>BDMV01000002.1:43620959-43858808 GCA_008326285.1 Oryza officinalis | reverse complement strand
CGCGCGGGAGGGGACCGGCGCTAGCGGACAAGCCGGCGCGGCAGGGTGACGCCGGCGCCGGTCGGAAAAGGGGAAAAGGGCAAGGGGAAAAAGGGGTCTTGCCCCCTTGCCGAAACGGGAAGGTGGAGGCTGCGAGAGAGAGAGAAAACGGGGAGAGAGGGGAGCCGCGGCTCTCCTCTGGGCAGCGCGCGCGCGAAGAGGCCGCGGGGCCGGGCTGACGCCGGCGCTTGGCGCGGCGCGGGGCAGCGGCGCAGGGGCAGCGGCGCTGGGGCCCCGGGCTGACGACGGCGGCGGTCGTGGCGGTCGGCCACGACGCGTGTGGGCGCGGGCCACTGGCGGGAACGGGAACGGAGGGCGCCGGCGGGAGAGAGCTCCGGGAGAGAGAGAGAGGGGAAAGAGAGAAGGGGAAAACGGGAGAGAGAGAAAAGAGAGCAGAGTGCTCTCCCTCACTCTCGGCTCGGCGCGGACGGCGCACGCGCGGCGCACGTGCCCAGCGCGTGCGGGCCGGCGGCCTGGCACGGCCCAGCGGGGAAAAGGCCGCAGGAGAGAGGGGGCGGTTGGGCCGAGCGACGGCCCGAAAAGGGAGGAGAGGGGACTGGGCCGGCCACGGCCCAGGGGGGGAAAAGAGAGAAGGGAACAGGCCGAGAAGGGGAGTCGGCTAGGGACAAGGGACGTAAAACAGACTTTTCCAGAGAGAAAGAAAGGGGGAGTTTGAGGGCTCGGATTTGAGATCCGATTGCGCGGTTTTCTCCGGGATTGAAGTGAGAGCGGAAACACGAGACCTTGGCACACGACAAGACTCAGCCGAAGAGCAAACTTTCGCAAATAGGGTTTTTAGCAGATTAGTTTTCCCGCTAACGCCGCGACAAAACGGGCGTTACACCACAGCTTCATCATCTAACTAAAGTTGATTTTCGTTTGCATGTCTATTTGCAGGCTGTATTTGGACCCACCTAACGGTTATCCAAAATGGGGGTAAACTATAGCTTCAGTTAAGAAAAAAACGAGAATAAAATCACAAACCCTAAAAGATGAAATGACAATTGCAACTCAAAGGAGAGGCTAGAACACAATTCTCCCAATATTTTACTCTAATCTTATTTATCTTTTGCACCTTACACTAATTGAAATTTGTATACAAAATCAATATTTTTTATTTTATTCTTTTTTCTATTTCATTATAAATTTTTCATATTGTTTTTATGGGAATATTTTTATCACATGGAAGACAACGCACAAGCACACAATTACATACTCGCACACTTGTGAGCGTGTCCCCTTAAGACACGCTTAAAAAACGGAAGCCAATGATAAATTTCTTACCTTAGATCCAATTGAAAACATACTACCCACGTAGACATAAAATTTGTGATACTGAAATTTAAAACCTAGTGGATAAAGTCATACATATATGATTTTACTATCACATGACTATTTAATCTAGTGGCATTTATTTTTTTTGGATTAACGTGAAAGTGTCGGCATGTACAACAGTCATTAATAAACGGCTATTAGCCTTGCAAACTAAACAAATTTGCTTACATGAAAAAGAGAAGAAAGAACATCGATATCAAGCTTCACACTGACTTTGAGCCTCTATAAAAATAAAAAAAAATGCTTCATGAGGATGGAAAAAGTAAACAAGAGTAATAAAAAAATTATTTTGATAGATTAATGGTTAAAGTCTATATTGTCTTAAAGTCTATATTGTCTTAAATGTTATAAGAGGACAATATACCACTTATGTGTATCATTTAAAAGCACATACGGAACTCTGGCTTTATACATGCCTACTATTCTAGGTATGGATAGACTACAAGACCTTTAAACTCGACTGATGTGTAAGCTTCTTGTCGGCCAGAAATCTTTCTTTTGACAATTCTTCCATCAAGAAGGAAGATCAAGGAGCTAGTAGGAAATAAGTTTAGGCCAGTTCTGTGATTTTGTCTCCTGAGCAGTCAGTTGAACTGTCTATGATCATGCTTATTTGGGCCCTGCCACACCCCAATCAAACCGTTGATTCCGATGGTTCGGGATGCATTATTGCAACCATTTAGACAACATTCTATAGTGCCTTAATAGCAAACCCCAATGAACGAATATGACCTTACATAGAGATACTTGCGGTAGGGCATCACAAATCCACACCACGGGTGGCTTTTGCCTGCTCGTTTCTCCAAGCTATCGTACTGAACTTGTCGTATTCAACTAATTGTATTCAATTAGTTGCTCAAGATTTTTCTTCACCAATGTGCCATACCGTTTGAGTGCGGAATGAACACCAGCCGCGTGTCCTACTGTTCAAGATTTGCCTGACCACAAAAGATGATACTACTAGTCGCCAAGATTTCAGCCTGAGTGCATGTCCGCCTGATATGTCGCATGATCCCACCGACCGTCCCATCCAGCGTCCCCCAGTGCGCCAAGATTTGCAAGGCAGATGATGATAGGACATGGCGCGAGATGTGAGCAGCATCCTGCCCGGACCCCGGAGAGACGTACGGCACCATGGCTCGCTCTGTCAGGTCGCGCATCGGCGTCACCTGCTCGACAATTTTTGCGGTGCTTAATCTGTTTCCTCTGCATTTTGCCCACGCAGTCTGGTCATCTGGTTGGAGGCGTCATCTGGTTGGAGGCCTGTGGGCGCTCCAAAGCTCAGAAGGGCTCCGCGTCAGCGTCTCAGCGACTGAGCGGACGATGAGTCCATGACACTGACGGATCGACACGGGTAAAGATAAGGATGCAAATGGATGGATCCGTGAATTCACTTATAAATAAAATTAATCGGGTTACATACTAATTTAATCGATAAGGCTGTGTTAGTTAGGATGTTTCCAGCGCGCACAGTGTGCACGGAAAACGGAACGGTCCATTAACGCATGATTAATTAAGTATTAGCTAATTTTTTTTAAAAATGGATTAATTTGATTTTTTAAGCAACTTTTGTATAGAAACTTTTTAAAAAAAATACACCGTTTAGTAGTTTAAAAAGCGTGCACGCGAGAAAAAATACTGTGCGCACGGGGAACTCACTTTGCCAAACGCTGCCTAAGTGAGTTTATGAATAGACCCATTTATATTCCATGCGGCAAGTTAGGCCATGACACGAGAATCTACGATTTATCTATTTATTTAATTTATAAATAAATTTATGGATCGATCCATTTATATATATATATATATATATATATATATATATATATATATATATATATATATATATATATATATATATATATATATATATATATATATAACAGTGATGGCTCGTGGGGAGTGCTTGTCCCAGATGTAACTAATTAAACCTCTGACCTGCCATGCCCATACCTGAGACGCAACGCGAGACGGAGGCGTTTGGCTGGTGGCTGCCTGCTGGTGAGTTGCAACTTGTGCATGCGCGCTTGGCCAGTTTGGTGGAACATGTGGAGGATGTAAGGGCCAAATCACCGCCAGCGCTAGCTTCGCGTCCAATCGAGCTGCGTTTTCAGATGTCGCCATTGCATCCTGCATTATTAATTAAAGATGAAAATAGAGTTAAGGTAAGAAAACAAAAAAAAATATTAGCATATTATTAATTAAATTTTAATTATTATAAATTTAAAAATTATATTTATCTGATATTTTAAAGTAACTTTTATATAAAAAATTTTCATACGAAATACATTATTTAACAGTTTAAAAAACATACTAATAATAACTAAGATAAAATTTTTATTTTAATAAAAAAGAACGGGGCATAGAGTACTTTGATTATTTGTCTCCACGCATTCTCGAATGTCGGCATATCTCACCGTTAGTACGTTTGGACGAACAGAGAGCACGGTTGTTCAGTGCATCTTTGCTCTGAAAATTTCTTCTCTGAATTTTACTTTTTTACTTTTGCATAGAGTCTGTAATGGTTGCCATAAAGACCCAGACCATGTGGCTGTGTTCGGTATCGATTGAATACTTGGAATGTATCGGATCGCACTAGTACTCCGTAGTACTTGCGTAACATTGACGATCGAGTTCGCGACCGATAAATCAGTTGCACACTATTCTGAATTTCCCATCGTTGATATCTGCGGTTTGGTGAGGGTAGATAGAAAATTTTGCAATGGAAACATCTCGATAGTGGATATACTTGGCTCGCTTCATAAAAGTAATCAATTTCATTTTGTCGGCTGGGGAAAAAACGAAAAAAAAAGTGTCACCTACTACGAAGGTATGGTCTATAGTTTGTGAACCTCGCACTTGCACAGTCACACTCACACCTACCACCGGAGAGTTTTTTCTGCAGCCCTCCATTCCTTTTCTTGTATGTACGTAGCCAAGCCACTTTGACAGGCAATGACACAAGCTTTGTGAAAAAATCTATTATGTTATATTTGGATGTATTACATAGATTCTCTAATAAGATATACATATATAGAAGTACACATGAGATAGAGACTTGGAGTACAAGATAAAGTTATAATGAATTTATTTCTAGGATTATATCTCTAGGACTATCTTATCTATAGAATTCTATCTCTATGACTCTATCTAATCTCTATAATTTGTATTTGACTCTTATCTCTTATCTCTAAGATTTTATCTCTAGGACTCTATCACATCTCTATAATTTGTATTTGACTCTTATATCTAACCGTACATATATGTACTTCTAACATTCCCTTTCAGTCGTAACGGGAGCGAAACGAATGATTGCGACTGAATTTGAAATCTTCTATTTCTTTTATCTTCTCTTCATCTTCTTCGACTCACCATCATCGATTGCATCTCTGATTGACGGTCCTCCACCTGGTGCCTGCGTCCCCTTCTAGTATCGTCCCTGGACTCTTCTCTATTCCATCCCGCAGTCATAGCAGGAGTGTCATGGACAATAGCGATGACACGGATGCTTTGACTGAAGTTGCCGTAGATGATTTTTGTTGTAGTCGTTTGTCGATGTAGTCGATCATATAGTAGTTGTGGTAGTTGATGTAGCCACATATAGCCGAAGGCGAAAATAATATTTACACCATGGTATGAAAACGAAATTGCAATGATTAGCATCTTGCACCTTATAGGTGTCAGTGGATGTCGTTTAGGACGTCTTACGAATGTCAGAGAACGTCATTGGCGATGAGGCCACCACATTGGTTAGTCCTTCTGCGTCGTGTAGCGGTCATCACAATGGTGATGCCAGGTCGATGCAGTCATTGTCGTTGTAGATGACGTGATCGATACCGTCGCCGGTGACACAATCGTTGCCATCGTAAAGGACGCGGTCAATGTTGTCATCGATGAAGTATCTTGCAGATGTATCTGTCAAAGGACGCACTAATGCCCATCTTTGTGGACAAATCTGTTGTTATAAAACCGGTTCGAAATTACCATCGAAAACCAAACGCAGAAGAAATGTCATAGGAGATCCAAAAATGATGACGGCACCGAGGCACGATATTTGTTAACGAGGTTCAGCCGAAACCTACATCCCCGGGGCATTGATTACGAGCGCTTCTCCTCGATTCAGCATATTACAGCATATCAGAGTTAAAATGACCCTCGGCCGGACGCCACCGGTAGCCGCTCCCTCTCGCTATGCTAAGTCGTCATGCGGTTACAACAGGTCCGCCCCTCTATTTAAGAGAGATTCTAGGATAGAGTTCGACTATTACTCTATTTCTACACCTAATACAACTTCAAGTCCTAAATTATAACCGACTTTGTACATATATTCGATACAAACTTTAACAAACTCTACCTTGACGAATATGTCACGCCAACCTGAATTTGTTACTTGCTCGAACCTCCGTATACCAAGACTTGAATTGGTTCTTCCGTCGCTCATGCCGAGCCGTCCCAACAAGCCTTCACTAGGCTCACCGTAATCAAGAGACTCCGCTATCCTTGCAACTTCTTCCTCTTGACTCCACCTGCAACAGTGCTTCACCTTTTCTCATATCATCATAGTCGTTTTGCCAAGCGAAATTGGATCCTTCCTAGCTGTCACATCACAGACTCCTCGAAAACCATGTTTAGCTCCATCTTTCGTCTTAAATTTGATTTTATCTATTTCATCGTCAGGTAACCGATGTCATTATTAAATAGATAAATCAAACTCACCAGACATGAAGAAAAACCTTTCTTCCTCGTTTTATGAACCAAGCTAATAAATCCAACATCCTCGCTTCTTGCATCCTTAGACTGAACTCCTGATAATTTAACAAAATTACCGTTGCCTACCATAGCGCTTGCTCTTCCTCTTCAGTGACGCAGATTCCATATATCCCCATCATGCAAACCCCGCAGATCCTGGATATATCCTGTACTGCCAAACAACATGTTGACGTCCTCAATGTTTTTACGCGCTGTTGCCCGGGTACTCGCAGCCCCAAACCACCTCAACCTCCGCGAAAAATATGTATGAATCTCGCCCTTTGCTAGGTGATTTGTTCCAATTGCTTTGTGTTGCAATCCCATGGATCTTGTGCTGGTTTTATTGGGAAAATCATGTCCGATTTCAAGTTCAAATTGAAGTCCATATCTTCCCGTTCGTGCCCGACTAGGTCTCCTCCTCGATCTGTTTCCACCAAATCGAGTCGTGCACAATCCCAAAACCGGGTCTGCTACTACATGTGTTACTTTTGTCCGTATCGCCGGCTTGGCCTCAACGCAAAATCACGCACACCGCCACAACCCTAACTTTCAAGCTTCACGTAACCTCAGCGACTTCCTAGCTCCAAAGCAAGCACACACAACACGATCACCAACATCATCAACGACTTCTACCGTCAATTTGTGCCGACCCTATGCTGATCTAACCTTCTCTGTTCTTCCACCCGTCACATGTACGCCGCTAAGTAGCAATCCACCATATAGTACCCTGTCAACAGCACCTCTAATGCAGCCTCTAGTAACCACCCACTCCGACTTTCGATTGAATGCCAACAATCTAGCCGCAAGCTGAAGCCGACAAATCTCATGTCGTCTTCCCAGCCACCGAACAACCCGAGTGCTACGTTTAAGTCGTCTCCCTGTCGAACGCAGCTCATCGAAAGGCACCGCCCAGAGTGTTTGATCCACTGACTGAGAACGCTGATCGTCTCCAGCTTCAAACAACCCAAGCATGCGACCGCACGTCTCTCTGTTAAGTGTATCTCACCGGAAAGTCCGGGCCACCCGCCCGAAGTGTCTGACCCACTGATTGGATCACCAATCGCTTCTGCCGTCATCAACCCGAGCACCACGTCTAGTCATCTCCCTGTTGAAAGCAGCCATTGAACAGTTCAAGCCACCGCCTGAAGTGTTCGATCCAATGATCAAATTCCGTTGATCGCCATCATGCTCCACCTTGTGCCAATGCCCCTCCCTGGACATTACAAGCAGGCAATGCCGTATGGGCACCTCCATCGCGCCTCTATCCATGAACCTCCCGTAGGCTCTGATACCACTTGTTATAAAACCGGCCCGAATTTATCATCAGAAACCAAACGCGGAAGAAATGCCATAGGAGATCCAAACATGATGACGATACCAAGACATGATATTTGTTAACGAGATTCAACCGAAGCATATATCGCTGGGGCATTGATTACGGACGCTCCTCCCCGATCTAGCATATTACAACGTATCAGAATTACAATGACCCTCGGCCGGACGTCACCGGCAACTGCTCCCTTTCGCTATGCTAAGTTGTTATGCGATTACAACAGGTCTGTCCCTCTATTTAAGAGAGATTCTACGATAAAGTCTAACTCTTACTCTATTCTTACACCTAATACAACTTCAAGTTCTAAATTGTAACCGATTTTATACATATATTTGACACAAACTTTAACATCTGCAGCAGCAGTGTGTACCATATTGATGAAAACCATTGGTGATATATTGTCGGCGACGACGATTGTGCAGTTGACGTTGTTGTACAGCTTTGATCGGCTTCTCAGATGCGGAGATTGATGTGGATGTAACAAATCTCACGTGAATTTGGATTCACGTGCTGATGGCTTGACCTTTCTTTTGATGCTTGATTGCTTCGGCCGGATGTGCATATGCGAAGATGTTGGAGTCGGGGGTGCCCTTGCCGATGACGATGGGAGCAGTTTAATTGCCTGCCTGTCTTGTAAGCCTCTCCTGTGGAGGTGGCCGGCGACACCGCCCACGCGTTGCTCCTGTTGCTGCACCAGTGGGATGGCGTCGTACTCTGCGACGTCGAGCCGGTGTCCGGCGGCGGAGCGTCGTCGGATCGTACGCGTCCAACGTCAGGGACCTCCGTGGTACTCACGGGATGACGTCGGCCCACTGCGCGACGGCCAGCGGGAGGATGGTCGGCGTCCTGGTCGAAGCGTGAAGACGTAGAAGTGTGGCACCTGTTGCTCCTGGAGATCGTATGGTTTTCTGTGGCTAGCTAATAGGAATTTTATCTAACACAAATTATTGGAAAACCTAATGATACGTAGATAATCTAATCTGTAAATGATAGGAGGCTAGCTAGCTAATCGATACATGCGGTGCCCGAGGGAGCTCATACGAATTGATCCCATCTCCCGGGGCAACGCGGACGGATGATGAGTGAAACCGAGGATCGATTGATGCTTGTCTATAACGTTAATACCATGTGAAAAAATTTATTTTGTTATATTGTAATGTATTGTAACGGTTCTTTAATAATATATATATATATATATATATATATATATATATATATATAAAAGGAAATATGAGATAGAGACATGAAGTATAAGACAAGTTATGATGAATTTATCTTTAGGATTATATCTTTAAAATTATCTTATCTCTATAATTTTATCTCTATGACTCTATCTCATCTCTATAATTTATATTTGACTTTTATCTCTAACCGTATATATCTATCTTCTAACAAACATGAGCAATGTGTTTTACTACTACGC
The DNA here is from genome assembly GCA_008326285.1 of Oryza officinalis. Taxonomy (NCBI): domain Eukaryota; kingdom Viridiplantae; phylum Streptophyta; class Magnoliopsida; order Poales; family Poaceae; genus Oryza; species Oryza officinalis. The sequence goes on along the minus strand of BDMV01000002.1, from coordinate 43,849,929 downwards.
TCTTTCGGAACGTGAATGCGAACAACGTTCACCAAAGAGTTAATTAGCTTTGAATAATGAATATGCGGGTTAGGGAGAGCCACTGTTGAGTTATAGATAAGATTTTGGATGAACTCTTGCGAAGTGTCCCGCTTTTCATAATTTAAACGTCGTTTGCATGCCGGCCTCCATTTTGGGGGTAAACTATAGTAGAGTATAGAGTGAATACTTTCCCCATACTTTTATGACACTTTATCAGATGCTGCTAGGAAAGGAAAGCCACCGGAAAGGATAGACTAGTGAATTGTTTAATCTTCTGCTCTGCAGGCATCAATGGTCACAAAATAAAATACTAGTGGGATTGCCAATACTACTGGATTACACATGTTTCAATTCGAATTTTATACCTGCCTCACCAACCACGAGGAACCACGTCTTGTGCACTTTCTTAAAGTTGCATATGTAAAAACCATATCCATACCACGGTGTAAATTCTAATGTTTATTAGACATATGTGCAGTAGAATTTTCGAAACTGTGTGTTGTCGAAAGATACACACTTATCTCTTAATTGTAGACTAGAACAGTAAAGTATATTCATTGTTTGGAACTCTCTCTTAGAGCATATCCCTTTGAGGTCTACTTTTAACTATTAAAAAAACAATCGTACGTTCTCCTTCCTCTTTTGAAAAAACCGCTTCCTTTTTTAGAAAAAACTAAAAAAAATAACACTTCATACTTAAAAAACACCCTAAAAAGATCTCATGATCTCATTACAACATACGAACATCTAACTAGTATAACTTGTAAGCATAGTAAACAAATCCTAAGACTTTGGTTACACAGGGTTTTACATAATTAGCCCCTTGATAGGGACATTTACATATATGTACTTGTCCTTCCCTATCCTATCTAATCTAGGTAGTTTTCATGGGCTAGTCTTAGATTGTAACTGAGCTGGTACGGTGTCTCTTGACTAGCCTCCTTCGCCTATGGCTACCCTCGCGGGTCCGTCCTTGCACTCACAATTCCACAACACTTGTGATTCTTTCATCGTCATGTAGCCTTCGACACTTCGACGACCCCTCACTGCCTTATTGTGCTTCGCCACTCACGCGGCTTCACCTCCTTTGCCCTTGTTCTGCTTTGGCGCTTCGCCCAAAAGTGGATCCAGGTACTTAACCACACTTCGCCACTTATGTGGACTTGGTTGCTTGGGTTGTTCAGTTGAAGATCTCACAACCTGCCTCCATCACACTAATTTATTCTTGTTCTTCATCCATATAATGTAAGCGCATTGTGAATTCTACATCTATTTTGTAATAGAAAATAGAAAAAAGTCTAAATTACCCTTAAACTATTGCGACAATATGAATTACCCCCATGAACTACAAAACCAGACATCCTTCACCCTCAATTTTTCATACCGGACGAATTACCCCCCATGACTCGCTTTAGAGCGGTTTTGGTCTTACGTGACGCACACGTGACAGTCCAGTCAACATAAAAAAAATTAAAAAAGCAGCGGGGTTCACATGTTATACGTGAGCAACAAAGGATGGGGAAAGACATGTCATGTGGGCCCATCGCTTTTAAAAAGTTTTATGCTGACTGGACTGCCGCATGTGCGTCACGTAGGACCAAAACCATTTTAGAACGAGTCAAGGGGGTAATTCATCTGGTATAAAAAGTTAAGATGAAGAATGTCTGATTTACTGGTTCGAGAGATAATTCATACTGCCGTAATAGTTCAGAAGATAATTTAAACTTTTTCTTAGAAAATAAAATCAGTGATAATCGTAGAGTCAATCTTCCGGACTATTCATTCCAGTTATTCTGAAAGGGTTGTCAACGGATTGGTCTTCCAGATCTTCTGGGCTTGTGTATAGCTTGATTGGTTTGTTCCCTTCTAGCCGAGAAGCCTCTCAGAATCCTATCTTAGAGTAAAATTATAACCCACTAAATTCTAAAGCTCAATCTATAAAGATGTCATCTCATCATCCACTAACAATTATTACATTTAAATATCATGCAGACATGTTATATTATCTATAATTTTATAATTTATTAAATTTTAGAGTTTTAAAATACAAACATGTTAAATCATCATCTCACATAATTCACATAATATTTCAATATATTTCTCTATCATTTTATATAATATCCTATATACCTATATAGTTCATCCTCCCTTAATTAATATTATTTTTCTCTTCTCTCATTAAGCAATATCATATTAATTATTTTTAGTATCTAGATGACTAATCTATGGTCCAAATTATCTTTCTTTTTTTCTCTCATTAAGTCATATTATTTTAATTATTTTTAGCACTTAGATGATTAATCTATACTCCAAATTATCTCCCTTCTTTTCTTCTCTTATAAAACCACATTACGTTACTTTTATATTTGAATAATCATTCTATATACTATTTAAATTTAAATTATCATAAATCACATCAACTTACGTAATATTATATTGGCTAACTATTTTACACATTATTTTTACTTATTGTTATCATACTAAACTTTCGCAACAACACGCGGGGTTTCACCTAGTATATACATAATCCCATCTTTGGCCTTTGTCAATGGGCACACAGTAAAAAAAATAGAATGTGTGCGCTGTTTTATATACGTTTTTATATTATATATGTATAAGAAAAAAATATACATCCAAACAAAATCATGCACAATATTGTCTCTTTTCACCCACGCAGGCATCATCCTCTGCATTCCAGGTATACTCGTGTTTGGTGTCGTGGTGAAGACTGAAGACCATCTGATCATGCGCCATGCATCCAGCTACCAAGCTGCGCCCTGCAATTTTGAAAGTCGCTAACAAAGGTTGGAAGAGACTGTTGACTAATGTTAAAATGGGTTTGTTGGTGAGCTAAATTTGTGGAACTCAAGCATTGGCAAAAAAAGGGGTGGTCCAATTCGTAATGGGTTGGTGAGGAGCTTAGAAATTCTTCGTGGTACTTTCACACACATAGAGATAGAAATAGTAGTACTAGTGCCTAACACTTGTTCTTCCCCCCCTTCTCTTTTGGTTACGCATGCAATGACAATTGACCCATTTGGCATTTGCTGTGCATAACAAAATGGTGCTGCTATGCTCTGCTCCACTTTCATGTTTTGTTCAATTAGGTTTGGCAGTTGGCACTTTATTATACAAGCCAGATTAAAAGAAAGTTCTAAAGTAGCAAACCCTATGGATAATTAACACGTGTCAGAGCACAAAGAGAGGAAACAGTTTGGATAAGGGTTTCATATCCTTTCCAGATCCAGTTTATGATGTGAGGCACTCGCCAATCTAGCCATCATGAGTTAAATGGCATAATATGGCTTCGATCCTATATGATCGGTTAATTAGGTTAAACATTTTTCTGCAAAATTTACAGGCTACATTTTAAGAGACACACGACACTTCCTTTTTTCCATTGAAGTAATTGCACACCAGTTTGGCTCACACCAAGCCACCAACCACCGGATTCACAGCATGTGCAGTTGCATTGCAGGATGTAAAATGGAACTCTCTATGATTGTTCAGTGCACTGTTAGAAAAAACAGATCACTTTAGACAATGCCTAGTTCTATATAGTCACAATAGCAACTACATCGGATCTTGATACACCAACCATCATGTCACGAAGCTAAGAGCATATGTAAGTCCGTAACATTTAGTTTTAGAGGAGGTCTTAAAGGAGATAGTAAAACCCACCATAAATATTATAGTTGTTTTTTCAATTGTCTATGACATAGAGACGGGAGAGTATTCTATCTATCAACCTCCCCGATATTTTTTATTTAATAGTAGTGGGTTCCATTCACATCTATCTATTATATTACACGGTAAAAAGTCATTAAACTTTCTATAAACACTCCCAAGCCATCATGTGTCACCCTATAAACACTCTCAAGTCATCACACGACACTATAATAAAGTAGAGAAATATAACCATTGATTTTCATTTAAATTGATAAGTCTATAATTTTAGATTGTTAGATCTATTTTAGAAAAACCAAAACCTCCCTGGATCTATATCTTAAAGAAAACCAAAAACTCCCTCTGTCCCTGCCTAACGCACGTACGTGCTTGCTTCGTTCCTATATCTTTTTTTTAATCCCATGATAACTAAAATTGAAATTATCTTTACGAAAAAAAAACCACACAAAGACCTCAAGGTCTAGCCAGCTCTCCCTCTGTACCTCTATCCATTTATGGTCCATTAAACACCATACAAATATTTCTAAACCGCTACGTAAAATTATTAAACTAAAATAAAAAATAGACCATTGGTTTCTACTTATTCGATAGGCATATTATTTTAAGTCATTAGATCTATTTTTTAAAAAAATCCCAAACCTCCCTCCTCATCCTCGTGCGGCGTTAAAGTCCACTAAACACTCTATAAACGTTTTTAAACCACTACATGACACTCTTAAATTACAAAAAATCCTAAAGATTCTAAGAAAATAACATTCCACCATTGGTTTCCACTTAAATCGATAATGCACACATTATTTTAGGTTGTTATTAGATCCTTTTTTTTAAAAAAAAACATCCCAACCCTCCATCCCTTCCCATCCTTGTGCGGCATGCATAGTTCCTTTTCTCTGTTTTTTCTCTCTATATATATATGAGAATTAAAACTAAAATTATCTTTATGGGAAAAAAACCCACAAATGTACCTCCACCTATCAGGCCTGGCCAGCTCTTCCTCTGTCCCTTTTCTTTTCTTTCTCCTCTTGCTAGCACTTATAGAAACAATATAAATAAAATAATCATAACTTTTAAATCATATATTCGACTTATGACCTGTTTGAACTATTATATTTTTTTAGTGAAATTAATAATTAAATATCCATATTGACTATATTTAAATGCTAACAGAAAAACTATATTCGGGACTAACATCCATCTTGAGGCCTCCACTAAATAAAAGAAAATACTAAAATATATCATTAAAAAATAAAAAACTCACCTTAATTTTTAATAAAACTAGTAGACCCATTACTCATATCCCATTAGACATCTAACAACTTTCTATCAGCTTAATTAATCTCTCTCAACATGTATATGGGGGCTATTTACCTATACAATTTGCTCTGCTTTTATCAATAAATGATCTTTTTAGAAGATAAATAAATAATCTTAAGATGATTTTAGCATCTAAATTATATATGATCTATGAAGTCACTAATAAGAGAAAAGTCTTTAAAAAAATATCAATTTTTTACGTCATAACGTGTACCCCATCTAGCGGTACATCTAGCATTAATTTTTTTACAGATAACATTTTGATCATGCCAAGCACGTGGTTGTTGACGCCGAATTCGTGCCACCGATGTGGACCCGGCGCGCGGACACACGAAGGCCTGGGAGATCTGCTTAGCTCCAGTGTAGGTCCTAAAATTGATGGAGCACGAGCGTGCCAGTCAGTTTGATCCTGCCACTGACAAGATATGCAAAACAATAGAACATATAGCGTATCGGCCTATCGGCCGATGAGCCGATAGGGCAAAAACAGTCGATCGGCCGATGAGCCGATGGCGTAGTTCCAGCCGATGCCGATGCCAGCCGATGCAGTTAGGGTTTCGAACCATCGACTGTGTACTGAGCAAACATCTATATGGAGACGATCGGCTGATAATAATATGATGATATAGCAATGTAATATAGCATAATCCAAATATATGATAAATAAACATTGATCTGAAGATTAAAGCACACATCGGCAAGAGATCCGATGGCATAAACTCTCAACAAGCAGATAAACAATAAATACACTGTTGTCATCAGCCAAATCCAATCTATATGTAAAACTCTTGGGTCGATGCAACGTCCAGATAACTCATCGGCTGAAACCCCGATGAAACTCTTATTGACAATCAACAAGCAAGCCAGAGATTACGGTTCTAATCACGACTTAGCAGCACTAAGTATGAAAAGAAACGCATGATCTAGACAATCAAGCCATTGACTGATTTTCGGGGTGGTGGATACCTTAGCCAATCTAATCTAGCAAGACGATTTAGCCGATACCAGCACAAACCCTAACGTGAATCTTCGCCGGTAAGGCTAAATCGAGAAACCGAACCAAATTGACTAAGATATATGATAGTAGGTGCATACGTTGCCAAGATCAGAATGCAGAAGTCCTAGCCCCGATAGCACAAGCGGCCATAACGAGACTTACCCCTCGTGGGAAGGGCATGAACTCGCCGAAGAAACGAAAAGTAAAAGGTGACGATGCGCCGAAGTTGTATTGATCGTGAGATAAAAACTACATGAACCTCGGGCTTACATATTTATACCCATAGGCTAACAAAGATCCTAACAGAATACGACTCAAACTTTCCTAAAGATAAAAGGAAACAGATAAAGTCTTTATTGGACACTAAACACACTTTCCTAAAGATAAAAAAGAAACTAACAAATTCTTTCTAATTAATAGATACAAGCTGCATCCTCCTCAAACTCGGTCTTCTCTGGATAAGATCTTCCCAAATCTAACAAGAATCCGACTTTAGGCCGATACTACTTTCAAGCCGATATAAACCTTGGGCCAATAGGGACTTCGAGGCTTACCAAATTCTGATGTTAACAGTGGGTTACACCAAAGAATCTTAGCAGTAAAACAATCATGAGGTTGCCTAACAATATATGAAGTCAATCCCAGATGAGAATTAAAGACCATGTCCATTTATTTCTTCTTTAAAACTTGCACCAGTATTTTTTCATAAATTGAAAATTGCACAGTTTCAAAGTAATTTTAGTTTAGAATTTATATGCCGCAAGAGTAATTAGAAAAACATCATAACCAACGTTCAAAGCACATTAAATAAGTTCAATTTTAATTTAGGATATAGTAAAATAATATTTTAATTAAAAGTCACACACGTATGAACATTCGTAATAAAACTTCATGCACATCAAATAAGGCTCCGGGCTACCTTTCTTGTTACCTCTAATATTCTTTATTTAATAGTAGTGGGTCCCATCTACATTACCTCTAAAATATTTTAAATACTGAAGATCTTTTGATAAGATGCTATTTTTATCGTTGGATCCATATGTAAGACCTTGTCTAGAAATAAATATTACACATGCTCTAAGAGATAGCACACATTGCACAGGTGCCCAGCACTTCACAGTTCACACAACCTGTAGCGAAGAACTAATGCTGCCATCATGACGCTGACACTGCGTTCTCGCACACTATCTGGCGCCCTGTCTATCACAGCCTCGCCCGGCTTGCCACTTGCGCCATCATAAATGCACACCACCACCCCTTTCTCTGGTTTCTATTGTCACCTTAAATCCCCGTTCATTTTAACTCAGTTCAACTGTGGTCCATGGCGTTCGCTAAGGTCGTGAGCTTTCAGAGATTCTCCGTTCTCTCGTTTACGTGAAGCAGAGCACAGCCTGTGTGTGATAACTGAACAAAAGGGGGACAGGGGTGCCAAAGATTAAGGTGATGTTTTTATCTTCTAAAGATAAAGATAAAATGAAGATTAAGTGTTTCACGTAAAACGAGATGATCTTAACGTGTGATTAATTAAGTTTTAATTATTACAAACTTGAAAAATAGATTTATCTGATATTTTAGAACAACTTTCATATAGAAAATTTTCGCACGAAACACACCGTTTAGCAGTTTGAAAAGCGTGCCACAAATATCTTTTATCTTTATCCGGTCCGGTTGTGTAGTAGTTTGGAACTGAGCCTAAGACAGAAAAGGAAACAGAATTATTCAGTTTTGTCAGTTGCAGGGGATTAAACATGGCCACATGGGACATTTGTGGCAACTGCTCTTCAGATGAGTGTGTAAACGCGGGAGACTGACAAGAGAAAGCCTGACCGACGAGGACTCGATCGGAGGCTAGCATGGACTTGACCGAGAACCGGCATGTTTATACATGCTGTGAATCGCGTGAAAGAATGCGATCAAGGAGATGAGAACATGACACGCTCAGCTGGGGTGTTCTGCAGTGGTGCCCCATTAGTTAGACGCACCAGTTGGTGCGTGGCACGCTGAGATGGTGGCCGTCGCATTGTTATTTCACCCACTGACCTACATATGGAAATGAAGCGGAGACTTGTTCGGCGACATTGACCGGAACGCTGAGATGGTGGCCCCGGTGAACGAAATGCATTCTGAATAGAGAACTTTTACGGCCATTCAAAAAAAAACCATTTTGAATAGGGAATGCACCGAGCAACGAATACTAAATTGCAAATTGTTTCAGCTTTACAAAATTTGACCGGTTATTTCCTGAGAAGTTAGACTCCTATTTCGTGGACTCTTTCATCAAACATTATTTTTAACCAAAGGCAGAAGCCATGTCTCGTTTGTTTGATAAAGAAAATATACACATTGACCAAAAAACGGATCACACGGACTTCCATAAAAAAATAGTGCTAGCAACCGAGCAACGGGTAGTCAGTCATAGCAATTCTCTCCAGGACAGGGAGTACCAAAAGCAGCAGCACTGTGACGACTGACGAAGTGACGAGCACGAGCAGGAACGGGAGACCGGGGAGAGCAGGTCAGCCGACGAAAGCTGCATCGCGCGCGCCCCCACCAACACCGCGCACCAACCACACAGCCCCCGCACCCGAAACTTCCACGCCGCACCGCAGAGGCCAAAAACCTCCTACTCCGCAACGCTCACCAGACCAACCCCCATCCGTGCAGGCCACCCGCCCGCCTATTTAAGCCGCGCCTCCCCCTCCATTCCCCTCCAAGAAGAGCCGCACCATCCAGTGCAGTAGTACACTAGCTCTTCTTCTCACAACAGCTAATCGAGTAACTAGCTTAGCTTAGCAGAGCCATTACATACTCTTCTCTCGACGTTTTCTGCGCTCGGTTAACTGATCCATTCTGGTACTGAAATGGAGTGTGACAACGGCCGCGTTTCTGCCAGTGGCATGAGTGGTCTCTGCGTGGCGGCGCCGCGCGCCGACCCGCTGAACTGGGGGAAGGCGGCGGAGGAGATGGCGGGGAGCCACCTCGACGAGGTGAAGAGGATGGTGGACGAGTACCGCCAGCCTCTGGTGAAGATCGAGGGCGCTAGCCTGAGGATCGCGCAGGTCGCCGCGGTGGCCGCGGCCGGCGAGGCCAGGGTCGAGCTCGACGAGTCGGCCCGCGAGCGTGTCAAGGCCAGCAGCGACTGGGTGATGAACAGCATGATGAACGGCACGGACAGCTACGGTGTCACCACCGGTTTCGGCGCCACGTCGCACAGAAGGACCAAGGAGGGCGGTGCTCTGCAAAGAGAGCTCATCAGGTGAGGATTAAGATTCCTTATAAGCAGCAACGTTTACCTGATCACTGTGATTAGTTCAGTTTACGGTGCAAATTCTGTGGACGCCTTCCTAATTAAAATTGCAAAATTGCTTGTCTTCTCGGCAGATTCCTTAATGCCGGTGCGTTCGGCACTGGCACCGACGGACATGTTTTGCCGGCGGAGGCAACCCGCGCGGCAATGCTCGTCCGCATCAACACACTCCTCCAGGGATACTCTGGCATCCGGTTCGAGATCCTCGAGGCGATCACCAAGCTGCTCAACGCCAACGTCACACCGTGCCTGCCGCTCCGAGGCACGATCACCGCGTCCGGTGACCTCGTCCCGCTCTCCTACATTGCCGGCCTTGTCACTGGCCGCGAGAACTCCGTGGCAGTCGCACCAGATGGCAGCAAGGTAAACGCCGCCGAGGCGTTCAAGATTGCCGGCATCCAGGGCGGCTTCTTCGAGCTGCAGCCGAAGGAAGGCCTTGCCATGGTCAATGGCACCGCCGTGGGCTCTGGTCTTGCATCGACCGTGCTCTTTGAGGCCAACATTCTTGCCATCCTCGCCGAGGTCCTCTCAGCTGTGTTCTGCGAGGTGATGAACGGCAAGCCGGAGTACACCGACCACCTTACTCACAAGCTCAAGCACCATCCGGGACAGATCGAGGCCGCCGCCATCATGGAGCACATCTTGGAAGGAAGCTCCTACATGAAGCACGCCAAGAAGCTTGGTGAGCTCGACCCATTGATGAAGCCGAAGCAAGACCGGTACGCGCTCCGGACATCCCCACAATGGCTCGGCCCTCAAATTGAGGTTATCCGTGCCGCCACCAAGTCCATCGAGCGGGAGATCAACTCCGTCAACGACAACCCGCTCATCGACGTCTCCCGCGGCAAGGCGCTGCACGGTGGCAACTTCCAGGGCACGCCCATCGGCGTGTCAATGGACAACACCCGCCTCGCCATCGCTGCCATCGGCAAGCTCATGTTCGCGCAGTTCTCTGAGCTCGTGAACGACTTCTACAACAACGGCCTTCCATCCAACCTGTCTGGCGGTCGCAACCCGAGCTTGGACTATGGCTTCAAGGGCGCCGAGATCGCCATGGCCTCCTACTGCTCCGAGCTGCAGTTCTTGGGCAACCCAGTGACCAACCACGTCCAGAGCGCCGAGCAGCACAACCAGGACGTCAACTCTCTGGGACTCATCTCCTCCAGGAAGACAGCCGAGGCAATCGACATCCTGAAGCTCATGTCCTCCACGTTCCTGATCGCTCTCTGCCAGGCCGTCGACCTGCGGCACATCGAGGAGAACGTCAAGAGCGCCGTCAAGAGCTGCGTCATGACGGTGGCCAAGAAGACTCTCAGCACCAACTCCACCGGCGATCTCCACGTCGCTCGCTTCTGCGAGAAGGACCTGCTCAAGGAGATCGACCGTGAGGCGGTGTTCGCGTACGCGGACGACCCGTGCAGCCACAACTACCCTCTGATGAAGAAGCTCCGCAACGTGCTCGTCGAGCGCGCCCTCGCCAACGGGGCGGCCGAGTTCAACGCCGACTCCTCCGTGTTCGCCAAGGTCGCCCAGTTCGAGGAGGAGCTGCGCGCGACTCTACCAGGTGCGGTCGAGGCCGCACGTGCGGCCGTGGAGAACGGCACGGCGGCGATTCCCAGCAGAATCACCGAGTGCAGGTCGTACCCGCTCTACCGGTTCGTGCGCGAGGAGCTCGGAACAAAGTACCTGACCGGCGAGAAGACGCGGTCCCCCGGCGAGGAGCTGAACAAGGTGCTTGTGGCCATCAACCAGGGCAAGCACATCGACCCGTTGCTCGAGTGCCTCAAGGAGTGGAACGGCGAGCCCCTGCCAATCTGCTGAACCAGTGAGCTGATTAGCTGAATAACTGTGGAGTGTGTGGTGTTGTTTTTATCTGTTGAATATTTTATTTACGCTTATCTTTGATGTTACTCAAAAGAATTCTTCGTTGCATAGCTGCAACGGCAAAACTTGCCACGAATGGCTTTGCAAAAGCAACTACAGTTGCAATATGTAAGTTTTGGATATTAGAGTGTTGTAAATCATTAAATTTTAAGGCATAATTCTCCGGAGAATACTTTGTATCATTCGCTCTATATGAGCCAAAAAGATCAGGCCCTAGCAACACTAGGATGACAATTTTGCCCATGAGTCCGGGTATCCGCGAATACCTGGCCTGATAGGCACAGGCATGGGTATAATTTTTTGCCCATAGGCACGTCCGCCCAAAACCCGAAAGCATAGTGGGCAAGAGCCAGGTTTCAATTTTTATCCATGGGTAACCCATTGTTGACGCCGAATCCGTACTGCCGATGAGGATCCGACGTGCGGACACACGAAGGCCTGGAAAATCTGCTTAGCTCCAGTGCAGGTCCTAAATTGATGAAACGCAGGCGTGCCAGTCAGTTTGATCCTGCCACTGACAAGATATGCAAAATAACAGACAGAAGGTCTATAGGCCGATAGGGCAAAAACGTATCGGCCGATAGGCCGATAGCCAAAACAATCGATCAGCCGATGGGCCGATGGCACAGTCCCAGCCGATGCCAGTACGAGCCGATGTAGTTAGGGTTTCGAACCATCGGCTGTGTACTAAGCAAACATCTATATAGAGGCGATCGGCTGACGATGACATGATGATATAGCAATGTAATATAGTATAATCCAAATATAAAATAAACATTGATCCGAAGATTAAAACATATAACGACCGGAGGTCCGATGGCATAAACTCTCAATAAGCAGATAAACAATAAATACTCTGTTGTCATCGACCAGATCCAATCTATATGTAAAACTCTTGGGCCAATGCAACGTCCAGATAACTCACCGGCTGAAACCCCAATGAAACCCTTATTGGCAGCCAACAAGCAGGCTAGAGATTACGGTTCTAATCACGACTTAGTAGGTCAAACCGAACTGATGCAGCACTAAGTATGAAAAGAAACGCAAGACCTAGACAATCAAACCCTTGACTGATTTTCAGGATGGTGGATATCTTAGCCAATCTAATCTAGCGAGGCGATTTAGTCAATACTGGCGTAAACCCTAAAACGAATCTCGGCCGATATGACTAAATCGAGACGCCAAACCAGATTGACTAAGATATATGATAGTAGGTGCTTACGTTGACGAGATCAGAACGTCGAAGCCCTAGCCCCGACAACGCAGGCAGCCATAACGAGACTTAACCCTCGCGGGAAGGGCATGAACTCGCCGGAGAAGACGAAAAGTAAAGGTTGGCGATGCGCCAAAGTTGTATTGATCGTGAGATAAAAATTACATGAACCTCGGGCTTACATATTTATACCCATAGGCTAACAAGGATCCTAACAGATTACGACTCAAACTTTCCTAAAGATAAAAGGAAACAGATAAATTGTTCCTAATTAATAGATACAAGCTGCATCCTCCTCAAACTTGGTCTTCTCTGGATAAAATCTTTCCGAATCTAACAAGAATCCGACTGCTGTTGGTGGTTGATTTAAGATAACCCCCATCGGCCGATGTAGAACTCTAGGCCGATACTAACTTCGAGCCGATATGGATCCTGGGCCGATGGGGTCTTCGGGGCTTACCAAATTCTGGTGTTAACACCCATGCCTGACCCGATATAAGTATTACTGATTTTGGCTCATCTCTTCATTATCCTTCCCCTTGGCCCATTTGGCCCACTAACTAGTGACATATATACAGCCAACAACAAAAAAATCGTAACCTCATTCACATCCCCCTATCCTATTACCGAGCTTCAAGGTGATGGCGGCTGGTGACATTACAGGCAAGCCGCAATGGCGCGGTCAAGCAGCGGCGGCGATGGCTCTAAGGGCGACGGCACGGGCAAGCAGCGACGGTGGCTCTGAGGGCGACAGCAGAAGCAGGCAGCTGCAGCTCAAGGCGCCGGCACAAGCAAGTGGCGGCGATAGCTTTGAGGGATACGGTGGAAGCAGGCGGCTCAAGGCAGCGGTGGCTCATAGGGTGGCAACATGGGCGAGCGGCGGCGATGGTGACTCTCAGGGCGACGATAGTAGGCTGTGGCTCAAGCGACTCTCGTCCGTCCCCTGCTGACTGTTCCCCGACGGTCGCTGGCGGAAGCTGCAGTGTCTTCTCCCCCTCCTCGTCTAGGACCTTTCTCCGAGCTACAACGGGCAGCGCTGGCAACCGGGTATCCATCGGGCATGCTTCGGATGGGCACAGACTTTTGTCTGCTAATCCTATCAGGCATGTTTCGGGCGGGCATTGTCGGGCATCGGGTTGGGCATGGTTTCGCTCTACCCGTGCCCGACTCGGCCCGTGGCCATTCCTAAGCAACACCATGCATACAAGTAAAAAGTACACAATACGACATACTTTGAGAGGGATGCTATTATATGCATGGTATATGTTTTAATTTTAAACTTTAAACCATTTATTCGATCTTATATCCGATTACACAGTTGTATTTATTACAATTAAATCTTTACAACAAAATCTCACATGATTATATTCTGACAAAAAATGTATATGTTTCAACAATTTGATTTTTGATGTTTCATAGGTGAGAAGAGAATGTTTCAACTAAAATTTGACTATGTTTCATATTTTTAGTTTTCTTGTTGCAATGGATTTTTTTTAATGTTGCACATTATTTGGATGTTTCAATGAATATTTTTTGATGGTACACTAGGTCATTTGCAAATATTGCACGTGGCATTTTGTGATGTTTCAATACTTATAACTGAATGTTTTCTGCATGATAATAACATGTTCCAACAAATAAAGCATTTGTAAATGCATTCTATGTTTCCATACTAACTTTAACGTAATATTTTATGTGATGGTTGTTAGTGTTGTAGTTAATTTTGTTTATGTTGTATCTATCATTGTTATAGATAAGACATACCTAATACTTTTGTGCTAGACTCGATGGAGCCTACCATATATCAAGTCTTATACAGAATCAGGCCTCATATACGAAAGGTGTTCCAGATAAGGAAAGAAAAGCAGAGTCCTATTTGAGCACGACAATGACTATTCGGGATCGTATCCATACTCGGTTTCCTAGTTTTACTTGGATAAGGGGACACCGGAGGGTATAAATCAAAGGCCCCTCAGAAAAAGAGAGAAGAGACAAAGAGAAGCCAATACAGATCTAGATAATCCAAGACAAGCCAACATGCGAAGGTAAGCCTAGACACAAACCCAATAGGAAGCCATAGAGGTTGACAAAAGAAATCTATAGCTACCTTCAATCTCGTTGAGTTCATATTCGAGGAACTAGACTACATTAGCCGTTGACCATTTGTGAGAGCTTTACGCCGCTAGGCTGACAGAGACTGGATTAGGTCATCCCAAATATTGAACTTGTGTGATACTGATATATAAAGGCAACACCGACTTCGGTCAACAGGAGTATGGCTATTACTCGCCAGTTAAGGAGCCCAAACCTGTATAAAAATTATTATCTCCCGTCTCTTTTACCTTAATCTCGTGTATAACCTGACACCAACGATTCCTATACTTTACAAATAACGTAGACGGTTATAGCCCGTCGACAGTACCTCTGTAGAACATTTGATCAAATGATAAAACAATTTTCTATGAGTGGTGAAACAATACTTGATTTTTTAGTATATATTATTTTATTAAAATATAATCACGTAAAATCTTATTATAACTATTTAATTGTAACAAATATAACCATGTGATCATCAAATAAATAATTTAGTAGAAAAAGATCTTTAAAGTTTGATAAAAAAAAATGTAGTAGTCACATAATCTTTTGCATGTATCAGAGAGTTATGCAGCATGCTAGCAGCATGTGTGCATGCGCCCAAATTTTCGAAAAACATAGTCTCCTCCAAGTTCTCCTTTTTTTTAAGTTGTTTGTTTACTTCAAGTTTGACCTGTCTGCGTGCAATGTAATCCATGCTGATACTGTAAAATGTGCATAAATATGGCTTCAAAACGAATTTGTCTATTTTTGAAAATAAAATAATTGTAGTGGCTAAATAATAACAATATAGTGATTGGACTTGTGACTTTTATACATCTTTAATACATTGATGATGGTTGTGCTATGGTCGACATGATGAGTATGACTTTACACGCCAGTGAGCCAATATGCCAGTCAATGTGGCATACTAAAATATACTAATTGTAATATCAATCAATTTGGATTTAGATTTTTTAGTAGAAAGTGATCAAAACTAGCAGAGTTTTTTTTAAAATAAACACCAAAACATAAATAAAAAATTTTAAAATATACTCCCTTTGTTTCTTTTTATAAGGCACATTAAAAAGTTAGAAGGTCAGAGTTTGTAAACATTGGCCACTAATCACTTAAATTATGAGTATATTTGGCATGTAAAAACTATACCAAAAAGAATTATACTTCAATGTATTGTCTTATAATATAAGTTTTCATACGCATTAATAAAATAGTTTATGAGTAACAAGTAGTCAAAGTTTACACATTTTGACTTTTTGACTTTATAATACGCTTATAAAAAGAAACAAAGGGAGTACCTCACTACACCAATATAACATGCAACTCTAGAGTAAAGTAGTAATTGCTATAGACTCTTCTTTAAATCAAGGTCACAGTATTATTAAAAAAATGAAAAGACATTTTTCAGCCTATGATTAAAATTGTACTTCCTCCGTCCTTGTTTACTTGACGACTTTGAAAAAAATATATTTACAAATACTTGCCAATGAACAAAATACAATGCGTAGTTTACTATTTTGCCCTTATAACAAACAATTAATCAGATCATATCCACACTAATCTTGCAACCCATTCTAATAAATAATATCCTAAGGATACAATTATCATATCTAAAATGTATAATGATTGTCTAGTTTTGTGTGCATAGGCAAAATTGACGAATAAAAGAGAACGGAGGAGTGCTAGTTATAATACTCATATAAACAGCATTCATGGGGTCGCGATTAGTCTTCCTTAATGTTGTCCTATGTGTTAAAAATATATGATTAATGCTTAATAAATCTAAAATAAGTAAATTTGAGAAATTCCAATCTTTTGATCTGAGTAAATTTCACAAAACTACTGCATATATTTTACCAAACTACCATAAAAATACAGATAAAAGCATAAAGTTATGTATATTGTTGTGTAGCGCACACCATAATATCATTGGTCTAATCCAAATTTGGTCTCAAAATATAAGTTTGTGTAAATTTTATTTATTTTTAAAATCCTGCCACACTGAAAATGGTCAGAAAGAAACATAGGATACCATAACAGAAACAAAACTACCTGATGAAGATAGCACTTCAGCAAAATTCATTCCAAACAAAGACCAGTTCAAATCAACTATAGAATTAAAAAATGTGCTCGCAGTGCTCTTTAAATAATATGCGGAAAGATAACACAAGCATTGAAGCACTAACGAGCAGCCACTGCTACTACTATCAAATAAAAGCATACATAAATTTCACCCTTTCAGCAGGTCATTCCATCTCAGCATCACGTGGGAACAACGAAGTGAAGAGCGAGCGACTGTGCAAGCACGGTCAGCCGAGGCATGCATGCGCGCCCATTGCGCCTTCCGCCTTTCACCAACCCCACGGCGCGCACCAACCAGGCAACGACGGACCCCGTGCGGGAGCGCGACCGAGCCCGCGTCCCCAACGCCGACCGCGAAATTTCGACGCCCACCCACCTCAAAAATATGCTCATTCGATCGAACGATTCACACATGTTGTTTGTTCGTTCTTACTCCAACTAACACCACACTCTGCTTCGTCGGACTGAGGAGAGTAGGAGACCCAGCCGTTTTGTCGCCTTGGACCTGCAACCAAGCTGACCAGGCCCCTCCTATCATATCCCAGGCCTATATAAACCCTTCCACTCCCACCGTTTCTCTCCAGGAAGAGCAACACATCCCAGTGTACAAAAAAACACTAGCTAGCTCTTCTCTACACATACTCCTCTCCTCAATCTTCTTTAGTATCCTCCTGCTCATTTAGCGTAATCAGTTCTCTCCGGCCGGCTAGCTAGCAACTGCAATGGCGTGCGAGAACGGTCAGGTTGCTGCCGATGGCATCAACGGCCTCTGCATGGCGGCGGCCCGCGCCGACCCGCTTAACTGGGGGAAGGCGGCGGAGGAGATGACGGGGAGCCACCTCGACGAGGTGAAGAGGATGGTGGCCGAGTACCGCCAGCCTCTGGTGAAGATCGAGGGCGCCAGCCTGAGGATCGCGCAGGTCGCCGCGGTGGCCGCGGCCGGCGAGGCCAGGGTCGAGCTCGACGAGTCGGCCCGCGAGCGCGTCAAGGCCAGCAGCGACTGGGTGATGAACAGCATGATGAACGGCACGGACAGCTACGGTGTCACCACCGGCTTCGGCGCCACGTCCCACAGGAGGACCAAGGAAGGTGGTGCCCTGCAAAGGGAGCTCATCAGGTTCCTCAATGCCGGCGCCTTCGGCACGGGCACGGACGGCCACGTTCTGTCCGCCGAGGCCACGCGCGCGGCGATGCTCGTCCGCATCAACACGCTCCTCCAGGGCTACTCCGGCATCCGCTTCGAGATCCTCCAGGCGATTACCAAGCTGCTCAATGCCAACGTCACGCCATGCCTGCCACTCAGGGGCACGGTGACCGCGTCAGGCGACCTGGTCCCGCTCTCCTACATAGCCGGCTTGGTGACCGGCCGCGAGAACTCTGTCGCGGTCGCTCCTGATGGCAGCAAGGTGAACGCAGCTGAGGCGTTTAAGATTGCTGGCATCCAGGGGGGCTTCTTCGAGCTGCAGCCCAAGGAGGGTCTCGCCATGGTGAATGGCACTGCCGTGGGCTCTGGACTTGCCTCCACGGTGCTCTTTGAGGCGAACATTCTTGCTGTCCTTGCCGAGGTCCTGTCCGCCGTGTTCTGCGAGGTGATGAACGGCAAGCCGGAGTACACCGACCACCTGACCCACAAGCTGAAGCACCACCCTGGACAGATCGAGGCGGCTGCCATCATGGAGCACATCTTGGAAGGCAGCTCGTACATGAAGCTGGCGAAGAAGCTCGGTGAGCTCGACCCGTTGATGAAGCCGAAGCAAGACCGGTACGCGCTCCGCACGTCGCCGCAATGGCTTGGCCCTCAGATCGAAGTTATTCGTGCGGCCACCAAGTCCATTGAGCGAGAGATCAACTCTGTCAATGACAATCCACTCATTGATGTCTCCCGCGACAAGGCGCTTCATGGTGGCAACTTCCAGGGCACTCCCATCGGTGTGTCCATGGACAACACTCGCCTTGCCATTGCTGCCATCGGCAAGCTCATGTTCGCGCAGTTCTCCGAGCTTGTGAACGACTACTACAACAACGGCCTTCCCTCCAACCTGTCCGGCGGTCGCAACCCGAGCTTGGACTACGGCTTCAAGGGCGCCGAGATCGCCATGGCTTCGTACTGCTCTGAGCTGCAGTTCTTGGGCAACCCAGTGACCAACCACGTCCAGAGCGCGGAGCAGCACAACCAGGACGTCAACTCCCTCGGCCTCATCTCCTCCAGGAAGACAGCCGAGGCCGTCGAAATCCTGAAGCTCATGTCCTCCACGTTCTTGGTCGCCCTGTGCCAGGCCATCGACCTGCGGCACATCGAGGAGAACGTCAAGGGCGCCGTCAAGAACTGCGTCATGACAGTGGCCAGGAAGACTCTGAGCACGAGCGCCACCGGCGGCCTCCACGCCGCTCGCTTCTGCGAGAAGGATCTGCTCCAGGAGATCGACCGCGAAGCCGTGTTCGCGTACGCCGACGACCCGTGCAGCGCCAACTACCCGCTGATGAAGAAGCTCCGCAACGTGCTCGTGGAGCGCGCCCTCGCCAACGGCGCGGCCGAGTTCAACGCCGAGACCTCGGTGTTCGCCAAGGTCGCTCAGTTCGAGGAGGAGCTCCGCGCGGCGCTGCCAACGGCAGTGTTGGCCGCACGGGCAGCTGTCGAGAACGGCACGGCGGCAGCGCCCAACAGAATAGCCGAATGCCGCTCCTACCCACTGTACCGGTTTGTGCGCGAGGAGCTCGGAACCGCGTACCTCACCGGCGAGAAGACGCGGTCGCCTGGCGAGGAGCTGAACAAGGTGCTCGTCGCCATCAACGAAGGCAAGCACATTGACCCGCTGCTTGAGTGTCTCAAGGAGTGGAACGGCGAGCCCCTGCCCATCTGCTAAAACCTGTATCAGAACCTCAGAGGAGATGAGATGGGTACATACTACAGAGGTGGTGGTTTGTTTCGAGTAGTGTGGATTATACCAGTATACAAGTAGCTGATCAAACATTTTTTATACATTTGTTATGTTAAGGATTCTTCGATGTACACCTGCAATGTCCCTGGCAAGCAGCTAAAGTAATTGTTTTGTAAGTTTTGAAGTTTAATTTACGATTCTTCTTGTGTTTGGACTAGCAACATTTTTCCTGTTTCAAATGCTCCGGTAGTGTGTTTAAAAACACAACTTCTAAAAAATGGTAGGATACTTTCTTTTTGACCTCTGGTACCTCTTGGTTCCTCTAAAAACTCTCAGTAGAAACTCATGAGCTAATGCCTAATAGCTCCTACCTTATCTCGTTTGTCTTCACAAGAACTGCCTGAAAATAGTACAATCAAAAGAAAAAAAACTGATAAGCCAACAGATATCATACTGAGGGGAAATAATATATGGAAGACACTCTTTCGATGCAATGGTCGTAACACTTTCATAAACTATGCGCAAAATGCTGAAGAATTCATATAAGATATTATATTCTATACCATGTCGTAATATTATGTAATCACTTAAAATTTATACATTTAAAATACTACAAAGTAGATAGTTCCGCTAGGTTGGATGGTGCGATTTAACTTTTTGTTTGGTTTGTATGGATGTGTTGACGTCAAATCCGTACCGCCGATGTGGACCCGGCGCGCGGACACACGAAGGCCTGGAAGATCTGCTTAGCTCCAGTGCAGGTCCTAAAATTGATGAAGCGCGGGCGTGCCAGTCAGTTTGATCCTGCTACTGACAAGATATGCAAAACAGTAGAACATATAGCGTATCGGCCTATCGGCCGATAGCAAAAACAACCTATCGGCCGATGAGCCGATAGGGCAGAAACAGCCGACCGGCCGATGAGCCGATGGCGCGATTCCAGCCGATGCAGTTAGGGTTTCGAACCATCGGCCGTGTACTGAGCAAACATTTATATAAAGGCAATCGGCTGACGATAAAATGATGATATAGCAATGTAATATAGTATAATCCAAATATATAATAAACATTGATCTGAAGATTAGAACACACATCGGCTAGAGGTCCGATGGCATAAACTCTCAATAAGCAGATAAACAATAAATACTCTGTTGTCATCGGCCAGATCCAATCTATACGTAAAACTCTTAGGTCGATGCAACGTCCAGATAACTCACCGGCTGAAACCCCGGTGAAACCTTATTGGCAGCCAACAAGCAGGTTAGAGATTACGGTTCTAATCACGACTTAGTAGATCAAATTGGACTGATGCAGCACTAAGTATGAAAAGAAACGCAATATCTAGACAATCAAGCCCTCGACTAATTTTCAGGGTGGTGGATACCTTAGCCAATTTAATCTAGCAAGGCGATTTAGTCGATACCGGCGTGAACCCTAAAGCGAATCTCGGCCGATAAGACTAAATCGAGAAGCCGGACTAGATTGACTAAGATATATGATAATAGGTGCTTACGTTGACGAGATCAGAACGCAGAAGCCCTAGCCCCGACAGCGCAGGCAGCCATAACGAGACTTACCCCTCGTGTGAAGGGCATGAACTCGCCGAAGAAGACGAAAAGTAAAGGTTGGCGATGCGCCGAAGTTGTATTGATCGTGAGATAAAAATTATATGAACTACGAGCTTACATATTTATACCCATAGGCTAACAAAAATCCTAACAGAATACGACTCAAACTTTCCTAAAGATAAAAGGAAACAGATAAAGTCCTTATTGGACACTAAACACACTTTCCTAAAGATAAGAAGGAAACTAACAAACTTATCCTAATTAAAAGATACAAGCCGCATCCTCCTCAAATTCAGTTTTCTCTGGATAAGATCTTCCCGAATCTAACAAGAATCCGACTGCTGTTGGTGGTTGGTTTAAAATAACCCCCATCGGCCGATGTAGAACTCTAGGCCGATACTAGCTTCGAGCCGATATGGATCCTGAGCTGATGAGAACTTCGGGGCTTACCAAAATCTGGTGTTAACAGGATGAAATGGTCAAATTTTATGTTTGGTTGGATGGATATAACTTGGATGAGATAAGTTAATTTTCGTCTGGCCCACCTATCATATATATTATTTTATCATAATATAACCATCTTAGATCCTATTTATATATATTTAATTGTAATAAAACAATGGTATAATTGGATCATAAATTGGATAAACCTGTTTCAATTCAGAAAAACAATATGGATGGCTCCATCCACCTAATTTACCTAGATCAACACATCCAATATACTAGAAAATTATTTCTTTGGTGGCCGCCTATTCTTTTCTCTTTTCTCGTCCATGAAGCAAGCATATAGAAAAATGGATGCTGGCCATTTCCCATCCTAGCTCATCCACACAACGAAACGCACCCTAGATCTTCAGGACTTGCTAAGGTTTAGTGTGGATTTTCTGTCTTACTACTATAGACCGGTTGAGTGGTTCTTGTCATTGATTTTGACATGAAATTTTCTTTTGTTATTGTGTTTGAGTAAAATATACGGCCAGTCCATAAAATTGGACCAAGATGTCATTTAGGTCCACGATCTTGCAAAATGCATATCTGAGTCTCTAATCTTGGTTTAATGTATCAACGGAGGTCCAAAGTACAAATGAATTAACTCGGACGTTTACGTGGCCATCCACGGTAATGAGAATTTTGCATTTAGACCCCTCCAATAAAGTATGCCCGTAAATCGACTCCCTCCATTTCCAAATCAACTTCCACTGCGTATGTGGGATAGGAGGTGGAAGAGATGCGATTAGGGTGGCTGCGATCATCGGCAATCGAATGTCCCCGTAGCCAAGATAGATGATCAAATAGGAAGAGGAAATTCCCACAAGTCCGGTGAGGCATTATTGTTGACATGACCCTCCCGCAATTTAAGGCCCATCGTTTTCCTTCACGGCAACAATCACAATAGTCTTCGGGAATTATTCTTGTATCTCGGGCTCGGAGGCCTCTTATGGCCAATGATTGCCACCACCCTAATTACTATCTCTTTGTCTTCTCTCCCATGGGTGTGGCGAGAGTTGTTTTGGGTTGGCTAAGTCAATTTGAGAGTGTTGTAGCGAAGGGACGTAATGCAAAATTCTCAATATCGTGGACAGCCATGTTAGTGTCCTGGCTGAGTAATTTGCACTTTAAACCTTGGGTGATACATTAAACCAAGATTATATGGATTTAGATGTGCATTTTACAAGTTCATGGTACTAGATAACACCCTGATCCAAGTTTAAGAACCGGTTGTGTATTTTACTCTTTCTTGTTTTTATTATTTTGGTAGTATATTGCTTGTGTGTATTTATGTAATCTATCGATGAAACCAGAAAGAAACAATCCCTCGCTCAAATATAGTAGATCGTCCGCATGGCCCTACAGAAACATCAGGTATAACTTCTAAGGGTGTGTTCGGAAGGGCTTCTGAGCAGAGATATTATCTCGTTTTATGTCAACACGCTTTTTGAACTGCTAATCGATGTGTTTTGTGTAAAAACTTTCTATATAGAAGTTTTTAAAAAATCAAATAAATACAATTTCCAAATTTATAGTATTTAATATTTAATTGATTATGCACTAATTACTCATCTTATTTTACTTTACGTGCTGCGGAGTATCTAAGCTAAAAATCTATATCGAACTCACCCAAAATTTTCAACAAACCTCAGACCTTTGAAACACCACGCCAACCATTCATCTCTTAGTCAATGAAGCCACTCATGGTTGCTTATCTGAAGAACATTGAAGCAGCAACATTTTCGCAGCTCCTATCTGAAGAACGCAAGTAGTAGGAGGTTGGTGGAGGAGATATACGAATGACGTTGTCTGAATGAACTTACGGGAGGGCCCAGATACCCAACACCCTGTTTGGTGCGAGCTTAGTCGCCAGCCACAACGGAGTAGATCGACCTGGCCGTCAGGCTGAGTTGGTCACCATGAGTTCGTTGTCACCAACCACACACAAAAAGTGTGGATAAAAATATTAAGACGGCCCTTTTAAATGGAAAAAATAACAATTCTGTGCATCACATGGACGATGCATTGCTGTACCTGCCTCCCACTGAACCGGCTCTTTAATATTTCCTGGTTCTTAAAGTAAGAAACGTGGAATCTTCATGGTTCAACTGTGCTCGTGCTACTCTTCTGGACAATGTGGGGGTAAATGATTGTTTATATCAGGTTGTTTACGCGCAACATAACGCCTGCTTAACTGCATAATAATCGAGAAAAATAAACAACTTGCTTCGTTTTGTCAGAACTCTGAACTCTGAAGGCACACAAAATAGCGCCTTGATTTCCTTGGAAGTTATCATGTTGGTACAGAATCAAATGCGGCAACTTGAGCTCAACGCGTCTGTACCAAAAAAAAAAGAGTTACAAACACATCGTTTGGCCTAAAGCTGAAAACGACTTATCATAAAAGAAAAATAAGGGATAAATCTTTTATATGTGCATTTAGCAATTGAAAATCAATGCTGAAAAAGAGACTAGAAAGAAAAACCCTAAATCAACTCTACAATTTAATTTTTTAATTTAAATTTCAGCTGCATAAGCTGTTGGCCAAAATGTCCCTGTGTTGACGTACTACAAGTTTTAAAGCCCATTTTCTGCTGCTGTAGTGCTGTTGATCGATTCGAGGCAATTCCTCCACATCTCGCACAGCCAAAAGGTGACTGTAGTTTCTGAACACTCGCTCTGCAATTCGCGCTCCGAATAATGAACCGATCACGTTATTTCATCGTGTTGTCCTGACCACTTGGGTCGGTCCTGCAGCGTCTCGGATCTCGGAGTGGTTGCATGTGTAAACAGGACGATACCGGATCGAACGACCGACGGACCGACTGACCGCGAGATCGTCAGCGTTTGCTCGGCAGAGGCTCCCGTCCACACACGCGCTCTCGCTCGATCGGTCGCTCGCTCCCACCAACCCCCGCCAAATCCCCCGGTCGCGCAAGTCTCCAGCCACCCACCCGCAGCTACGCGCCACCCAAGCAAGTGAGCAACACGCAACGCAAGCGCCGCCGCCGAACCAACCGGTTCGCCCGGCTCGGCCCCGTACGCGCGCCTTGGCCCAAGCACAACCGAGCCCGGCCCGCGCGTGATGGGCGCCTGGGCAGCTGGCCAGGCGGGCCACGCGTCGCGCATCGCCGCATGGTAGGCGGGTCCCATCCGACGGCGAGCGCATGATCAGATAGCCAACAACCAAACCCCACTGCCCTGGGCCTGGGCGCCCTTGGCCCCAACCACCATCGTTCACCCGTCGCCACGCTATTTAAGCGCCCGTTCCCCCACCGTTCGTCTCCAAGAAGAGCATCAGCTTCCAACTCGAGCTCTTCTTCTACTTTAAAAAAAAAACTCATATTTAGCTTCTACTAGACTACTACTACTAGTACTGTTCTAGTGTTCTTGTACTTCTACTCGTGTGCTACTGCATCTGTAACTGTAAATCTGTAATGGAGTGCGAGACCGGGCTTGTTCGTTCCCTGAACGGCGACGGGCTGTGCATGTCGTCGATGTCGGCGCCGCCGCGCGCCGACCCCCTGAACTGGGGGAAGGCGGCGGACGAGCTGGCGGGGAGCCACCTCGACGAGGTGAAGCGGATGGTGGAGGACTTCCGCCAGCCGCTGGTGAAGATCGAGGGCGCCAGCCTGACGATCGCGCAGGTGGCCGCCGTGGCCGCCGGAGCCGGCGACGCCAGGGTGGAGCTCGACGAGTCTGCCCGCGGCCGCGTCAAGGCCAGCAGCGACTGGGTCATGAACAGCATGATGAACGGCACCGACAGCTACGGCGTCACCACCGGCTTCGGTGCCACCTCCCACCGCCGGACCAAGGAGGGCGGCGCGCTCCAGAGGGAGCTCATCAGGTGAGAAATCGATCGCAAGCTCGATCCTTTTTTCACTTCCATTGATCAGTCTTTACATCAGCAGTTCGATTCTATGATTAGGACGAGATTGAGGATCACTAGATTAGTTTATTTAATCTTTGAGGGCTTGAGGGATGAACTAGCATGTGCTCTCGCTGCATAGTTGTGTATGCCCACGAGATACCGTCACTCTCGAAGCCAAAAAGGATTCTTTTGGGGTGTCAGCCATCCAATACTAGTACTGGAGTATATCCTTCGCCATTATTACACTAGTATGATCCATCCAGCTGTAGGAGTTGGGTAAATCATCACCATATTTAGGGCTTATTCGGTATGAACGAGTTTAAATTTATAGGAATAGAAAAAGTGAAGAAATATGAATATGTGCACACATTAATCTATAGGAACTTTTTCAAAAGGTTTCAGTGGATGGAAAAATTTATATGTTTCCTCTATACAACTTGTAGAAAAGGAAATTTTCTTTTGATTTTCTTATACTTCAATCCTATAAACCGAATGACACTCGTAAAAATTAATCCTTATATTTTTCTTTAAAACGAACAAGCCCTTATTACTTCTAGCCACCATCCAAACACACAGATGTACCGTATCTCTTGCTCAGTTCATGGCACATCTGAACCAGCTACTAGTAGTAACCGCCCTGCACAGTTATACACCTTTGCACCACACGAAACACGACTCGTGTTAAAAAGAAAGTGAAACACAAGACGACGATTATGTGTCCGTTGGCGCGTCGTTACAACTCTTTTGCTTCTTTCGTCCGAGGAGAAGGAGAAAGGAAGCAAACCTTTTCTCTCTTTTCTTTTTCAAGGAAAGTGTTTTGAGATATCCTCTCATTTTTTCATGTCATCTAAATAATTATAATTGTTTTTTAAAAAATTGATAAGATAGATTAATATAAAATATATCACTATATAGACATGCAAGTTCAAAATCAATTTCTATAAGTTGTAACAAAAGTAACAAATATAACTACGAATGTACGTTAACTATTTTCAGTTTAATTTATTTTTTTTGTTGCAACTTATAGAAGTTGAATTTAAACTTATCTGTTTGTGAAATGATATATTTCATATTAATCTATGTTGTCAAATTTTTTTAAACTTTTTTATGACTATTTAGTTGACATGCAAACAATGAGGGGATGTTTTCTCGAGATGAAAATCCATCTACTCATTTTTGGGACATTTGATAATATGTTATCCATAAGATAACTCTGTCGCCGAGCGAGAATTCGGGATCTCGAGGAGGGTACCCGGCCATCCAGGGCCAGGTAGGCAGCTGCTGGGCTATCATATCAACGCGAGTAGTAATAACTCCACCTTCGTGCGTTTGCTCCGTTCGGCCGATGGGCTGGCGCGATGGCGCCGTCGCGTCGTGACTCACGCCATGCACGCGGGGCGCCGGACAAAGCGTTCGGCAGCGCACAAAAATTTCAAATGGAGACGACGTGGGCTGGCCTGCCATCGGGGGAGTTTTCCACGGCCACGTTACGGCGAAAGCGAGCTGAGGTTAGGTGACACATCCCCTGTCCTCGCAGGGAGGTTGATCCAATATTTGTGCCTTGAGAGAGACAAATTCACGGCTCTGGTTTTCCTTTCATGTTTTATCATCGATATACCCTCAACATGTGGAGTTGTGGACGAGTCGTAGTAGTATTGGTATCCGAGATAAGGTCCAAAACAATTTGTTTTTCCTTATTTATACATGGTGTAGAATAATATTTGGATTTATTTGGCCTTGCACATGGCGGTGACCGACAATTCTGCACAGCTGCACAACTACGCGCGTCTGACTTGTTTGGTCCTTATCATGGGGAACATAATTAAGCAATTATGAAACATTAAATTAATCATCAGTCGGCACGGCGGCAGTGTGTATGTGGTATGCACACCGAAGGAAACACACGGAAAGAGAATATCCAATCATATCTCTGACCAAGTTTTTCTGAATCGTGTTTAAGTTTTTCTGGGCTCTGAAATTTTCTAGTACAGTAACACCGTAAAAAATTCTGTAGCTAGAACTAAAATTGACATGTCTCTCGCTCTGTTTTAACAGATTCCTCAATGCTGGCGCCTTCGGCACCGGCACCGACGGCCACGTTCTGCCGGCGGAGGCGACGCGCGCGGCAATGCTCGTCCGCATCAACACCCTCCTCCAGGGTTACTCCGGCATCCGCTTCGAGATCCTCGAGGCCATCACCAAGCTGCTCAATGCCAACGTCACGCCGTGCCTGCCGCTCCGGGGCACCATCACCGCCTCCGGTGACCTGGTCCCCCTGTCCTACATTGCCGGCCTCATCACCGGCCGCCAGAACTCAGTGGCCGTCGCCCCGGATGGCCGCAAGGTGACCGCCGCCGAGGCATTCAAGATTGCCGGCATTGAGCACGGCTTCTTCGAGTTGCAGCCCAAGGAAGGTCTTGCCATGGTGAACGGCACGGCCGTCGGCTCTGGCCTTGCATCGACCGTGCTCTTTGAGGCCAACGTCCTTGCCATCCTCGCCGAGGTCCTGTCCGCCGTGTTCTGTGAGGTCATGACCGGCAAGCCGGAGTACACCGACCACCTGACACACAAGCTGAAGCACCACCCTGGACAGATCGAGGCGGCTGCCATCATGGAGCACATCTTGGAAGGCAGCTCGTACATGAAGCTCGCGAAGAAGCTCGGCGAGCTCGACCCGTTGATGAAGCCGAAGCAGGACCGGTACGCGCTCCGCACGTCGCCGCAGTGGCTCGGCCCACAGATCGAGGTCATCCGCTTCGCCACCAAGTCGATCGAGCGCGAGATCAACTCCGTCAACGACAACCCGCTGATCGATGTCTCCCGTGGCAAGGCGCTGCACGGTGGCAACTTCCAGGGCACGCCCATCGGCGTGTCCATGGACAACACCCGCCTCGCCCTCGCTGCCATCGGCAAGCTCATGTTCGCGCAGTTCTCTGAGCTCGTGAACGACTTCTACAACAACGGGCTTCCTTCCAACCTGTCCGGTGGACGCAACCCCAGCTTGGACTATGGGTTCAAGGGCGCGGAGATCGCCATGGCGTCGTACTGCTCCGAGCTCCAGTTCTTGGCCAACCCAGTGACCAACCATGTCCAGAGCGCGGAGCAGCACAACCAGGACGTGAACTCGCTTGGTCTCATCTCCTCCAGGAAGACCGCCGAGGCCATCGACATCCTGAAGCTCATGTCGTCGACGTTCTTGATCGCCCTGTGCCAGGCCATCGACCTGCGCCACCTCGAGGAGAACATGAAGACCGCGGTGAAGAACTGCGTGATGCAGGTGGCCAAGAAGTCCCTGAGCATGAACCACCTGGGCGGCCTCCACATCGCTCGCTTCTGCGAGAAGGACCTGCTCACCGCGATCGACCGCGAGGCCGTGTTCGCCTACGCCGACGACCCCTGCAGCGCCAACTACCCGCTGATGCAGAAGCTCCGCGCGGTGCTCATCGAGCACGCGCTCGCCAACGGCGACGCCGAGCGCGTCCTGGAGACCTCCATCTTCGCCAAGGTGGCCGAGTTCGAGCAGCACGTCCGCGCCGCGCTGCCCAAGGAGGTGGAGGCCGCCCGCGCCGCCGTCGAGAACGGCACCCCGCTCGTCCCCAACCGGATCAAGGAGTGCCGCTCGTACCCGCTCTACCGGTTCGTGCGCGAGGAGGTCGGCACCGAGTACCTCACCGGCGAGAAGACGCGGTCGCCCGGCGAGGAGTTGAACAAGGTGCTCGTCGCCATCAACGAGCGCAAGCACATCGACCCGCTGCTCGAATGCCTCAAGGAGTGGAACGGCGCGCCCCTGCCACTCTGCTGAACAGAACCCGAATACAAAAAAAGTGCAAAACAAGAAGACGTATAGCAACAAAAACTGAAAGATAGAGAGCATTTCGAGAGTGTGAATGTTTTCTACTATGTCTAGATGAACATGGTGATGATACTATTTTACGTTTCTTTGTAGTTAAGTTGATGTTACTGTTGCTGTTTCAGCTTCTGCGGTTGCCATAACCTGCAATCCCGCATGGCCTGGCACGCAGCTTTCTGAAACTTTTGGTGCTGTAAACTTGTATAAGTTGGGGGGACTAAAGTAAATTATTTTGTTTTACAATTTGCTGCTCGTTCCCTGGAGAAGTTCTTCACATTCATTTCGTCTTGTCATGCAAAACACACTGTTCTCAGAATGCCGATTTGTAGTTAGTATCTGTGTCTGATGGTACTTACAACTGTACAAGATCACGAAAATGCAGGAGACACGGGGCCATGTTCAAGTCAGACTAACTTTTGCAGGTGGCCAATCGCTATATAATCATGCATTGGATTGGTCAGCTCGCGAGGATGGCTGTTACAATTTGTTATTCCTACCCACCCCGAGAAAATGTGGTCGGTATCATGGAAGCGTGTGTTTCTCAATAAGCAGTGGTACTACGCCTGGATTCATGGTCCAAACTCCCAACTTGGTTCAAATTGGAATTAGTACAAAGTACAAACCAGCTACTCAGTTTGTGATGCATACAAGATTATATTTGTTTTCCCTGTTGATCAGTTTTGCTCTACTGTCCACCGGCAGTGGAGATCATAAGGAGAACTACTACTAACCTTATGAACAGGGATTAGAATTTAGTAGTGCCAGAATTGGCTGTTTGATTTGTATTCTGGATTCCTATCAAAACTGCAAAAAATGATTCTAGTTCCGATGTCAACGTGCCTTGTTCGTTTGCTCCTCCAACCTTGATGTACAGCCATGGGGCATGGGCAATCCTTCTCACCGATAGAAATTCCCCCATTGATGACAGCTAATTGTCTCAGTGCAACGAGGTTGACACCCTTGCAGCTGCAAATGAAAAAGATGCAAGATTCCTGGGAGACTTGTCCGCACTACTAATTTTCTCCACAGTACAGGACCTTTTATATACAAGTGCATGATTACTGCAGGGCACCCAATGGACGAACAGTTAAGTTGATCATTAGAGGTCATCTCTGCACATGGCGTAATGTAGCCGCAAGCTTCAATTGAATTCCTAACTGCAAGTAGATGCGAGATTGAAGGACCAGATCCAGCAGAGCTTGCTTCAGCTATCAGTTCGTAACATGCTCCTAGATTTCTCGTTACTCCTGCCGGCTGGCCAAATGCTTTTATGGATAGTACTAAACTATACAAGAAAAAAAATCAGCAGAAAAATACTCCTACCAACCAAAGATGTGCAGTTTTTAGCTCTTTTTAAAAGAAAACTCTGTATTTTTCGTGGTCAGAGTTCGAGAAAGAGATGCTTGCAAAAAGAAAGAATATAGATCGTAACATTTTAAAGAGGGGCAGGGACCGAAACTCAATCATTGGCTGTATATGTTCACTTGTGCATATATAGAGGCCGGATTTCTACCATTATTTTTTTAAAAAAAAGACCGAAACTTATGTCAGTTGAGTAAAACTCCAATAATGACAGAGATACAAGACTACTATACCGCTTCACAATCACACAATAACACTTTCGCTTTCGTAGTTCGTAGTCGTTCACTGCTCGTGAACCATCATTCGGTGTTGGCTTCTGCGGATTCAGATCTGCAGATGCGTAAGCTAAACCGAGAAGCATGCTCCTTGTCATGTATCTGCTCGCTAAGAAGCGTACAGCCAGTTCAACTACCTGTCTGCTTCAGAGAGGAGTACAGTTCAGAGTTGCATATGGATATGGACAACAACACATCGATCAGTAGGTTCAGCAGGTGAGAAGAAAAACATACATCTAGAGGTAGTAGTAGTAGTGTTCAACCGAACTTCTACCAGCAAGCCATGCAACCAAGTCATAACTCGCTAACTCGCAAGCTCCCTTTTGGATTGGTAGGTAGTGTCATATGTTGGACTTTGCAGGCTGGTTTGCATCACTTCGTCTCGGACTGGAACAAAAGCGGCAGCCAACTATTCGGCATGTATCTGTACGCGGATGGATGCGATCGAATCATCGAAAGACGGTCAGAGGAAGGCCTCTCGTCGTAGTCGCCATGCCATACGTCGTAATCGCCATATCCTGTGTGAGCGCGAGGAGGAACAGAGATAAGCCCGCACACGCACGTGCTGCGGACGCGAACTGACGTGAAGGCTCAGCCACGAGGAACCCGAGTACTACTCGGAATGCAAACGAAGATGAGACTGCAAGTCTGCAACTACGAAATTACTGTCTGCTGATGCAGCTGCCGGGATTGATGTATTTCAGCACTTCGGCCGGCCTTGCGGGCGTTCAGGACTCAGGAGACTTTAGCTTCAGATCGCAAGCAGAGCATTTCGGATTAGCTGCGACTAGCTGTTTAGTCGCATCCATCAATGGTAATAGTGTTGTTTCTTCTGATTTTAGGCCGAGGAAGCTTGGGCCGATTGGGCTGAAGCAACGGACTGGGCCAGATCTTTTTTGTCGGTCCGGAATATGAACTTTCTGTACCAGGTTTAGTTACAAGGGGAATCCCGTGGGAGAAGAGAAGCAACTTTCAGCCTGTCACACCAACAATTAATTGGAGGCATGCATCTCACTAACCTCATTAAAAGGAATAGGCATGGAAATATCATTCCACCTAGTACTACTTTTTTTTTCTTGAACAAAAACACCCTATGGTATTTTAATTTAGAGTGAATTGCATCTTGGGCTAGATATTATTATTAAAGTTTTACTTGGGACTAGGATACAATCAATATTTTTACTTTGAGCTAGAGAACATAACCTTTGTTTGAATTGTTTCAGCTCCCAATCTCTCAATCTCTGTCTTGTCCGCTCCTAGCTCCTCACCTCCGCAGCTATATTCAGGCCGCGTGTTCTCATCCCGTAGTCTAGATGCAACGACAACTCAATGAGGAATGGAGAAGACCATGGTGAGCAGGTGAGGTCCATATGTGCACAACCGATCAAGCTCCATCTGCCCATACCAATTGCTGCCTCCTGGAACTTTGCTCCTTGCTTCCTCTTCCTTCACCTGTGCTGTTGCTCTTCACACCTTGCGGCAGCAGCAACAGTAGGGCTTCACACCTAGTAGTAGCAGCAGCATAGGGTTCACGGTGCCAGCGATGGTAGGATGTGCAGGCAGCAAGATTTTCTTTACCGCCGGTAACCGCACTTATCGCGAGGATATGATAAGGATTTCCAACGATAGGATTTAAGTAAAATTTAAGCAAATTTAAAAATTCTAAAAAAAATAAAAAAATCATGGATGTAGTTCTTGATTTTTAATTACAGATGGTGAAATTTTTTTTTGAAAAAGAGTAAGCTAAAATCAAATTTGAGGACAAAACCGATAATTGTTTAAAAAATAATAAAAAAAGTATTGGACTTCATTTTTGTATTTTACATTCACAAGCTAGGTTTGCAAGTATCCTATATATTCTTCTAATTATCTTTAATTTTTACACATATTTAAGTGTTTTTTATTTTTTAGCATTTTTTATTTTTTTCATGTTTTCTGCCAAACATGCCACGGTTAACGTGCAAATATCGCGGATACCACGTCAAACCGCGTGATAACCGCGACCAAACTACGAAACCGTCAAATTTTGAATTTAATTTTTTTAAGACAAAATTCACACCGTTTTTGACGGTTACCGGGGGAGGGGGTGATAACCTCTTCCAAAACGATAAGGTAAACCCTAGCAGGCAGTGCCCAATCGGATGGTGATTTGAGAAGGGTGACCCAATATGCAACAGAAGGAAAAAAACTCTAGCCCAAAGTAAAAATATTGGCTATGCCCTTGACCAAAGTGAAAATTTGGTAACTAAATTTGTCTCAATATGCAATTTACTCTTTAATTTATAACTGACTTATATTAAAGAAAACAAGAATCAATATAGAAAAGACCGTGAAAATATTATAATCAAATATGATAAAGTCTTATTATCTACTGCACCATCGCAACCATGACTAATTCTATGTTGTTCCCCCTAGCACTACTATTAGTACTACATTCATTTTTTGTTTTTGTTTTTTGTTTTTGGACTGTTGATTAAGGGGAAATATCCGGTGAAAACAAGAAAGTGTTGAAAACTCATGAAAATCATACCTAAAAGTTTTGTAAATTCATGAAAAATTATTAAAGATAGGTGTAGATATTAAATACATTTTCACCAAATCTCAAGTCCAAACTTAACTTTATTTGAGAGAAACAAAAATGACAAATTTTAGATGAATAGTATCATGTTACTATTCACCCAAAATTTGTTTTTTTTATTTTCAAATAAAGTTAAGTTTAAACTCGAGATTCGGTGAGAATGTATTTCATATCTATACCTATCCCTAGTAATTTTTTTATAAATTTACAAAACTTTTAGGTATGATTTTTATGAGATTTCAACTCTTAGCTTGTTTTCATCGGATATGTCTTCGTTGATTAATGATAGATAGATAGATGGTGCTAGATATGAAGGGCTGCGGTTGCATATCACTTGGTCTCCAAATAAATGTATTTGACCTAGGTGCCTCTTATATCTTTGAAAATTTGAAGCCAGCGAGGGTATGAGGCATGCCCATGTCTATCTTGGTTAGCTGTCATCAATGCATTATATATTTCAGATATCCTTATTTTTGTAGTCTATTTATAACAAAGTAACTCCATAGATATTTCCATGTTAATATGCGAAAAGGAAAAATATATGTCTATGAAGTTGGCTCAGAAGGTTACTCCGAAACAAGCTATATAATTTTTCGACCCGTGCCTTTTGTTGCTATCCTCTCTTTATAACACTTATCTTTTAAAAAACAATTGTCTATCGTTATAGTAAAAAAAATATATGTTCAAGATAGATTTCACCCTAGTTAACCTTGATTGTATATATCACCACAAATACATTTGTTATCTTATATTACCAGGATAAACAGACTTTAAACCTACAAGAATCTGTGGTTTGGATGTATATCCACATCCGTTTGTTTTGTAGCCCAAAAACAAAATCTTCTTTTCTTTGAGTCGTGACTCTGGACTGAGCCAAACAAATAGTGTACCAATATCTAGAACATATTCGCACATATGTTACAGCCTTTTATAACAGTTATCTACCGTTACCTCTTAAATTGTTATTTGTCGGTATTTCAACAAAAAATATTACCAGGAATGATGAACTTAAAATGACAAGAATCTACACTTTGGATTTATATCCACCTCCTTTTGTTTTATAACTAAAACTAGATTCTTGTTTTCTTTGAGTTGCGACTCCGAACCAAGCCAAACAAGTCGTCTACCAATACCTAGAGAGCATGCGCATATATGTCACTATGCCTTTATAACAGTTATCTACCGTTACCCCTTAAAGTTGTTATTTGTCGGTATCTCATCAAAGAAATATTATTGGGATAGACAAACTTAAAACCAACAAGAATCTACGATTTGGATTGATCTCCACATTCGTTTGTTTTGTACCTACAAAAACCTAAAATGTTGTTTTCCTTGAATTGTGATCCCAAACCGAGCCAAACAAGTCATCTACCAATACCTAGAACGCATCTGCATGTATGTCGCTATGCCTTTATAACAATTATCTACCATTACCTCCCCCTTAAAGTTGTTATTTGTTGGTATCTCATCAAAAGAATATTATTAGGATAGACAAACTCAAAACCGACAAGAATCTATGATATGGATTTATCTCCACGTTCATTTGTTTTGTAACTATAAAAATAAAATTTTGTTTTCTTTGAGTGCGACTCCAAACTGAGCCAAACAAGTCGTCCACCAATACCTAGAACACATCCACGCGGATGTCACTACGTCTTTATAACAGTTATCTACCGTTACCACCTCAAAGTTGTTATTTGTCGGTATCTCATCAAAAGAATATTTCCGGGATAGACAAACTTAAAACCGACAAGAATCTATGATTTGGATTTATCTCCACGTTCATTTTTTTTAACTATAAAAATAAATTTTTTTTTAGTTGCGACTCTAAACTGAGCCAAACAAGTTGTCTACTAATACCTAAAACACATCCGTGCATATATCACTGCGCTTTAAATAACAGTTATCTACTGTCACCCTCTCAAAGTTGTTATTTGTCGGTATATCATCAAAAGAATATTACCGTTATAGAGAAACTTAAAACCGACAAGAATATACGATTTGGGTTTATCTCCACATTCGTTTTTGTAACTATAAAAAATTAATTTATGTTTTATTTGAATTGCGACTTCGAACCGAGCCAAACAAGTTGTCTACCAATTTTTGGAACGCACGTATGTCACTACATTTTTATAACAGCTACAGTTTGCGCCCCCCCCCCCCAACTCCCTCCTAAAATTGTTATTTGTTGGTATCTCGTTAAAATAATATTAATGGGATAGATAAATTTAAAACCGACAAGAATATATGATTTGGACTTTTACATAAGGTTTTCTTTAGTTAGTACACATAAATGCAATACCTGCTAGAATGCTGGTTATAATCGCTGTTAACATGATTTGGAGCTCTGCTCTTTTTATGATCCTTGCACAAGGGGGAGATTCTGGTTGCCATTTTGACAGTCCAGCCGTGTGCTGGCTGACACAGTCACAGCAAATGTGGAACAGAACAATATCCAAGCAAATGAGTCTAAAATGTCTGATGAGGCATATCTTCTAGCTATATATCGATCTATCGATCCTTGTTTTGTTTTGTTTTTTTATAAAGAGAGACATATCTATCTCTCTCTCTCTCTAAGGTGTGGTGACCTTACCTGACGTGAATAATCGCAGAGCGTGCTGCTGAGTGCGAAGAGCAAATGATTTTCTCCTCTTCTTTTTTTTGTTTGGCAGAGATGCACACGCAATAATTGTCCAGCCAACAACTCCGGTTTCCACTCGAGAGCAGCCTGGTTTTCCTTTTCAGGGTTGGTGAGATTTGTCCCTCCTTCACTTTCTTACTGGCTCCTGCATGATCACCAACAACATAAAAGTTTTAGAACAAGGGAAAAACATTGGAAAAACAAACATTCCTAAAAGTAAGTAAAAGCACGGGCAAATGCACACCACTAGTTTTTTTCTAAAAGAGACACTTCCATTCAAAAAGTCCCAAATTTTTCATCAGGTCGTTTTGATTACTCGAAAATTTTTGAAGTCGTAAACCTGGTTACATGCTTGGACCACGATGATATCGTCAGAAATAGTTTGGACCATATAGGAACTATGAGAAATTCCGTGTTTCAAACAGGGCCCTTCATTATTTTTGGCCAAATATGATATAGTGTAGTGATGTTCAAGTGCACATAAAAAAAACCATTCTCCATAGAACAAAAAAGTAAAGTAGGATGGAAGTTATATATCCTTTTTTTTTATATAGATCCACCATGCGAGTCACCAACCAACCCACTAGGACGAGAGAGAGGAAAAGGCCTTACCTACCTACACCCGCCCACCCCCCTCACCGCGCCACTATTTAAGCGCCCCCTCCGCCTCCATTTCCCTCCAAGAAGAGCTCACTACCTTCTCCTCCGGCTCTTCTTCAGTATCAAATCCTCTCTTCTCCTTGGATCCCCGTGCCCACCACCACCACCACCGTAGCAATGGCGGGCAACGGGCCGATCAACAAGGAGGACCCGCTCAACTGGGGCGCGGCGGCGGCAGAGATGACCGGCAGCCACCTCGACGAGGTGAAGCGCATGGTGGCCCAGTTCCGCGAGCCGCTGGTCAAGATCCAGGGCGCCACCCTCCGCGTCGGCCAGGTGGCCGCCGTCGCCCAGGCCAAGGACGCCGCCGGCGTCGCCGTCGAGCTCGACGAGGAGGCCCGTCCCCGCGTCAAGGCCAGCAGCGAGTGGATCCTCAACTGCATCGCCCACGGCGGCGACATCTACGGCGTCACCACCGGCTTCGGCGGCACCTCCCACCGCCGCACCAAGGACGGCCCCGCCCTCCAAGTCGAGCTCCTCAGGTAAAAAGAAAAAAAAATAAAATCATTCGATTAATTACTGCCTTAATTGTTATGGATAGCATAGATCCACTGTCAATCACTTCGCCCCCCGCGTTTACCGGGAGTTTTATGAATTTCTTATTGTAGCAGTACAACTTCGCCCATAGATAAACCACAACTCATGATCCCAGCTCACCTCATGACTGAGTAGTAGTAGCATCAAAATATAAAATGCATGTTAAAAAAAGAAAAAAAGCGATGTGCCCTTTTTCTTGGCCATCCCCTGAGATTCATGGGCTGTTCCTAGCCTGTATTAGCAAAAGAAAAACAGAAGCAACTAAATGTAATACTCCTACCCCGCATGGAATTTTTTGCTAGAAGTAGTATAGTCAAGTACAGCATCCAAGCTGTTTAATTCTAGTACCAAGCTGGAGAACTTGTCTCATGTGTACACCACCAGCACAGCACCGGTTGAAAAAAAAAAGAGAAGAAAAAGAAAACACCCAGATCTATCTCACCGGCGCAGGCGGCGCGCGACACAGCGCGGCGCCGGCCAGTTCGCGCGAGCGAGGCGTCGGGTAGGGCGTCGTTTTCCCCGCACCGCGCGGTGGGCTCGTCGTACTACCGAGAGAGTATGTGCACGCCACCTGCGTGCGCCGCGGAAAAACAGGTCACGCTCCTCCTGTGCCCGCCCGGTGACACGCTCAGGAAACCACCTTTTTTTTTTGGTAGTAATATATGCGACTTACTAGCTACGAAAATAAATAGAAACCTTTTTTTTTTGAAAAATGTATAGAAGTACTATAAAGTTTTGTTGGTGACAACTGACAAGTTGGCACGTATAGACATAATACGGAGTATAGGCGGTTGCAATAAACAATAGGAGTAGTAATGTATCTGTATTTATAATAGTTTTGTGGATAAATGCGCGTATAGACTTTTTTTTTTCTTTCTCCGCTGAAAATGAAAGTTCGGCGGAAATTGGATACTGGGATATTTTTGTAGGACTGGTTCTTGTGCAGATCTAGTCGTGTCACGCCTCACGCGTGCCAGTTAGCGGGGAGCACAAGTGACTTAAGGAAAAAACATGTTGAGTAGTCGTACCATTGTCAGGGCCTTAGGGTGTTCTGACTTTCCGGTTTCCAAATCCCGATGCGAGTTGTAACAGAGGACAAGAGTTCACAACCAGTTGTTCCAATTTGTCGTCTGGTTTACTTGTGTCCTGGGCTGCAACTTGGCAGTTTAATTTAACGGTTTTCTGTACAGTAGCCATCCATCCACTGCATCTAGCTGTCAATCTGTCATGTCTCTGACCATGTGCGTGCTGCTACTGCTGCAGGCATCTCAACGCCGGAATCTTCGGCACTGGCTCCGATGGCCACACGCTGCCGTCGGAGACGGTGCGGGCGGCCATGCTCGTGCGCATCAACACCCTCCTCCAGGGCTACTCCGGCATCCGGTTCGAGATCCTCGAGGCCATCACCAAGCTGCTCAACACCGGCGTCACGCCGTGCCTGCCGCTCCGTGGCACCATCACCGCGTCCGGTGACCTCGTCCCGCTGTCCTACATTGCCGGGCTGATCACCGGCCGCCCCAACGCGCAGGCCATCTCCCCCGACGGCAGGAAGGTGGACGCCGCCGAGGCGTTCAAGCTCGCCGGCATCGAGGGTGGCTTCTTCACGCTGAACCCCAAGGAGGGTCTCGCCATCGTCAATGGCACGTCCGTGGGGTCCGCGCTCGCGGCCACCGTGATGTTCGACGCCAACATCCTCGCCGTCCTGTCCGAGGTGCTCTCGGCGGTGTTCTGCGAGGTGATGAACGGCAAGCCGGAGTACACCGACCACCTGACCCACAAGCTGAAGCACCACCCTGGCTCGATCGAGGCCGCCGCCATCATGGAGCACATCCTCGCCGGCAGCTCGTTCATGAGCCACGCCAAGAAGGTGAACGAGATGGACCCGCTTCTGAAGCCGAAGCAGGACAGGTACGCGCTCCGCACGTCGCCGCAGTGGCTCGGCCCACAGATCGAGGTCATCCGCGCCGCCACCAAGTCCATCGAGCGCGAGGTCAACTCCGTGAACGACAACCCGGTCATCGACGTCCACCGCGGCAAGGCGCTCCACGGCGGCAACTTCCAGGGCACGCCCATCGGTGTGTCCATGGACAACGCCCGTCTCGCCATCGCCAACATCGGCAAGCTCATGTTCGCGCAGTTCTCCGAGCTCGTGAACGAGTTCTACAACAACGGGCTGACCTCCAACCTGGCCGGCAGCCGCAACCCGAGCTTGGACTACGGGTTCAAGGGCACCGAGATCGCCATGGCCTCCTACTGCTCTGAGCTCCAGTACCTCGCCAACCCGATCACCAACCATGTCCAGAGCGCGGAGCAGCACAACCAGGACGTGAACTCGCTGGGTCTCGTCTCGGCCAGGAAGACCCTGGAGGCGGTGGACATCCTGAAGCTCATGACGTCCACCTACATCGTGGCCCTGTGCCAGGCCGTCGACCTGCGCCACCTCGAGGAGAACATCAAGAGCTCCGTCAAGAACTGCGTCACCCAGGTGGCCAAGAAGGTGCTCACCATGAACCCCACCGGCGACCTCTCCAGCGCGCGCTTCAGCGAGAAGAACCTCCTCACCGCCATCGACCGCGAGGCCGTGTTCAGCTACGCCGACGACCCGTGCAGCGCCAACTACCCGCTCATGCAGAAGCTCCGCGCCGTGCTCGTCGAGCACGCCCTGACCAGCGGCGACGCCGAGCCGGAGGCCTCCGTTTTCTCCAAGATCACCAAGTTCGAGGAGGAGCTCCGCTCCGCGCTGCCCCGGGAGATCGAGGCCGCCCGCGTGGCCGTCGCCAACGGCACCGCCCCCGTCGCCAACCGGATCGCCGAGAGCCGGTCGTTCCCGCTCTACCGCTTCGTCCGCGAGGAGCTCGGCTGCGTATTCCTCACCGGCGAGAAGCTCAAGTCCCCTGGCGAGGAGTGCAACAAGGTGTTCCTCGGCATCAGCCAGGGCAAGCTCATCGACCCCATGCTCGACTGCCTCAAGGAGTGGAACGGCGAGCCCCTTCCCATCAACTAAACCCCCCGCCACCGCCATTGCCATACACCGTCATCGAGGAGGAGAGGAGACTAAAAATAAAAGAAAACGAACCGCTTCGTGTATCTTCAGAAAAACCCTGTATTTTCTTCGTTCGTTGCCGTTTGGTTTATAGTGATCTCGTGTTCTTTGTGTTAGCTGCTCTGCTCAGCTTGCCAGCCATGGCGGCAAAGCAAGCGGCTTTTCTAAGATATTGTCGCTAAATTGTATTTTGGGGTGAAGTATTGCTACTCGATTCCATCCTTAAAAGTTGTGGTAATAGAATGTTTTGATCCTATGATACAATGTCTTCAGCTTAACTGTGATTCGAATTTGTCTTCAGCTCAATGCATCGCTTTCTTTGGGACTTGCAAAATTGAGTTGTCATAGACTCATAGTGTTTGTTGATCATTGCAAGTAAGCAGTGGGCGAGCACAAATCAATGGGGGGTTGCGTCACCAATCGCCATGAGATTGCCATCCACCTACCGTTTGGGACAAAAACTTGACAAAGGCGCATGACCTCATGAGCGAGTGTCCAAATCGCTCTGAAGTTTCGTTCTTGGGCTATAATCAAAGGTAGCTACTTGACTAGGCACGATTTGCTCCCCTTTTCTGTTCATCATTGCTATGTGTTGGTGTGCTAGTGTGGTCACTGAAATGAAGGTGCCATAAATTAATGCCAACAGGAGGAGCAAATTAATAAAAGTGGCCATTTTTCTCTATGCTCGACCTGAAAACTAAGTTCATTTCAGGTTCTACTTGTTACTTGCAATTCTTTTCTTTCTGTCATTGAATTAGCATAGTTCCTACTTTGGTCAAAAGAACTACTCCCTCAGTCCTGCTTAAAAAAACTAACTTTTACAGAATCTGGACATAGCTTACGTCTATATTCGTGGATAAAAGTTAGTATGTTTTAAGGACGGAAGGAGTAGAGCTCAGTCATACTGATCAACTACTCGTACCTGACCTGCATTTTTAATTCCATTGATGTGTAAGTGATGACCTAGTGTTTGATCTGTAACTGCTGCTGAACTGGATCGAGCTTGCAGGTAGCTTCCTTGAGCAGAAACCAACAGAGGCCGAGGCCGGATCGAAGTCGTTAGGTGCAGTGAGAAGGCTACTTGCCACTTGCTACAGTACGACATTTCTGCTGATTGTGCTGATCTGTTCTAGTGCTTCAGTGTCACTGCAAATGATGCTCCGTTGTTATGATCCGTTAGTTATTTGCTTCTCTGGATCAAACAGGCGGATTTATTAATCAGAAAACTACAGGGAAAAATCAGGAGCAGGTTGATCGGTATGGCTACCTAACAAGAGCTCGAAAGCTTTGCAGCTTACCTACCACAGTGGCTACCCCACACCAAAAACAAAATGAAAATGTGCCAACTGACCAAAACAAAAATGGTGGCATGAGGAGAGCAGCACTTACAATATTGTGGTTTAATTTCCTGAATCATTTTCATGGGCATACTGCTAGACTGGCGACTGTATCAGGGTTAGGTCGGAAGACTTCCATTAGATTGGGAGAGTGAGTACTTGTAGGTGTGCGCCACGTCACCAACCTTGCACTTGTAATTCCTTCAGCTTGAATTTTGGTTGTTTATTTTGTCCTAAAATCAATTGGATAAGCATAGGAATAGTCATGTTTTTGGATCCAGATATGACTGATAAGATTGTGTCCAATTCAACCTTGTGCTAACAAGACCATTCTTCCAAATTTTAAAACGATTTTAGGATACACATGCCCCCACAAGAACAGCAGAAATGCTAAACTATGTGCCTGCCAACCACCGCGATTGCTTGCAAACAATCAGAAGAGCGAGTCAGTGAGCTGACTGGAAGAAGCTGCCAATTAACAGACTAATACTGCTTGACCTATTCGCTGTAGCCCGGCCAAGTCTTGAGGTAGACAGTTCCAGCCAAGCTTCAGTAAACATGATTAATCACAACCATCATATGACAAAACACAATTGAAGGCTTCAGCTTGCAAAAAATAGTCTGAACTTGTGTATGTGAAGCAGGCAAGTGATTAGCCTGTCAAAGTCTAGGTCAGTGGCCGACTTGGTGCTATGTGATTATTCTTATCCTCTGCCACTTCATGAGTGAGAGCTCTCCTAATGGATGGAAGGTGCATCAGCCACACACACTCAAAAGGACAGCTCATGGTTTGATGTAGGAAGAAGCATTTGTCTAGAGGCCCCCTGTTTCTATCATTCCAACTGAAAAAAACAAGAGAAAAACTGAGGAGAACCATGTGGTTTCCATCCATAGGATTCCTATGACCAAACGTACACGCCTAATTATTGTGAAAAATGTTTTTTTTCTTTGATTACAGAGAAATGACGAATGCAAAAATGACTGGAGAAGATTCGCTGTACGGTCCCGTTTAAGTCGCTAGAACATGTACACAAGCTGTTAGTTTATGTACCTACAAATAAATGAACATTAGACTATTGCATCTTGTGAACAATATATGTGGTTATAACTTATAAGTGGTATGCCACTACTACTGCATCCATGTCCTTTGTCCACGGAAATGAATTTTCCTCAGAGAAGATGAAAGATCCAATCGAACTCTTAGCTTGTAATGTGAAGTCTTCGGTCGGTAGTGAGTACAGGGGCATCAGCCTATCAAGTGTAAATAGTTCGGTACCAGCATTTCTTTTTTTTTAAAAAAAAAAACAAAGGCAGAAAATATGACTTAGTTCATTCATAAAGAACATACACACATCGACCCAAGGAAGGGTTCACGGTGAAGTATCAGAATTTTGACAACTGAGATAGCACAAGGAAATCTTTGTTATGAGAATTTATGAGCATCCATTGGGTGGTACAGAGACTTTCTAACGA
This sequence comes from Oryza officinalis, assembly GCA_008326285.1. NCBI lineage: Eukaryota > Viridiplantae > Streptophyta > Magnoliopsida > Poales > Poaceae > Oryza > Oryza officinalis. Next base: position 43,806,770 of record BDMV01000002.1, on the reverse strand, counting down.
AAAATGGCGTCGAGAGAAGAGATGTACAACATGGTTGTAGCTAGTAGTTGATAAGTATCATGCTGGACATGTCTTAGTTAGGTACACCATGTGCCCCTAGGTAGTTGCCATATGCAACTAACCGACCATCTCGTTAGCAACATGCATCATATTCCTTTCCTTGATCTCTCAGCAAGGCTGGATTTAAATCCCCAAACCAAGAACGTTTTCGCAGCAGCAGAGAGGACAGAAAAGTGCATTCTTGCATTCGGTTATGTTTATGAGAAAAGGCAGAGAAATAAATCTGAAGAAAGCAAAAGAAAAGCTCCTATCTTTGGATCATAAGGTTGTTGATGCTGCTTGGCTTGCTTCCTCAGATGGCTAAGCAAAAACCAGTAAGGCATGTGTTCCTTTCATCTACCAAACAACAACTACTAACCTTACCTTGGTCTATGCCATGAGCCCACTTCAGGGAAGGACCGGTTAGGATTAGATGAAGTGCACCTCTCTACCTCTGGTGAGGTAGGTGAGAGTGAGACAGGGAGCTCTGTTTTTTTTTTCTTTTTTGTGAAAGAAAGTGAGTCTGGTTGACCTAAAGGTTTAGATTGTTATTGCTTAGCTAGACTTGAAAGTTGGTTCCAACCACTACTCCACTACTATCAGCTTAAGGTAAGTAGTAGTAGCCAACACATTGTTCAGTCCAACCATGCCTCTTCTCACCAAAGCTTCAAAATAAGATAAGGTTGACAGATTAGTTTCTACAGGAAGTCTTGAGCGCCCATATACTTTCCTTGTACCAATTCCAGCTCAATTTAGCTTTTTAAATCAGAGTTTTGAGTGAGTGAGACAATTTGACCAGAAACACTTAATCTAACCCCCCTTTGAAAAGCTCTTTTAACACCTAATTAAACTAACTACCAACTGGTCCTCATGATCTCATCTGGACCTTGTTGAGTTCTCTCTCTCAGCATGCCAGGTAAAGTACCCGATCAATGATTGACCGAACAAAATGCAATACGTACGAGCTAGCTAGAGAGAATGGTTGGTTGGTGTGTGGAGATCAAGTGACCACTTTACAAGTTGTCTAGCTTGCTTCTGAAGAGGGCCTCCAAACACATGCATGCAGATGCAGTCATACAACCTGATAACAAATTCGGCTAATGAAGAAGAGAAGGTATATATAACTCTGATCGATCAGACACGGTCGTACCATTGCAATCGATCGAGTAGCCTGCATGTCGCTTTCTGATCTCAACGCCCTAGCAAAAGGGGGAAATTGATGGTGATGAGAGCAGACAGATCAACAGAATTAGGGGACCTTTGGTTGCTCTCTCCCGGGAAATGATTCCGGTGATCTGGGAAAACAAAACAAATGCAAGAGGTGGCCCGTGTGCAGAGACTACTCTTCAGCAGGGTAGGACTTACCGGTTACCGCGGTTACCGCCCGTACCACGGGGGTACGGTTACCCGTACCGCGCGGTACGGTTTAATGAAATTCGCCCGAATTCAAAAATTTTAAAAAAAATAAAAAAATAAAAAAAAATGGTGAAGGTAATGTTTGATTTGTAGTGTTTTATGGTGAAGAAATTTCTCAAAAAAGAGTAATATTTATTCAAATTTAAAAGCAAAACGAAGAATAAATTTAAAAATTAGAAAAAAAAATGAGCCGGCCCGTTACTGTGCGGCCCGTCACACATCGCGCGGTAACCGCGCCAAACTGCGCGGTTACCGCGCCATACCGCACGGTAACCATGGTCGATATCGCAGTTTGCCCGAATTTTTGAATTCAAATTTCGATTTGTAAATTTGTCGCGGTTTTGCGCGGTTACCGCGGTTACCACCGTACCGCCGGGTGGCGATAACCGGGCCCCCGGCGGTAAGTCCAACCCTGCTCTTCAGCCATTCCAAAATGTAAGCATTTCTGTAGCCTTTTACGGGGATTACAAAGAAATGTAAAATTAAAGACGAAAGAGTATGTATAGGAGTACTATGTTTTGTGAATCAAAACGTTACACATCGCTATATTTGAGATATTAGAGGGAGTACGTTACAAACGTGCCGACTTTGTCAGCCTGGAAGTAGTGCTGTCCGACCAATTCTCACCTGCAGGCGCAACGGTGATTGTATATTTGCATGTCTACGCACGCACGATTGTGATGTCGCAATCGGAGAAAATGTGGGATTGCTGAAAGGGTCCGGCTAAGCAATCAGTTGATGCTGTGGGATGTCAAAATCTGCGATTCGATTTTTACCATGCAAATGATGGTGGCAGACGTCGCGAGTAATTAGTGCCTCATCTTGTGTTTGCGTGACACTACTTGTCAAATTTTCTTCCATATATACTTAGCATTTCACGGTTTACTAGATAAAATTTGCCCAAGTACCCCTACAAATCAAAATATCATCTATTACCTTCTAAATTGTTTTACATGTTTTAGATATATTACAATTGAGGGTATTTTGGTGTATCTCTGTTTCGAAGTAAAATCTCTCCTCTCTTTTTCTCTTTTTTTTTAGAGAGGAAGCGGGACTTTGGAGGCACGAGCCAAATATATCTACCTGCTGAAACCACGAGCACTCTTACGTTCTTTACCCAATTTTCCCAACTCATTTATCTCTTTTTTTGCGCACACGTTTTTTAAACTGCTAAACGGTGTGTTTTTAACAAAAAAAAAATTTCTATACGAAAGTTATTTTAAAAAATCATATTGATCTATTTTTTAAAAAAAAAAATTAGCAAATACTTAATTAATCATGTGCTAATGAGTCGCTCCGTTTTCCGTGCGGAGGGAATATTTTTCCAACACTAACTACCGAATACACCCTAGTAGCTAACAAATGAGCATCACTGTTTGAATCTCGCCCTGCCTGACAGAAATCCAAAAACTTCAAAACATTTGACCTTACTTTAATCTCCTGGAGGCTGGAGCATCATGCTTGGTCGGCCTGCTTGGGGCGTTCGGCCCCTCGTCTTGGCCCAGCTTAGTTTTCGACCCAAGAAGGAGATGCTTAGCCCGGCTTGACCTCGGCCATCTAGTGGAGTCGGCAAAAGCCAGTGTCCCCGGCTGGCCTTCTTTATCCCTTGTTTTTATTTTATAATAAGTCTATTTTTCATCCCTTAACTACTGCCCTCAATCTAATCACATCCTCAAACCGTAAAACCGGGTACGAAGACTCCCTCAATTATAAAAACTGGATCAATTTTTCTCCTCCAGTGATTTGAATGACAGTTTCATCCTATATAGCATGTTGACTGGATCTTTATCCAACGTGACACCAATGTGACATCACGGTTAGAAAAAAAATGGCTAAACCCACCTGTAACTTCCGTTCTTCCTCCCCCTCTCTCCCCTCTTTACTCCTTCCCTTTCTCTGTGCCCGCACGTTGTTTCCGCTCGGAGAAGCGCCGCCGCTCGTCGCTCGCGCGGCCGCCGTGACTAGTAAGTGTGGTGGTGGTGTCGGGACCCAAGATACATGCACCGCGGCTGCTCTCCCCGAAACAGCGAACGAACGATCACTCATGGAAGGCGGAGCGCGAGCGCGTTCGTGTGGTCATGTTCTCGTGGCTCACGCACGGCCACATCAACCCCTACCTCGAGCTGGCCAGCCGCCTCACCTCCTCCTCCTCCTCCGTGCGGGACCAGATCGACGTCATCGTCCACCATATCTTCACACCGTCAACTTGGCCGTTGTCGCACACCGCCAGACCGACCGGATCAGGCTCGTGGAGCTCCACCTCCAAGAGATCCTGGACCTGCCCTCAGCCTTCAACACCACCAAGCACCTCCCGCCGTGGCTCATGCCCGTCCTTAAGCGCGCCGCGCGGGCCTTCGGCGCCTTCCTCGACGAGCTCTCCCTGGACCACCTGCTCTATGACTGTATCCAGCCGTGTGCGCCGCTAGAGAGGCCCGTAGTGCGCGGCGTCCCGTCGTCCACTTCAGCACCTGCAGCACCGTCGCCACGACGTTCGTCCTGCACTTTCTCTCCGACGACGGTCCCGACACCGCTTGAGGTCGCGGCGCGCGGTGTCCCCGCTGTCCACTTCAGCATATGCAGCGCCGCCGCCACGGAGTTTAAGGTTCTTCCTGAACTTCCTCGTCGATGACGGTTCCGACGCCACTCGCTGACAACTGGAGATGAGGCAGGCCCGGTGCAGGACTGTTGCAGTCCATCCTCTCCGAGCTCTTCGTCCTTCACCACCGCGGATAGGAGGCGGAGGCCGATGCGTGGGAGCATGGGGAGGTGGATCCACCGCCGCTGCCTCTCCCTCGAACGCTGCCCCTTCTCTCCCTGTGTCGTCGCTCTCCCTCGCCTCAGTTCCATCCTTGTCCACCGCCGCGGACCGACGCCTTCCGGTCTTGGGACCCCTCAACTGGGCTTCGCCCTTGCCGCTGCCACCATCCGCCATCGGTCGTCGCTCCGTGCTTAGAGGTGGTAATGTAAAATACCTACAAAATATGGAGAAGAAAGGGAAATGAGAGAGGGGTAGAGAGAGAAAGGAAAAAAATAGATGACTGACATATGAGACTTGTTTTTTTTATATTTTTCACTAACATGTGGTCTCGGACGAAACCGTTATCCGGGTTTCAATTTGCTTCGATTTTCAAAGATGAGAAAGACACTATACCTAATATTATGGTTGAGAGAAACGATTCAATTAAGAGCAGAAGTTGAGAGAGTAAATAGACTTATTACTTTTGTTTTTCAGTATTACACACTGCAGGAATCTTAATTTCTCATTCTTGAATCGTATCTTTGGGCTTGTTAACTTACCATTCTCAACCATTCTAAATTTTGGTGTCCAAAATTTGGTTATGTAACAATTAAACATATTACTCAACAGAACTTTACCAATTTTTTTGATAATTCTAAAACTTTCTTCTGATAAAACTACTCCCAACATTTAATAAGTATCAAATTAAATACCAATGATAATACCAAAATTTAATAATGCTAAAATTTGGCATTACCGAAGATAGATACTCCAAACTTTTGACTATCTAAGTACCTATCATCACTAGCCTTTGTGCAGAGATTGTTCATCACCTTACCTTATTAAAATTTGATAAGGCTAAAATTTAGCATTAATAAAGATAGGTTCTCCAAGATTTTTTTAAAAAAATAATGAAGGGAACAAGCTTTTTGTCTACTTGCTATTACATTCAGCAGATAGAACCCATCATCCGATCGATACGTACAGAGCCGAGCTTTGAAGTATTGTTGGTGAACAGCAAGGATATATCTAGGTTGAGCCAAAGAAAAGGAAAAACGATTAAGGGCTATTTGAATCACAGGATTAGAAAAACAGAGAAATAAAAAAATTAGAATTCTAACAGGAATGCAAGTGTAAAACAGAGAATTACAACATAAAAAAAATATAGAAATGTCCGTTTGATTGGACCACAGAAAAAACGTAGGAATCGAATGAGAGAGATAAACACAAAAGAAATTTTCCAAAATCGATATGCAATGAGCCACTCTATAAGAATTTCATAGAATTTAAAAAGCCTCAATCCTTTGAATAAAAAAACATAGAAAATTATTTTTATAGGATTTGAATCCTATGAAATTCCTACATAAAATCCATAAAATCCTTTAATTAAAAGAGGCCTTAAAACATTTTTACTCTAACGGAGTAACAGAAGGTGAACAGAGTATATTTTCCATGAAAAACTCTCACATGCATACACCACACAACTATACGTGCACACCACGTACACATGCACCCCTTTACGCATCCGGTACTCACATTTATACAGTACTAGGTAAAATCACACGCGTTGCTGCGAGAGTTTAATATTATAACAATAAGTAAAAATAATATGTAAAATAACCAGACAATATAAGATTATATAAGTTGATATGATTTATGATAATTTAAATTTAAATAGTATATAGAATGATGATTCAAATATAAAAGTAAGATGATGTGGCTTTATAAGAGAAGAAAAGAAGAAAGATAATTTAGAGCATAAATTAATTATTTAAGAGCTAAAAATAATTGAGATAATATGGTTTAATGAAAAGAGAAAATAATAGAGATAATTTGCACCATAGATTAATCATCTAAGCACTAAAAACAATTGATGTGATATGACTTAACGAGAGAAGAGAGAAATAACGTTAACTAAGTGAGGATTACTATATAAGTATATAGGATATTATAAAAAATGATGAAGAGATATATTAAAATATTTATGAATTGTGTGGAATAATGATGTAACATGCTTACATTTTAAAGCTCTAAAATTTAATAAATTATAAAATTATAAATAATATAGCATACTTATATAATTTTTAAATATAATAATTGTTAGTGAATGATGATATGACATCTTTGCATATTGGCAATTGGCCCTTACAGTAAAAGGCATGCATATGAAAGTTCGATTTTACCATCTTAGCACCAATCCTTCCATACGATCATAAGTACAACTACGACCATCCCAATGAGCGAAGCCTATGACTCAGGTAATTTATATGGATTAAATCGTGTACCCACGACTACACCAACACAATTCACACCACACCACCGATCCTTGGCCTCATAGGTATTTGCACGAGTGAAGACACTCAACCATCACTTCAATTATCCTTCCCCATGAACATGAGCAGGACCATTCTGATGAGACTACGAGAGTAGTACTCGAATGAGCCTGGGCCTCATGAATATCTGCATGGTCCATGAGAAATTGACACGGGATCCATGACCGTAAATGCATTCTGTGCAGGACCAACGTAGGGAGAAATAATGCAGGCTCAGGACCAAAGACGAGAAAATGACGGCCAAGCACTTCAGATGCAGGTTGGTATCAGGATTTTGAGTGTACCACATGTCTGCCACCTGTGACAGCTCCAGTCACAGTCAACTGTTGCTACTGAACTTGAAGGATGCAGAATTATTAAGCGAAACATATACTACCAGATTAATATCACAGCTAGAGAAGCATATAGCCTGATTGGATTCTCCTAAGTAGGATCTATTTCTCACTAAGCAAAACTCAGAAATTAAAGTCATCCTATAGGCTGTATGTAACCTTACAGGTTGCATGCACGAAAGCTTCGAAGAAGAATCAAATGCTGCAGCTATTGTTCCAAGCTCGCGATCCCAAGTTGGAGACCTGATGCTGGCAATGGATTTACAACAGAATGGAGATGGGGTTCTGGTGCATGGTGCGCAATCCCTGAGCCCATGCCAGCACCTCGACTGTGCGCCAAGGGAGTAGCAGATCTGCCCAAAGAGCCCGTGCTATGGTGATTTATTGTCACAAAAGGGTGTCGCAGTGAACTGCCCATGGATGACTGCGCATCCTGTTGCGATGGTTGGCCCATGACTGCTGATGTCGAGGCTGAAACGGATGCAGGAATCTGCAAAGCCTGCTGACCTGATGATCGATTAGGCTCTGCCATGCTTATCCTGGCTGCACATGATTCACAGCATGAACACATCAAAAACGTGTTTACAGGCAACATGTTGGATTGATATGCTATTGAACAAATCAAGTAATAGCAAAACATTAGTCTATGGAATGTTTACTTGTATAACTAAAATGTACTATTATAGCTCCAGCTCAAAAATAAGTCACTAGGTCTAAATGGGAAATGTTACTCACTAGAACCGCAGAGACGTGCAAACTTACTGTGAGAAACACACCATAATCTTACTTTAATATTATTTGCCATTTTCGAATTCTTTACATCTTCGTGGAGTAAATTGTAAGTGCAGAATGTTAAAAAAAAAACTTTTACAGTAAGATCATGGTATTATTGTAATCTGTTAGTGCTGCTGGTTAATGGAGATAGTGTGAGATATTTGTAGCATCAGGATACTTCGCCAAACGATTCTATGAATATTGAATAAACAGAACGCCTGAATAAAAATGTGCAAATTTATTTTAAGAAAGTATTTTTGCTGACCGGTGCCAAAAGATGACACTGCCAGCTTTTGTGTATTCTAAAGGATGGCAGTAGAGATGCGTATGGATTGAAATAGAGACATGTTACCAGGTTTGGAGCAATTATACCAAGCTATTTACTATATCAATTAATCTTACAGTGCATTAAACATATGTACCTCTTGATCCATGTGAAACAAACATAGTCTGGAATCCCTCAGCCAACGTTTGTTGTTTATAGACTTTGTCAGCAAGTATTTGAAGTCCTTTCTTTCTCTGTGATGTTTCCATCTCCAATTTATGGATGAGCTCATCATATTTCCTTTTAGCTTCAGCCATCTCTATTTCACGTGCCAAAATAATTTGTTGCCGCTGATCAAATTCATGAGAAGATGCTAATTAGATGAGCAAGACGATTAAGAAGATGCAAGAAATGTGCACATGCTATTTGCAATTGAAAAAAAAAAAAGGAGGGGATCAAGAAAGGAACCTTCTCTTCATGCCTCTTGGCCATCAGAGCACGTAACATCTGTAACCGACTCAACTCAATGGCAACGGGATCCGATTGAAACCCAGCTTCATTAGTGTGTTGCTCAAAGATGGATCTTGTTAGAATCTGGTTGACTGAATATGGCTCAATATTTGATGCTCGAGGGTTGATAAACTCAGTTCTAACTGAATGAATACTCCCATCAGGTGGTTGATGAGTAACAGCCTGGTAAGTTGATGTATTTGCATGCATGTTAGGCTGGTCGGTAACTTGGGCAAAGGAGGAAGCTTGACCATTAGGCGCTTCCTCACTACTAATGTCCTCAGACTGTTCCACCCGAATCACATTACTAATGTCCTCAGATTGTTCCATCTGAATCACATTAGTTGAAAGCGGACTTGCAGATGGAGTTTCCTGCGGAGAAACAGTGTCCAAGGATATCTGGTGATTTCCACATGGTGCTTCCTGTGGAGAAAGTGTGTCCAAGGATATCTGGTGATTTGCACAGGGAGCTTCCTGCGGAGAAACAGTGTTCAATGATATCTGGTGATTTGCACATGGAGCTTCCTGCAGATAAACGATGTGAAAGGATTTCAGATTATGAAGTGTCATAGGTTAGTTTGAAAGAGGCCTGAACCACATCATAAAATTTATTTGTTAAAACGAACCAATAAAATTAGAATTAGATTAACCTTGTGAAGCAATGCAGTTTTGCAAAGGTTCGAGGCAGACTCAAATGGGAGTTTTCTCTGGGACCTAGAGCAGGAACCTAGCGAAACATCATATGTTGAACTTGGACACCTCCCCTTTGCTCTGGAAAGCAGGTTAGCATTTCCTGAATGAGCAGCCACAACATTAGCATGTGCTGATGCTGCACCAATGTGAGATTGAGAGGCATAGGATAACTCTGCATCCCCCACATTACTTTGTGCTGCTACTGGGAAGTCAATTTGTCTCCCATTATTTTGACCAAATACCATTGTAGTAGGCCCACAGGTGGACTGTGAAGACCTTTCACAGGTGAAAACTTCTTCAGCTGCACCAACTGAAACCCCATCCTTGGTAGATACATTGATTTCAAGCAGCACTTCTGAGTTGTCTAGAATGGGCTCAGAAGTGTCGCTTCTCTTGCCTGCACGGGTCTCTTCTGGTTTTGTACTTGAAGAAGTAATAGCTTCAATTTCAGTAGATAGACATTCCATGTTAAAGTAGTTGAGCAGTGCATCACCATTTAAATAGTCAGTCGAAGAGCATTTCAATTTCTCTATCTTAAGCCCAGAATATGACAAGGGAATCATGTAAAAATCTGTCTTAAGGTAACCAGCTTCAGCCTCAAATATCCAGCGGTTTCTTACTCTCTTCTCCTTGTCTCTATCCTTTATTTGTTGTTTCACAAATTCTGTCAGCTGGGACTGGAAATGTTTATGAAAAGTCTTGTGCAAAATGGAGAATAGTAATTTCGGTAGCTTCATCCTGCAACGTTTTATTGTTGGTATAACTCGCGTGTACTGGACTTCATAAGAGCGTAGATGTTCTTGGAAGAACTCAAACTCTTGATTTTTGCACACAACATTGAATTCCTCGCGGTCTTCGTTGTGCCATGCCAATAGTTTATCAAATCTTCTTGAGCAAACTTTTTCAATCTTTTTCAGGACTTGTAGATAATCGGAATATTTATAATAGTCATGCTCCTTCTGTTTGTGCCTTTTATTTGATCTACTGTTGACATGTGGTGAATAACTTCGACTGTACTCCCCAGAACATGTTCCATGCAATGCCAACTGCCTCACTTTAACAGTTTGATCCTCAAATGTTCTACACTCCCTGAACTCACCTTCTTCTAGTTCAGAGTCATAAAATGATATATATTCCTCACTTCTCTTGCCCATCTCAAGTTTTTTACATTCAGATTATTCCTTGCAATTATCAACAGTATCCCATAATATATGTACTAAAACCAGTAGAGTGACTGAACTGGATATCCTATGTCATTGCCATGAAGACAACTCATTGAAACTTCTGGCTCAAAGATGGAATAAATTAGGACCTCATTTCAGTCGAATCAATTGTGTGCTCCACTTCCAAATCTAGGCACCAATAAGTTGGACCTTAATTGTGCCACACAACAGATACAAACCACAAGCAAACCTACCACAGGGTAGGAAGACAAACTTCAGAACCATACGTTAATAAAAGCACAGTTCTTATCACAAAACGAAGAATATACAAATCAATTTAAAACACACATAAGTTATAGGAATTCATGTACTGGGCCAGTTGAAGGAGCTAGAAATACCTTCGGTTTCTCTGCTAAAGCTTTATGGCACAGGATTTTTAAGCGTGGTACTTAATGTATTCAGTAATGAAGATGTTCCACATTAATTCCTTCAATCAATTTAGAACTCTACCTTTTAGGCTACAGTTGTTTGAACTGGTTGTACTACTATGCATCCACCACTCTAAGGTCCAGACTTCCAGAGCCCAAAGCTAAAGCCATCTAACAGGACCAAACATTTTCTTCATTTGTGGCCAAGGGTAATTTCCCATAGAAACAAAGCAACAACAAACAGCATGCCCTTCTAACAGGACCAAAATGGCGCTGTGTGGTGGGGACAAGAGATTGTAAGGTTTGATAGTTGACAATGGTTAACCACACCAAATAATCATATCTCATATTTCTGTTAATCATGCAACAAACTATGTACTATTAAACACCAAAAACATAACTTTTTTACTTCTTAACCAAACATCTCCTAGATCGTTAGAATCTATTTAGTAAAAGCTCATTAGATCCTAATGGAATCACCTGATAACAACTGTGGACTAGAACAAGGATTGACCAAAAGAAATTTAAGAAAACTAAAATGGCATAAGGGTAGAGCAAGCTGAAGCAGAAAACTTTTTACATTACACAACTACAATGTCCTATATAGAAAAATATCTGTTTCTACTTTCTACCATGTAATCCAGTTAATTGATACCATGAAGAGCATGAAACCAAGAGGATTTAGCTTGGTAGAGAAGTCGTGGAATAAACAAAAAAGCTCACATTACATCAAATATCATGACGAGCTAAAGCGCCGAAGTGTGAAATAAGTACACATTATCAAAAAGGGAAAAAGACTGAGAATGGCAACAGTATATTTAACAAGAGAAGCAACCAGCCGAATTTCCCACACAATATTGCAATTTGCACAGAGCTAGATTAAAGTTTATTTCAAAGTAGAAGTGTTTGATGTACAACTCCTGCTTCTATTTATCTGAATACTATTCCATTTTACATACAACTACATCAATTAATCAGCGGACCTACCAAATCATTGGCATAGATCTCTCTTTTTCCCTGATTAACGTGATAATCTCTAAGCCTTCAGAGAAAATGCCGTGGCTCCTTTTATCCTTCTCTTAATAATATAATAGATAGGAGGAGATGGTGAGTGGCAACTTCTATTTCCATCAGAAGAAAATATTAACAACTTCCAGCGCAATTGCACTACTATAGGCATCTATAAGTGCGGTAACCATGCTACTAAGCATGGTAATCTGTATAACTACCTCAAACTCTCAATGTACTCTGTCAGTTCACACAATATTTGCCTGGCGTGCATACCAGCATTCGCTCTTTGTGTTGTCCAGTCATTAGATAGAGTAGTAGACTACTAGTGTATCTACCATGCAAATAAGGAAATATATTGTCTAATTCCATTAGATATTACAAATTACTAACCATAACCATTGAGCAACCTCCCCGGTCCGTTGGTTAACAACCAAACAATATTGTTGATTGAAAAGAATCTATTACTGAAATAAAGAAGAGTAGATACAGCAATAAGCACACAAAAGTACTTAACTTTACCAGCATTGAAGATTCTAATAATTAGGCATAGCAAAAAATTACTGATATGGCACCCTACTACCCTGGTCATCTAGTGTAGACCAGAGTTAGATTCTCACCCACCAGACCACCAATTTTCGGATTGACTACATGACCCAATCTTTCAAATTGAAAGAAACTCAAGTATTTTAGGCTCGTGGGGAACTTCATTCCCGGTCGATCTACTGCTTTTAAGGAACACGAGAACGTTTCTACACGCCAACGGAAAAAAAAAGAACGGCTTTCTTGATGGGGTAAAAGCACAAGTCAGAAAGCCACACCTGAGACACCTCCGCGACCCGCTAGGACTGGACCGATCCACTGATCCCATAAAACCTCGTCTAAACCCGACCCGACCGCCTCCCAAACCCCAACCCCGCAACAACGCCGAGAAAGCACGCGATTCTCCCCCCTCTCACAGACGCTTGCTCCTTCGCTACTCCAACGGAAAGCAAGTGACAGTAAAAGCGGGGGAAACCGGGAAAGGATAAATCCACACAAAAAAACAATCCATAAATTGCACCACCACCGGAAGGAAAGCGAAGAGTGTTTTACCCCCCACTCACCTACGAACCGGAGCTAGCTAGGCCCTCCCTCCGCTCCCCCGGCGCGAGGAGAGAGAGAACGCGGGGGAGTCCGCCGGCGAGGAGGTGCTCCGGCGAGGGTTCGAGGAGTAGTCCGGTGGGCGGTGGGCGCGACCGTCTCCGCGAGGACGGGGGAGGAATCCGCGTCGGTTCCGAGCGCTGTCGCCGTTGCGACTCGCGAGGAGTGACGCGAGCGACGCGGGGCGTGTTCTGTGTTGTGTGTGGGGTGTGGGTGCGCCGTGTGCTGGAGGGACCGAGAAGGGGTCGCATTTATAGTGTGACGGGTCGTGTCGAGGCGAAGTTACGTGATTGCCCCTCGGGGCGGTCTCCCTGGGTGCCCACGCTCGTTCGCGTGGCAGCGTGACTGCTGGAGCCGTGGGCTGGGCGGCAGCAGTACGCTTGCTGCCAAGCGCCAAGCGAAAGTGCCAGGTCACAAATCGAAACGTGACAAAGGTTTCTGTTGCTAATGAAGGCTTAAACGTGACGAAGGAACCATTGACTATCTTACTACCATTTTAAAAGAGAGTAATGATGGTAACAGTAAATTTATCATACCTCTTTTTAAAATGTGGGTTCATATATTCGACATCCTTTCAGAGTTTACAAAACCATGCGATATCGCGTGGATATCACGGTTATCATATGTGGTAATCTTTTCAGTTTTTGAAACCATGGTATATCTCACGGTAATCGTATGTTTTTTGGTAACCGTGCAGTTATCATGATAACCGTCAAACCGTGGGACGACGGTAATCTTATCTAAAACGATTTAGTGAACCCTGCAACCCTCACAACAATGATATGTTTGTCCGCTCGAAAAAATGGTTTCAATTTTACAAAATTCCAATGGCACTAAGCCAATATCACAAATAGTAATGATATTTTTCTAATATAGCAAATTTGCAATGGTATGGACCCAATTAACCATTCTCTTAAATGTGGGTACTATCTATTGTGAGAATTAAAACAAATACTTACCCACTTAAATAAATATACATTGAGGATATACCTTAAGAGCATGCTTAATGTATTTATCAAGTGAATGGGACGGCGAGACCTATAAAATTAGGTTATAGTTGCTTTTAGCTCTTATAGTGTGTAGATAGTAAATTAGAGTCCACTTATACAGCAATGTTGGGTAGAAAAGAGAGAAAGTGTTAGTGAAGAAAGTTTAATATTTTTTAGTGCTTATTACTAGCTAGTAGTGTTGTTGCTGGGTGTAGTTACTACATCCTCTGCTGCCCACTTTTACAATATTAAGTAGGTATTAAGGGATCTTGGAGCATGCGCAATATGAAATTTAGAGGGGTTCTATAGGAGAGAGACAGATGGGATTGGCCCTACACATTGGAGTATTTATTTTTTAGCTAATCCTAACCGGACACTAGTCTTGGTGTCCAACTCCATAGGAGAGAGTCTCTGGTCCCACCTGTCACAAGCAGCCACATGCACCGACTTTCTTTTATTAACCTTGATGGGTCCCACTCATAGCATTTTTGGTGGTGCCTTTTACACTGCAAAAATTCTCGGCCCGTCATAAAGACCTTCTCCATTCCTAAATAATACTGAAAATGCATCTAGACCCTTAATTATTTTAGTGATTAATAACAATGCAATTAGAAAGGATTAACAATTTATTTGAGTATGAGTGAAGGAATATTAGTTCTCGGTGAAGCGATATTCAAAGCAAAACCCGTTCAAGTAGATAAAACAATAGGATGTAACATTTTAGCAAATGGTAAAATATAAATTTTCATTTGTTTGCGTCATTAAGAAAGTCGTACTATTAAGGAAAATGTTGCTTTGATATCTAGGGATGAGAAAAGTGCTCAAAAGTATTTATTGAAGTGGTTTTCTTCCTTAGATTTGTGTACTAATGTTTTTCGGAGTTTTCTAAAATCAACTTCGGAATTTTCCGAAGTGCTTTTGCCTTCGAAAAATGGTACTGGTGTTTTTCAGATATTTTTGAAGTCCTCTTCGAAAATTTTCGAAGCTTGCAATTTCAGTACTGATCTTTTTCTAAAGTTTCCGAACGAGTTTCGGAAATTTCTTAACTGTGGTGGAAAGCCTGCTTTCAGTACTGGTGATCTTCGGATTTTTCCGAAGTGAGGTTCGAAAATTTCTGAAGCTGCATGTTTGGTACTGGTGGTTTTCGGAATTTTTTGAAAGTTTTCGGAAAGATTTGAACAGTGCTTCAAGTTGATTTTTTCTTATACTGATGGTTTCCAGAAGTTTTTGAAAGCGCTTCGGAATTTTTCGAAAAAGGGAATCTTCGCCCACCAACGGGTAGAATTGAGGGTGTGGCTATAAATACCCCCGTCCCTCTCCAAGTCAAGGCTGCTGGTTCTATTGAATACTTTTGTCCTTGGCTTGCTTTGCGTTCGAGATCTACTTTGAGCCTTGCTCTCTCATTTGTCCTCTCCACCATCTTCAAGTTTTGATTCGTGTGTGTGAGAGAGAGTTGTGGATTTGAGTTCGTGTGAGTGTTTGGTGTTGACTTCGTGAAGATTTATGGAGCACTATTTTTATCCCTAAAAGAT
Organism: Oryza officinalis; assembly: GCA_008326285.1. NCBI lineage: Eukaryota > Viridiplantae > Streptophyta > Magnoliopsida > Poales > Poaceae > Oryza > Oryza officinalis. The sequence goes on along the minus strand of BDMV01000002.1, from coordinate 43,791,408 downwards.
TCTTGCTTCATCTTTTACTCTTGGAGGTTGATGACTCCTAGACGGCTAAGTGTCACTCTTGAGCCACCGATCTACTTGTGGTTGGTCAGAAGAATTTTGTGAAGGTCGGATCTCACCTTCGAAAGGAAAGAGATATCACTAGTGAAAGGATGAGTGCTTTGTGCAACCTCTTAAGAAAAGGGTTAGCGAAGACCTGGCTCTTTGTGAGCTCCTCAACAGAGACTAGAATCCCCTCAAGGATTCGAACTTCGGGGAACAACTTATCTCGCAAGAACCTCGATGATATCACTTTCCCTCTCCCTTCCTCTAGCCTTGCATGCTTGTGTTGCAATAGGTTTAGCTATTGGTTGTGCTTGCTTTTAGTGTTTGTGCTTGCTAGATCCAATTTCTTTACTGTGCTTGTTGCTGCTCTGCTATTTTTGGAAATATATGAAGCTCTTCGAATATATCCGAAAATTCTAGCTTTTGAATTCACACAAGTTTTAAATTAGCATAATCACCCCCTCTAGGCCCAAGTGACCCTTTCAAATACATATGCTCTTACTACCCACTTTTCACCTATTCCTATCATTCCAATACAAGTGCACCTAATATGTGATGTAACATATCTTTGTACTATAAATCTATATTATGTGTATAACTATTCAGATTCATAGTAATAGAATATGTCACGTCCTATAATAGATGTACTTGTATTAGGACGGAGAGAGTATACTGTAATGCCCTTATATAACACGATCCAAAAGTTATGATAAACATGCCCATCAGATCATTCAGAAAGAAACTCTGTTTTCGTTCCACAGTACAATTACTCTAGTAGTATGTCCTAATTCCTTTGTCCCAAAATATAAGAGATTTTGATCGGCATATCGATATTCGTAGTACTATGATATGTCACATCTAACCAAAATTCGTTAGGAATGGAGGAAGTATCCTTTTGTGAATCAATTCCCAAGAAAATCTTTTGGTGCGGATCTCGTAATTCTATCAGACGGCCTGCCACAGCTAAAAGCCTCTTTTTATGGAGACATTTAACATTTTGTCACTTTTAAGTTGTGTAACAATTAAGAATTTGCTACTCGTAGTTTATGACATGTGAATTCTCATGTGTTTATGACAAACAATTCACATTCTCATGTGTTTATGACAAACAATTAAATATCTCATTTTTCATGAAGACTCTTTGGAGCAGAGCAGACAACTCATGTCATTGAAGCATCTACTGTAGCATCTCGTGTTCGTGGTATACCATGTTTTCTCAGTACACTACTGTTTTACCATATGCTGCAGACCACGTACGACAATTATTCCTCATAGTAGTAGTACTAGTATTACGTACTCGTATGGCCGTTTTGTTTAAGCCTAGTTCTTCTGAAATCTGAACAGAGCAGGCCTGCACGCCTGCACACACACATCCCTGACATGGAATAAATTCATCTAAGGTCCCTTAACTTGTCAACGAATCTGATTTTCGTTTTTGAACCGAAAAATCAGATACAAGGGGTTTCTCAACTATCAAAACCGGTGAAAAATAGGTCTCAAGACGGTTTGGACGACGGTTTCAGCTGACATGACGCCTACGTGACTAATTTGACTCGGTCTTCATCTGACGTGGCATTGACATGACGCTTACGTGACAATTTGATTTGGAAAATAATAAAAATTGTGACCCCACATGTCAGTTACACCAAAAAAATTAATAAAAATGATGGGGCCCACGTGAGCCCCACATGTCATTCTCACCCCTCCTCTTCTTCCTCCTCTCTCCGCATCTCCCTTCTCTTCATCTCTCTTCTCTCTCCTCTCTCCAGGTGCGACGAAGAGGGAGCGACGCGCGGCGTTCGGCAGGAAAGGAGGGAGCGGCGTGCAGCGGCTGGACCTCAGCATGTCACGCTTCATCGTCCGCCACACCGGCAACGTCCCCTTCCGGCACGACTCGTCGCAGTCCGTCCACACCTACGAGGAAGCACGGGATGACGACCGATAGTGGATGGCGGCGGCGATGGGACGAAGCACAGGGGCCACACCCATGCCTGGCCCATGCGGTCGATGGTTTCACGCCGTCACCGGCAGCGAGGGCGAGGCCACCTACTCTAACTTCCCCCTCGGCACGTACGAGCCGACAGCCGTGGCCTATAGCATCAGCGACGTGGCCATCGACGACGAGCGGGCTCTCCATGACCACGGTGGCAAGGGGGCTCACTCTCACCGCCATGACCCAGCCCGGCAAGACTAACGTGGCGAGGCTCACCTTCACGACCGCCCCGGTGAGAAGAGCAAGGGCCCTATCGGTCCCCGTCGCCTCCTCTCCTCCCTCCCCGTCGCCTCCTCCCCTCCCGCGCCCCTCCTCCACCGCCTCATCCCCGCCCTCACCTCCTCCGACCTCGTCGCCACCACCATGCCCACGCCGGCGACAAGGCCACGCTGCTCGCCATCAAATCGGCCGGAGGTGGAGGTGGAAGGATGAGGACGAGATTTCACGCCCCAAACTAGCCTCGAACGGAGGCCAGAATAAGACGATCCAAATTAACCTGTATGTCTGTACCAGTCCTAGGAAATAGCGCTGGTACAATAGAAAGATTGAATATCACAACAACAGCGGTCTCTTTATTAAGAGTAGACTTACAACCGGGGTTGGAACTACGGAAAGAACCCGAGTTCGCAACGATAATACAAAAAGGCGGAAGCGAAAAAAAAAGGCAGAGACTAGCCCTAAGCCACAAGCAAAGCCTTGGGGAAAGACCGAAATCCTACTACTGCTCGTAGACTGCTTGCTCTTGGAAGAACTCTTCTTCAGCAGGGTCCACCTCTTCATCTTCGAGAACTGGGGGGGTTTATTTATATAGAGCAAGGGTGAGTACGGAAGTACTCAGCAAGTCAGGGGAAATTAAGTGTGTAATGCAAGCTTCAAAGGAAAGCCAGTTGTTTTTCACAATTGTTTTTAGTTTAAGACTTTCAGCAACATCTAAGTGAGTGCTTCTCAACGACACGGACGAGAAAGTGTGTCTCATCCGGGCGGAGCAGTAAAATTGTATCGATTGAATCTTGTCGGCACGAGGGGCTCCCTGCCAATCGTTCACCGACCCCGGCTGCACCAACAGCCACAAGTCAAGCACGTCGGAACAAGAGGCTCCCTGCCAATTGTTCACCGACACCGGCTGCTCCAACAGCCTCAAATCAAGCATGTCAGAACGAGAGGCTCCCTACCAATCGTTCACCGACACCGACTGCTCCAACAGTCACACTTAAGCACAGAAAGGATTTCTCACACCAACAGCAGTTCACAAAGTAACCATTAAAACTACGCTAAGGAATCACCTCACATCCGCCCATGACCGTGGGCACGGCTGTTCGAACAGTTATTAACCTCTGCAGAGAGGGTACACTTTACCCACACGACGTTACTAACCCCGAGCCACCCAGCCCGTGACTCTCAGCCACGTCTGGCGACCTTGAGGCTTTCACGACAAGGCATTTCGAAAGCCGACTCAGGGTCATCTTATGCCAACGGGAGGGATCCACGGACCAACACCAGATTAGGTCCCAGACCATACTGTGCCAGGAAGCCCAGGGGTCCTCCCCGACACCACCCCGGCGAATCCACTTGTCCTTTGGCATCAAGATTTCCCTGGCCTAGCTAGTTACTCAGCCAGGGGTGTCCCATATCACCCATGTGGTCGTACTTGACATATGCTCGGATGTAATTCCCAAGGAAACGGTCCTTAGAGCAAGAACGGGCAGACCGTACCTCCAGTACGTCTCCCGTACCGCGAGTTTTAGAAACTCACTTTATTTTGAAGGCACCGACCCAAGTGTCGGGTTTTCCAAGCATTTTGTAAACTCAAGTTTTACCCAAGTGATCATTTTAAATTTGGAGGGGAGTCTCGATATTCGTACGCGAGGTGTGAATACCGAGATCTCACCTGAGGGGTGACAAGGGTGTCAGGGTATTCAATAATCAAGGAAGGTAAATGCAGCAATTGGATAGGGTCTGCCGGTTGTATTGCAAACCGAGGCCAAGTGCCAAGTGTAACCTAATTAATGCATAGTTTGCGGAATCAAAATACTTAATTTAAATTATAGGTTCAATTGATTAAAGGTGACTTGCCTTGCTCGAGATCTTGAGCTTCTTCCTCGAAATCCGCGCACTGCGGGTCTTTGGGCTCCGAGACTACACGCGAAACGAGACGACTCAACAAAACGATAAAAAGAAACCCTGTTAAAGACCACTAATTGCGCCATTGGATAGATCTCGATTTTTGAGGAATTTTGGAAGTGGAACGGAGTCAATCGGGCGAACGGTTGAGAAGATATGAATTTCCGAAGATTAAAGGATTTTCTGGAATAAAGAAAAATGATTTATTGAATTTATAGAAAAGAATATTCTCAAGAATATTCTTTTGAATGTGGGTTCCACATGTCATTGGAAAAGATTAGGGGTGTACTGTGGACTTGGTCCACAACCACTAGGTTCGGTGAGGGAGTGAAAGAGGACTTTGCTCATGGCGCTTGGTTGGGTAGAAGGGTGTATGTGGACCTTGGTCCACGGGCTTCAAGGGGTAGAGCTGCGGGTTAAGTGAGGGATGGGAAATGGACTTTGTTTAATGGGCCAAGAGTGAACCATGGCCTAATTGGCCAGTGCGAGGGCGTGATCGAGGCGAGCAAGGAGTTGGGCCGGCGCGGCTGCGTGGCCCAGTGGGATGGCGCGTGCGCGGCGGGCCGGTGGGCCGGGAGGCTTAACCGGTCTCCCGTGGGACCCAGGGAGGGCGGACGTGGCGTCCACGTCAGCGGAAGAAGAAAAAGAGAGGAGCTCGCCCGGGGTGAACGGCTCACGGACGCCCGGCGGCGAGTGGCGCTCTCCGACGAGGGGCAGCGAGCCGGAGGGGCGGACGGCGTCGGAGGTACCAGAGAGAGGGGCGAGGTGGCTCAACGGCGTGGATTGGAGAGAGAAGGCGCGACGACGACCGGTGACGGAGCTATGCGGCGGCGGCACGACGGCGCGGGGAGGGAGCAAGAAGGAGGGGATGGCGGGCACGGCGGTGCTCCGGGGGGATGCTGGGGTCACGGGGAGGACGACGACGACGGCATAGAGCGGGAGAAGGAGGGGAGAGGGAGCACGACAGCGGCGCACGTCTGCGCGCGGTGGCGGCGGAAAAGACCAGCGGCAGCCATGGCGGCTCTCCGAGAGAGCGCTGGCGATGGGAGAAGGAGAGGGGCATGACGGGAGGATGGCCGGCGGTGACGGGCGTGGCACGCATGCGACAAGATGAAGAAGGGGGGAGGCGAGGAGCTCACCGACGGGAGGGAAGCAGCGTCCTTTGCGTCGGCCAAGAGAGAGGAGAGGGCGGCGAGGGAGCGGGAGAGAGAGAGACAGAGGAGAGCGGAGCGCTCTCTCTCTCTCTCGGCTCGGCGCGTGCGACGCATGTGTCCGGCACGCGCGGGCCGAGCGGCCTGGCGCGGCCCAGCGGGGAAGGGGCGAGGCCGAAGGGGGCTGGGCCGGCAGCGGCCCGAGAGGGAAGGGGGAGAGGGAGCAGGCCGAGAAGAATTCGGCCCGAGGAAGGAGGGAGGGAGGTAAAGTGGACCTTTGCTGGGAAAGAGAGAGGAAGAGTTTTAGGGTTTGGATTTGGATTCCGACTTCGCGGTTTTCTCCGGGATTGAGGCGAGGGGGGAAACACGGGACCTTGGCATACGACCAGACTCAACCGAAGAGCAAAACTTTCGCAAATAGAGTTTTTAGCAAATAGGTTTTCCCGCTAACGCCGCGACAAAACGGGCGTTACACGAGATCACTTTAGCATCGACAATGGAAGGGAGAGGAGAGGAGGGGACTCGGGTAATGGGAGTGGAGCAAGGGGTGCGAGTGGCGGCGGCAGAGGAAGAGGTGGCTGTTGCTCCTTGCCCTGCTGCTACTGGTGCGCCGGTAGCGTGGGGGGTAGCGGTGCCACGCTCGCCATGGCCCTCACTGGTAGAGGTAGCGGCGAGCCCATGACCGGTGCGGAAGAGGAGCCCATGATGCCAGCGACTACAGTGGAGGACGAGGAGGAGGAGGCACCGACGTGCGCGACCATGGGGGTGAGAGCAAGGGCGGGGATGGGGACGGAGCTCGTGCAGCGGCGGGAAGTTGATGTCATAGGAGCTCTTTGCGGGTGCGGCCAATGGAGTCATGTCGGTGGTAGCAGTCACCTCCGGCCGATTTGATGGCGGTCGCCGCGCGCCGCTCCCTCCTCTCCCGCCGGCCGCCGCGCGTCACTCCCTCTCCATCACGCTTGGAGAGAGGAGAGGGGAGAGAGATGAAGAGAAGAGAGATGGGGAAAGAGGAGGAAGGAGAGGAGGGGTGACAATGACATGTGGAACCCACGTGGGCCTCACCATTTTTTATTAATTTTTTTGGTGTAACTGACATGTGAAGTCATAATTTTTATTATTTTCCAAATCAAATTACCACGTAAGCGCCATGTAAATGCCATATCAGATGAAGACCGAATCAAATTAGTCACGTAGGCGCCACGTCAGCTGAAACCGCCGTCCAAACCGTATTGGGACCTTTTTTGCACCGGTTTTGATAGTTGAGGGACTTATTGTATCTGGTTTTCCGGTGATTCGTTGACAAGTTAAGGGCCCTTATATGAACTTATTCCCTCTGACATTCATCAATCAGTCTGGGCCAGAATGCTGCTAACTGCAACAAGAAAGTACTCTCCCTACACGGGCCGTTTGGGCCGAGATATTCCTAGGCCCAAGATTAGGAGCCTGGCACGGGGACACGGCCCACCTAACGTCCCACGCGGCCTCGGTGCGGTTCAGTTTAGGCACGGCGCCACATCAGAGCACCGACCGGTCCGCCTCAACTTGGTTGGTTGGTGGGCGAGAACGACCCGTGCATCAAAGCGACCTGAGCGTGAGCGTGCGTGTGCGCGACCCATCGAGCGCACCAAACCTCCGCACTGAACGCGCACACCGCCAACCCGGCCCCGCACGTCAGTGGGCGTAGGTAGAGTCGGGGCGGGTGCGGGGGTAGCTCGGACCTCGGAGTGGGTAGGACTGCAGCGCCCACCAACCGCGGGGGGTGGCCGCGGAGGCGCGGAGGCTGGCGAGTGGGTCCCGCGAGGTTTGGGCGAGCCCAACTAAAACCCCCGCCGCACCCTCGCCACTTCTCCCTCCTCACCTCCACCCATCGCGCGCAAGCTCTAGCCAGATCTCGCTCGCTCGCCGCCGCCGCCGCCGCCTTCGATCTAGCGGAGAGTAGAGGGAGAGGAGAGAAGGAATGGCGTCCGAGGGCGTGCTCCTGGGGATGGGCAATCCCCTCCTCGACATCTCCGCCGTCGTCGACGACGCCTTCCTCACCAAGTACGCGCTTATCTCCTCCTGCTCCTTAGTCCTGATCTGCGCTGATCCCGTTTTTTTGTTTTTTCGTTTTGCGTTGGTTTGGATCCGAATGGTTTGGTGGTTTTGTCGCGTTGGCTCATCAGATCCGAGGCGACAAAGATGAGTTAATCCTAGATGCATGCAGCTACGGGACCAAAAGTAAAAAAAAAAAAGAACTGATCAGTACAAGTGCCAGCACCAGCGGATCGACGTGATATATGATAAATTTTACATAATATACTGATCAGTAGAACTCCAATTTCACGTGGCATAGATGTATCTGTTTTGTTTCTCCGCTTGTGTTTTGAGTGTGTCAGCGTAGATCTCCATATTTGGAGTCTGACAAGTATAGTGTGTACGCTGAAGTTAGCGCTTGACTTGTTTACCGCTTTAATGATACTCTGTTACATGATTATTTATGTTGCTTATTATGTTGTCATCACGGTTGGCAATCTGACGTGCTTCTCCAATGTTTCAGGTATGACATCAAGCTGAACAATGCAATTCTCGCTGAGGGCAAGCACTTGCCTATGTAAGTATCTATATTAGTATCACCCTTTTAAATATTCTAGTGTCATTATTATACATGTGTTTAAGCCACTTCCATTTTTAATTATTATACATGTGTTTAAGCCACTTCTCTTGTTTAAACTGCTACTTAATAAATCTCTCTTTTTCTTTGCAGGTATGATGAGTTGGCCAGCAAGGGCAATGTTGAATATATTGCCGGAGGTAACGCTTTGTCTTAAACCTTAGCTTACAATCTGGTTCATCTTGGTGAACCTTCTGATTGTCTAATATTCGTTGCTTTGTTCTTCCAGGAGCCACTCAGAACTCTATCAGGGTTGCTCAAGTAAGCTCCGAATCCACTAAAACCATCAGCAAGAGCAACAAAAACCAGTAGATATACTTGTTTGCTTACTGTATGTCATTGCTTTGCAGTGGATGCTTCAAACTCCTGGTGCAACAAGTTACATGGGTTGCATTGGAAAGGATAAGTTCGGTGAGGAGATGAAGAAGAATGCCCAAGCTGCTGGTGTTACTGTTAGTTCTAAATTTATTTCTTTTTTTTTTCATGCCATCTGATGCAATAATATCCTACAGTGGTTGTTCAACTAACTAAGGTGGTCTTGCTCTTGACACATGCTTGGTTAGGCGCATTACTACGAGGATGAGGCTGCTCCCACGGGCACATGTGCTGTCTGTGTTGTTGGTGGTGAAAGGTCCGTCATCTCTATTACCCCTCGTGGCCTTACTGGTTATTGATTTCTACCACTTATAAACCTACGATTTACATTATCCTTACTCCTAAAGAAGATTATGCCACATTTTTGATCATTTGTGCTTATTTTTAATTTTTCACTTCCTCTTTTGCCAAAAATCTTTTTTATGTTGCAGCACTACCATTGTCCAGAATTTGTATATTATTTTTGTACCAAATGAATGTTGGAACAGCACTTGCAAATTGCAATAGTGCTACTATTTCCACAAATAAAGTAGATCATCTGACTGCATTCTTCTAGGTGTCTTATTTCTTCTGTTGACTGTGTATAGCTCATGGTATGGTCATGATTCCACAGTTGCATGCTACGCCTACATAGGTTGCACCAGGGACTAGGGAGTCATGCTTTACCAAATTTGTGCATGTAATACTTAATTTGATTTAAACTAAACAATAACTCCCCCCATTCCAAAATATAAGCATTTCTAGGTTCTTTAGCAAAAACTAAGGTAGAGAGAAAAGATTCTCTTTTAGTCATTTTAGTGATAAAATTTTGAATTGTTTAGATTCCCTTCCAAGTATCTCATTGGCTGAAAAAGTATAGATTTCCGTGCATTGGAATCAGTGCCTCCGAAATGCATACAACGTTTGCCTGTATGGTCTATAATGGAACGAATTATGAGACATACTATGTTCGTTTGTAAGCGTTATCATAGTAATTTGTTATAGTTTATGCCTGTCATAAGTGTTGTTATCTTCATACATCTTGATTTCAAGCTGATTTCATACCATGTCCTTTCTCAATATTTCATCAGCACCTTTTTCTTTAACAATATCTGATGTTTAGCTATTTATCTGTCTGTATCCAGATCACTGGTTGCAAACTTATCAGCAGCAAACTGCTACAAATCTGAGCATCTGAAGAAACCGGAGAACTGGGCACTAGGTAATTTATTGAGATTTTATGAGCTTTTTGCCACCACGTATTTCATCACTTTGTTTAGGGGATTTCTGTGCATATCAGTTTCACAGTCAATTGTGCAAACTCTTCAGTTTCTGATTATGCTATGCAAGCAGACTTGTGAGTTGCTAATTATGTATGCAAACTGTACATACTTTTCTGTTAATTTGTAGCCTCTGAGAACTGAACATGCTTTACTGACTTTGAAGAACAATGCCACCTAATTACCAGCTCACAGTAACTTTGCTTTTTTGCATTAATCTCTTAGATTGTTTGTGGACTGCACAAAAGAAGTAATGTTCCTATATTTTGAAACAAGCATGTGCTTGTGAGTTGACTGTTGGCATGAATTTTAGTATAATGATATGGGTGTGTCAGAATCCACATTTTTCTGAGAAGTACTGTTGCCACAATCTTACAAATTTTCCACCTTGTGTGGCACTGCTTAGACTTTTTCATCGAGTTTATCACACTGCATTCATTTTAAATGGGGGAAATGGTTATTATCCTGATGAATATGACATTGTTGTTGACAGTGGAGAAAGCAAAATACATCTACATTGCTGGCTTTTTCCTTACGGTCTCCCCAGATTCTATTCAGCTTGTTGCTGAGCATGCTGCAGCTAACAACAAGGTAAATTCTATCACAAAAGGGTGCCCTTTGAAGTGGTTTCTAGAGTTTGACTAACCATGTTGTTTTCAGGTGTTCCTGATGAACCTCTCTGCACCCTTTATCTGTGAGTTTTTCCGTGATGCCCAGGAGAAGGTTCTTCCGTAAGTGATGTCTTCTCTGCTGCAATGCTCATATTTTTAACTTTATGTGGAATTACATGCTTAACCCACAATACATAAAGCAACATCCATTCATGTTTTGTGAAGACACTTCCCTATGCTTGGCATGTGCCAATCTTATAGCCAGTTAAAGTTCTGTCATGTCATTGAGGGCTTTCTATTCTCTCTGTTCATTCATTTTATGGATTTATGGTCATGTTGAAGGCAAGCTCACTTGCTACTAATGTAGGTATGTGGACTACCTCTTCGGTAACGAAACAGAAGCAAGAATCTTTGCTAAAGTCCGTGGATGGGAGGTAATTAATCATCTCTCTTCTTTTAACGTTCTCATCTGGTGATTGTACCTTTTTTTTATGGGGTCTGGTGATTGTACAGCTGACAAATTACCTGTATAAATTTGTAGACTGAGAATGTTGAGGAGATCGCCTTGAAGATTTCCCAGCTTCCTTTGGCCTCTGGAAAACAAAAGAGGATTGCTGTGATTACTCAAGGTGCTGATCCAGTAGTTGTCGCTGAGGATGGACAGGTATGCATCTCTGATATTAACTTTCAAATTGCATTTTCATCGTACAGTTTATTCACAGAAGCAAACTGATCTTTGACTTGGAACTGCTAGTTTCATGGTAAAAAAAAAGATTTTTTCTTTTCACTTTCTCCAATGGAAAAAAAATATTCTTTTCGGTTTTTTTTTGTTGGGGGTGTTGGGGGGGGGGGGGGGGGGAGTNATGCTTACATTTTGCAACAAGTTTGGCTTTGAGCTTATGGTTCTATGCTAAAACCTTGTATGCACATTGGGAAAACAAATTGTTTCTTTAACAATTATTTTCTTGGTCAAATATGTCCATTTATATTCTGCCATTTTCTTCAAATAAAGAATCAAACATCTATCACTTTGAGCATTCTCAAACATTCTGGGATATAGTCCAAGTATGATATGATATGCTGAGCCTATTATGTTGCTGATAGGTGAAAACATTCCCTGTGATCCTACTGCCAAAGGAGAAGCTTGTTGACACCAATGGCGCTGGTAAATGTTTCTTTTATAGTATTTAGTTGATATTGATTTCTGGCATTGCCTTAAAAAACTCAATATTTTACAAGAATGTTACTCAACCAGTCGGTATTATTAACATACTACTATTAAGAAGTCCTAGGATAAATGTGCTCTCGTCTACCTTAACTCCAACAGCAAAGCCACCGAGCCACGTGAACTAATTCTGAGTGAGGACTCCCATATTTAAGACAGTTTGACACACAGATGTTTTTAGGAATATTCACTATGATGAACCACTCCATATCTTGAAATTTCGATAATGCCAAACTGCATAGTATACATATTGAGCTTCTGTCTTTGGTAACACACAAAGACTGTTAAAAAGTTCTGATGTTTAAGAAACCAGTGAAAAGCTCTAATGGCTGTCTGATAAATTCCTATTTATTTTGTCTGCTGTTCCTGATAAGCTACCCACCTTTTATTCTTAGGTGATGCCTTTGTTGGAGGCTTCCTCTCACAATTGGTTCAACAAAAGAGCATTGAGGACTGTGTGAAGGCTGGTTGCTATGCCGCAAATGTTATCATCCAGCGTTCTGGCTGCACTTACCCTGAGAAGCCTGACTTCAACTAGGACCAACCCAGCCACATATTGAGGGACAATTATTGGCACATCTAACCTACCAGTGGTTTGTTGTGTTCTACCTGTACTATCTCGAGGCTTTACATGTGATCCGGCCAATATTTTTTTGCCGTGATATTTGTTGCACTGCCATTCGGCCAAACCTTACTTTATTCTCGGTATAAGGCACAATTGCCATTCGGTGTGTTGTTTGGTCATGTTTTCTGTTCTGCAATCTCTCATTCTCTCGTGCTCCTATCGTCTTTCGTGACGTATGCTTGTAATTGGTGCCAGCTTTCAGCCCAGCTAGGTATGAAGACCGAACATTTCTCTGGGTCTGACTACAAATCACGATTATGCTGAGATCTGCTCGGCCGAAGACTACAAATCAACATTAGCTGCAGAGATCTGCTCGGCCTAAGAAATTGCAGACTGAAGAATTAGGGGAAGCCAGGTGGGAGAACCCAGATTCCATCCTGTCTAAATTCCAATCTGTTATCGGTGGCTCGATGCTTCACCACAAAATTTAGCCCAATCCAGAGAGAATCGTGCTACAAGTTGACTCAAGTAGCCCAACGATGTTTTCTGTAGGATCCATTCAAATTGCAAACATGCAATCAAAACTACTTTCTTTTTCCCCCAAATAGAACCGCACAATCTTACCCATTCCCAGCCCAGCATAGTGTATAGGTATAATAATGCATCATGAAGCCAAATAAACACCACTTGGGTTATTCGATGTGAGATATAAAACGATTTGGAACAAGAAATGTTCGACTGACAATCTGTGGCACGTAACTTCAGACTCACCCTAAGCTTCACCGCGAGTAGAATTGACATGTTACCCAACCACTTTCTTATCCTACAATGGCCATCGATACCAGCTTTGATCATGAATCAGTCACATCAGTTACACTCAGAAAGGCATGCGATATTGTGATAAGTTACCTGAGAAAAGAAAAAGGAGCTTTGAGAAAACAAGAAAACGCGTCAGTACTGAGCAGGAAATGCGCTGCGCCTAACATTAGTGTGCGTGGATCGATCGAGCCAAAGAGCGAAACAAATTGTTTAGCTGGAGCGCACGTATACCAAACTCCCCCTTTTTTCTGTTCGTCCGTAACAGAAAGGGAATCCCCTGATGTCCTCATGCCCAGGCTCCCAGCTACTATTCGTCGAAAGCAGCTGTCTTCAGAAAGTTCAGAGCTCCGAACTTCGGACTCTCAGTAGTAGTGGTCTCCGTTGGTGAAGTTCGCGTGTCACCCGATTTCCGAAAAGACATAAAGGCATAAAGCACACGAATCATTCGTGCGAGTACCCCATCGAGCTTAGAGCTGGTGCATGCTCATCGTCGTCGACACGCTGATTGAGATGCATCGTAGGAGTGCTAATTCCAGTACTAGTTCTAGTAGTAGTAGTGGTACGGAGTACTCCAATAGTCCAGTGGTTAGTGGTAGTACATGCGTGTCGTCGGGTTAGGCCACGGGCACCGCTGCAACGGAACGAGACGTTGCGTCCGGTTGTCCGGTCTCCATCGACCTCGGGCTTTCTCCAACGATGGTGTTTAAGGATAAGCGAGAGAGAAGAAGGCACTCGACTTCGTACTACCGGCCTTGTCGCCGTACCCGCCGGAAAACGAGAGCCGGCCGATCGAGACGGAGTACGTGCTGTCTGCTGGTTTGGCTGGCTGGCTGGCTCGCTCGCTTTTGTTGCACCGTGTGATCGCTGATTGGTGTCCAGCTGCGCTGGCAGCGACAGCGCCCACGTGCCGGGCCCAAACGCCGAGGTGACCGGCCGCTGGCGCCCACGCAACGTGACATGTCCCCCTCTCCGCCCTTCCTCCCCACATGGCGATTGATGGGTAGTGTGCTAGTGGAAGCGGTTGGCGTTTTCCGATCGTTTCCCGATCCGCTCTGATTCATCGCATAATTTAATCAATCATACAGTTGTGGTACTAGTACTAGTACCTCGGCTATCATATCGCGTCGTGTCTCATACGATATGTTGATAAGTTCGTGGCCGCAAATCGCACTGATCGAAATGGCGTACGTGATGAACGGATAAGCAACAGGATGGCCATCTAATTATCGTATCAATCACACTAAGCTTCAGTTCGGATTCTCCATGAAGACTTTGGCTATGGCTAGTAGCTAACTAGGCCATGTATCACCCGGCATATGCTGCAGCTGATGCTGCGACGATCCCATCCAATTTCCCACGCGATTATACACGCCGGAATCGATACGTGAAACGGCTTTCCGTGGGTATGCATCTCGCGTCTCAATTAGCAGCGAATTGGCATAAAACTTTCTGGGTTACTCGTTTTTCTTCGAAGGTGATTAATTTCTTACACGCTATCAGTTGGCTTTTAGCGTGGCAATGCAAAACTCGTCGTGAATCAGTCGGCAACTCGGCATCCCCAGAATGTGCTTTTTTTTTTTCTGTTTCCGGTCATAGAGGGACAACACGAAATAATGCGTAAGTAGTACTCTCTGTTCTAAAATATAAAAAATTGTGAATAGATGTGACATATTTTAATATTAAGAATCTAAAAAAAACATGTCCAAATTTATAGTATTAAAATATACCGTATCTATTTAAAATTTTTTATATTTTAAAACAGATAAAGTAATATTTTGTCATGTGAGTCGTGATGAACCGATAGCGTCGTCCGGAGAAATATGCTGCAGTGTACTATAGCTACTCCACTCCCGAGGACTTAGCACCGGCCGCACGAATAACTCAATATTTTATTTTCCTACAAGTTAAAAATTTAGGAAATCAAGAAGGACAAAAATTGATTAACAAACTGGTGCTGCTTCAGACGATGAATAGAAAGGAGACCGCAGTAACGTGAGATAAGCGCATAGATGATTGATCCCACTAAACTTAAACTATCACACTGAACGACGAAGTCGATCACGAATTTTATACTCTCCCAACTGACCGGGACCAGCAGCAGTAACACAGTGGTGATGCCGCCATCCCCCGGGGGGAACAAGTTATTTTAACAATCATCGGAGACATCTAACTAGATCATCTTCAAAAGACACTAAGCTGAGTTGGAGAGGTAAGGTTTCTAATCTTGTCTCTTAGCACGAAAAACAAAGCAAAGTATTAACATATAATTAATTAAGTATTAGCTAAAATAATTTTAAAAATAGATTAATATAATTTTTTAAAGAAACTTTTTCATAAAAATTTTTTACGAAAATATATCATTTAGCAATTTGTTAAGCATGCACGTGAAAATGGGAAAGAAGAGGTTGGAAAATTTGACGTAAGAACTCAGCCTAAATTATCTACTCCACTACCAAGGTGAGGTTTGAACGCAAAGATATGGGAGATTTGGCCTCCGGCTAGCCGCTGGCACACCTGGAGAAACTGCCAGCAGGCAGGCTAGCTGCGGCTTCAGCTCCTCCATTATTGGCGGCGATCGAGCCGGATCCCACGGTTACACCTGGCCGGAGGCCACCGCCCACCGGAGATTCGGAGAGAGACGTCCACTAGAATAAGGGCACTACCCTATCAGCTCACCCCAACCGCTTATACTCCAGCCCCGGCTCGGTCAAAAGCGTGCGAACCTATGCATGCGCGGCCGCGTGTGCGAGGCCGTACGACCGGCCGTTCCGGCGCGCCGCCCCGCGTGCCGCCTCGGTCAGGGATTCCTCCGAATCCCACAGGTTTTTTGCTTGCAAACCAAGCAGGCAACGAGAGAGACAAAAACGCGGGCGGCGACAGCTGTGCGTGCGCCTGTGCGAGACAAGGACGGGGATGGGATAAACCGCGGAATATGCCGCGCCAAACCCACCTCGAGAGGACGGATTTTTTTTTGAAATAAATACAAATTTGTTGAAAAATTATAAAAATAGATGTTGATGGTTCGAAATCATAAATTTAGCATCTATGAATCAACAGCCATTGTTTCGATAGGGTTTAAAAAATTGAGAACTCAAGATGTGTGTGCAAGCATGTGAGTGGGTTGTAGGACCTATCGAACTTTGGGAGTTCGATAGGTCACCTACAGCATAGTACTTCCTCCGTTCCTAAGTGATCGTCGTATTATAGAAAACTGAAAAATTTATATTGATCGTCAGATTACAAGGAAGACGTCTGAAATCTTGCACGGCGCCGTGGGGCCATGTGTGGGCCAACGAAGTGACGACGGCACGTGGCCATGCGCGGGATAATGAATCGCCGGCGCAGCACAGCTCGTTCGATACGGAGTTACTACTCCTTGGTCTCGCTGCCATGCTGAAATACGAAGATCACTTAGCCTATGGTAGGTAGCCATAATTTTCAACTCATCTTCATTGTTTTTCGCGCACACGTTTTTCAAACTGTTGAACGTTGCGTTTTTTGTAAAAAAATTTTATATAAAAGTTGTTTTTAAAAATTATATTAATCTATTTTTTTAAAAAAATAACTAATACTTAATTAATCATACACTGATGAGTTGATCCATTTTACATGCGTGTGGGACGAGTTCTCAACTCCGGGTGCCAAACTCAGCCTTAGGAATGGAGGGAGTACTTGCTTTCTTTTTTATTTTTTTAATCAAACCAACTAACTTATCGAACTACCGTTGTTCAATAGGCATACCTATCGAATGTTAATAATGATTGTTCGATCGAACTATGGTTGTTTGATATGATGTTAAATTTGTGATTTTTATCAACCAACATCTATTTTTAAGACCCCTTTGATTTGGACAAAAAAAATTTTTGGAGGATATAATCCTACATGAAATTTTTTTATGAAGGCATTTGAAATAAATGATTGAATCCTATTCTATCATTTGAAATTCCTATGAAATGAACAATACTATAAAAATTTTAGAGAAAATTTAGCAAGAATTTCAACCTCTTGAAAATTTTTCTTTGAGCCTATCTCTCATCTAATTCCTACGTTTTTGCTGCGGTCCAATCAAACGGTTATTCCTGTGTTTTTTCTGCGTTGTGTAATTCTCTATTTTGTACATGCATGTTTTATCAGAATCCTACGTTTTTTCTATTTCTTGGTTTTTTCGTTTCTATGATTTAAAGGGATGTTTACAAATTTTCATTAAAGTTATATTATTTTAAAAAAAATCGCGAGGACACTGGGGCAGTGGGACGACGGGACACGCGACGTCGCTGCCGGGCGAGATGCACAGTACAAACCGTACAGTACTCTGCTACTGTATCCCTTCTTGCAAGCGCAGAAAAGGGCAAAGGGGAAACGAGTTGGGAATTGGATGAGTGGTGGTGAAGTGAGTGGAAAGTGTGGAGCAGATTGGGAGCGGACAGGTGAAAGGCGAGGAAATCGCCGGTGGTGGTGGGATCCTTGTCAGTCACCGGCCGGGTCATCTTCACCTCGTCTCGTACGGTAAAGGAAAAAAATCCAGTACTCTGCTTGTTTCACCTCAACTTTGAGTTCCAATCGCAAGAATAAAAAAAAAGAAATAAAAGAAACGTAAAATTTTGATTAAAATATAAGTACGAAACAGAGAGGATAACAAAACACACTAAAAGCATAAAAATAACCATTTGATTAGACCGTAGAAAAAACATAGAAATTGAATAAAAGAGATAGACTGAAATTTTTTTCCAAGAGATTAAAACTCTTGCTAATTTTTTTTTAAAATCTTTATAGGATTATCTATTTCTTAAGAATTTTAAAGGATAAGATAAGATTTAATCTTTTGTTTCAAAATCTTTTGTTTCAAAGGCTTTCTTAGGAAATTTTTGTATAGAGTTAAAATTCTCTAAATTTTTTTTTTTAAAATCAAAGGAGCCCTGAACATTCGTTGTGAGCTTGCGATTTGATTTAGAGTCTCCTTCACATAAAAATGGTGAAAAAAACAGTCATGCTCAGCGTAAAGGCAGACTGCTGTGTCAAGTGACTCAGAATCTCGTCTTTCTCTCCTTATTTGTATGCTCTGAATGGAACGCTGATGCGAGTAGAATTGTTTTTGTTCATCTCCATTTTTTCCACGTCCAGGCATGGACCGGCCGAAAGACTAGCCTGACGAAAATGATTGAGAAGGAAAAAATGGAAGCCGAAGCAGAGCACAAGGCCGATTTTTATTCAACTCGGATCAATTTGTACAAAAGCTTAGTACTACTTCGTTAGCGTATATACAACCTGACTCATCATCATACAAAAAAAGAAGGCGAAAATTAAGGCTCTCTGATATACAGACAGAGCAGCCTGAAACCGGGGGGAAAAAACAGAAGAGAAGCCTAGCATGAGCTTCTTCTTCGATCAATACTCTGATTATTCTCTCTACCGCAGATCTGCATCCACCGCACACCGCAGGATCTCTCTCTACCGTTTCGTCGTATATACAAAACCGTATAGACTACGGCTGTAAAATATCGCCGTATCTCCCTAGGACTACGGCGACACGCGGCACCGACTGATTCGCTGCCCCTGTCTGCCCTGACGTGGACGCGGCCGCTGTTCAGGTTGGCTGCTCCATCGCTCGGGCTCCTCCGCCGCTCACGATCCACGGGTGACCTGCATTACCAACAGCACGGCAACAATTAGATGGTTGTTCTCTGGATCGGAAACTGGGCGGAAAATGAGTTGAAATCCATGAAGATTTCGAGGTCCAAAACACAAGTCGATTTGGTTGGTTGTTCTTACCGAGGACTTGCTCGGCGGAAAAGCGCCTCCAGGTGTCGCGGCACATCATGCGCCTCATGAGGTCCTTGGCCGCCGGGGACACGCCGGCGAACAGCCTAGGCGGGAACCTGACGCTGCCACGGAGCACGGAGGCGAGCACCTCGGCGGCGGTCTCGCCGCCGAAGGGGAGGGCGCCGCCGGAGAGAAGCATGTAGAGCACCACCCCGGCGCTCCACACGTCGGCCTTCTCGCCGTACTCCCCGCCGGCGACAACCTCGGGCGCCACGTAGTGGGGCGTCCCCACGAGGCCCTCGGCGCTGCCGCCGCTCTCCCCGACCCACGCGGCCGACCCGAAGTCCGCGAGCCGCGCGCGCGGCGTGCCCCCGCCGTCGATCCCGTCGTCGTCGTCGCCGACGACGTCGAGGAGGATGTTGTCGGGCTTGACGTCTCGGTGGGCCACGCCGCGGCGGTGGCAGTGCGCGAGCGCCTCCGCGAGCTGCGCGACGACGGCGGCGGCGACGGGCTCGGGGACGGGCGCGCCGCGGCGGAGGCGGATCCAGTCGAGCAGGTCCGGGCCGGAGCAGAGGTCCATGACCATGTGCGTCCACGCCTCGTCCTCGTACACGGCGTGCACCTGGACGACGCCCGGGTTGCCCGCGGCGGCCAGCTGAGCCAGCTTGGGCTCGAGCTCCGCGAGCTCCCGGTCGAGGTCGTCGGCCAGCTGCGAGCGGTCGACGGATTTGACGGCGAAGACCTCGCCGGTGGCGCGCGACGTGCAGCGGTGGACCACGCCGAAGCGGCCGCGACCGATCTCCTCGCCAATCTCGTAGTCCCTCTTCAGCTCTCCACTCATGCTAGTAGTTTTTCCTGTGATTTTGGGGGTAAACTCCATCCCACCGATTGGTGGTCTATTTAACGACGCGAGCTTCGGTCTAGCGGAATATTCGGATCCTGCCTGGCTGAGCCCCCAGCATTTTATGTCTTTCCCATTTTGCCCTTTGATCCCTAGTTTCATTTACTAGTAATCCCATTTGTCCTCAACAGAAGAGAGTGTCTTAAAAAACTATCGCAAATAAGTAAAAACTTTTAAATATAATTACAATATAATTAAAATATAACTACACTGTAACTACTATCCACTTGTTGTTTTGAAAAGATACCCAAATAGTACTCCTACTACTAATACAACAATTTTTAAGTTGATAAGCGTAATCTCATTCCTTAACTCGAAAGCAAGTGGAGACTCCACGTGCCATAATTTTGTTTCTTCCCCTCTCTTCGGCTGTGCTGTGCATCATGTGCTTTCAGTGAACAGGCGGCATATTCTAGTTGGAAGAGTGTAGAATTGGAATTTCACAATGACACCTTTCCTTGTGGTGCGTGCACCGGGGGTAATGATAAACTTTGGTTGCACCGAGGTGGTGTTTGTGTTCCAATTTTCAGTTTATGTTGGATTGCTTGCTCTGGATTAAATTGATTAAATTGATTGCAACGATCATAGTCAATCGCCAAATCGGTTGATAAGTTAATTGATGGCAGCTCTTAATTAATGGAGAGGCTAGCGAGTGCCAAACCGCTCATGCTTCGACAGCATGACTTTTTTGATATGATAGTGTATTCTGAGTGGCCACTGGTACAAATAATGCATACCCATAAGTTCAGATAATGCAAGCAATTGACGTTTTAAAAAAAAGAAAGAAAAACGAAATTCCGCCGGTTCAAAATGAACATGATTTCGCCGAGGAAATTCGTACACTACTCATTCACGGGCCATCTAAGCTTTGTCTTCTACTTAATCCAATGTTAAAAATTCTGTACCGTAGAAGTATATTCTATGAGTTCTTTTAGAATGTGAGCTCGGAATCTGATTAGGTGGCTAAACACATTGTTTTCCGCTAACATAACACCAGCAGCGTTGTTTGTTTAATCGCAAGTGGTTCATCTGCTGCGCTGCACGTTAGGTGCAAAGTGCAATGCGGGGGAGCAGCCATCCCCCACACTCCCCGAAGCAGACGGCTTTAGTTTAGGTGGGGCCCACACGCCTCGCTGTCCGTGGGCCCCACGTACGGTGGAGTATTTAATGGTGATAAGCGGACACGCCATCCGCGCCCTGCGTTTCACGTGGGGGCCCACCACCACCACACCGTCCGTTTTAACGTCCCTTCGAGAAGGTTTCGGCCGTCTTACAAAGCGGGGACCTTTTCGCCTTTCCGGACGGCCAACGTACGGCGAACGCGGCGACCAATACCGTCACGACACGTCATTGTCCTGCGCGACGGGGAGCCAATTGCAGCGCGACGCGTGGGCGCGCGGAGGCCACGGAAGACGGGCCTTTGTTCCCGTACCCCTCTCTCTTTTCCCGTTTGGAGACGGTGACGGCGTGCCGCCGTGCCGTTTGATATGGACGGGGGCTTATATAGGTGGGTGTCGTACGGCGACGTGGCCAATCCGGCTATCGCGGCGTCTCCGGTTTTGGTTTTGGTTTTTGGTGGGGGACTTTGCCGGCTTGGCTTGTACGGCTTTGATTAAACAAGAATCTTGCTAGTACTATATGGAGCACTAGTGCATTGTACAGTAGGGTCTAGTACTAATCAATTCGTTAGGGGAAATTTGTAAAGACAGCTAGACAAGGTCCTCCTTTGGGAAGCTTGTGTTGTTGTGTTCATCGTTTTCTTATCACAAGTGGACATGTGAGGTGTTAGTGTGTTACTGTACTTATGTTTATATTCTACAGTAGTAAGTGTATTATGCAGCATCCATCGTAGGTGTTGAATCTAGCCTGACACTACTTACATAAGTTGAGATTCTCGAGAATCAAAGAAGTATATGTATCGTTTTTAGGAGCTAATAATAAGATACTCCTACAGTACTAGTGTGCATAGCTGTATTCAGGTTGATTTGTTGTTCCTGTGGATTTGAGCAAGTTTTTTTTTTCAAAAGGTGTAGTTTCTGTGTAAATAACGACAATGCGCTCATATAAAAATAACTCCGTTTTATAATTTTCAAAGTGGACAATGTACCAGTACTGCTGGCATATACAGTTATCAGATTGGTTGCTAAAAAAATCTTTTTGTTTTTTTATTTGTATATATGTATATATATATATGTATGTATGTGTGTGTGTGTGTGTGTATATATATATATATATATATATATATATATATATATATATATATATATATATGCGCGCGCGCGCGCACGCTCCTTCCCATTTTAATCATCCCCTAAACAAAAGGCATCGAAGCATCAATCATTCTGAAATTAATCCCTTGTGTTCAATAGAAATTAATTCATATTTTAAATGTTATATGAGTTGAACCAATAAAAATTAATTTTAATTGGTTGTATGCATACAGTTATATATATGCAGCGCCATTGTACGATACATATTTACTCTTTTCATAAATAAACAAAGATGTATTTTATTAGACGATGGTCATTTTGAGAAAACTTCAAAAATTTTAAGTGATGATCAAATTGAGATGGAGGAAGTACTTAAGAAGAGAGATATATTAGCTTTGTGTATGTGGTTAATAGCATTGGTATTGTATTTTCCTTCAAAACCTATGAGTTTGTGGATTATATATTGGTAAGTTAATATTGTAAACACATGTGTTGTTTTCACAGATTTTCTCTCCAACTTCGAGAAGAATCTCAGTATAATATAGTTTCAGCATTGACACCATGCATGACGAATTCTTGTTTGTAGTGAACTAGCGATATGAATATAAGATGGTCCTGGAGTATATGTGTGACACAAGACAGTAAAAATGATAGCGATACATCGGTCATTTTTGCCAGAGTGCTTAACGAATGCTCTGGTGAATAACGGACCGGTTGTGGATTAGTGTCTCCTGACAGATAGCGGGTGCTATCGTAGATGTTAAGTTCCAACAGCAGAATTAAAAAATCACCATGGAAATTTAGATTATATATTAATACTAACATCAAGTTTAAGTTTTAAAAGTAAATTACATGTTAAATTACTCATAGTACATTTTATATCACTAGTGTCATGTCCGTGCGTGGGATTGAAATTATTTTGTTTAGTTTTTTTCTATCCACTTTTTGTATTTGATTTTTTTTGTGTGGAAACACTGGTCTTTGGATGTGGTGGTTTTTTTAGGGAAACTGTTTTTTAGTGGGGAAACCATGATGGTGGGGGAAGTAGCTGAAGGCCGTCGCCGCTTTTAAAGTAGTATATATAAAAATAAGTAAATTGTATCAGCGGAATACAAATTTATCATATGGATGTAATCTAGTGAATGAACTTGTAAAACGCTCGTTTGTGTGTATGAACTTGTCTGCAAACCAAGATCAAAATGACACAACAAGGCCAATTTTTCTAAATTGAAATTTATAGTATCTGATGTGCGTACACATGGTAGAAAGAATATATTTGTAAAGTTGGTTTTTTACTTTATCTTTCTTTGTTTCTACCCATTGCATTATTACTTGATTTTTTATTTCTTTCTTTATGCAATCATTATGCTTTATGATATGTTTTGCTAAACAGATCTTTGTCTACATGATATCCTTCTAAGGCACATGTTTACATAGCATTCAATTCAATAACAAAATCAGCAAGATTAACATTGCCATGCGATTTTGGCCTTGTTCGCACGCAGCAAACAAGTTCGTGCATCAGAATGAGCATTTACCAGTCCATGCACTACAATGCACTCACCCGACAAGTTCGTGTACCGTTAATACAATTTACTATATAAAAATTATAAAGTAACATAAATAAATAAGATACAAAGAAGACACACGACATTAAGTTCTCCTATCTAATTATGAAGAACATAGTTTAAGCGCAATAGCAACCAGATAAAAGCCAATATGGACTACAACAGTATAGTAGTTGATAAGTGCTATAGTGGCCGCTAAGCTCTAATACGTTGTTTTTGTTTCGCGACATAGATGCGCTACCGTCATGCTATAATAAGCTAATTTTGGTCTATTGTAATAAAGACCCACTACCGCTAGAGCAACACAACCCCTCAAGTGTAGCGGCCACAATGGCAGTTGCTACACAAAAAATGGAGGGCACCAAAAAATCTTCAGAGAAGAACTCGTTGACCTAATGGAACCATCCGGAAGCGAGAGTGCAAAAGATTTATAAGAAGTCGATCCGGACGGTGAATTCCATCATTCCATGGATCGTTTCAAACCGTACACGTTTGAAGAAACTTCGACCGGCCAAATTAAATTAATTGGCAAGATAACCGATCGACCAAATTTTCGGCTAGCTCTTCTTGCTCCCAAGTTTCAACGTATCAGTTTGACGGCAACTTTGGTTGATCTCACGCGTGACGCCGCCACGGTCTTACATTCCTACGATGACGTTCTCCATTGCATCTTCTCTCTCTACCATCGGCCGATGCAACAGCTGGTCGATCAATGTCGCCCGACAACAACACATGGCGAACTCTGCACTTGGAGAAGAAAAACACGCAAGAATTTGTTCGTCGAATATACCAATAATTGTTCCCTTGTTGAACGCCGATCTGAAGACTCATTAAATTCTCGGCCTATTGCGGTCTTCCGGGGAAGTATGGTCGCAACCCTTCTTTGACATCAGAAAGGAGTACTACTATAATGGTGGATCAAAGCATCTTCTTGCGTGATAACTTGACAATGCAGAGACCCGTAAGACTATGGTATAATTAATTGAAGTAGAAAAAGCATCACCTGTGTGTGTGTAAGGCGTGAAATTAGTGTTGGTTTGTTGGTAATCAGACATCCGAGGTCACAAGTGGTGCTGCCCTTTTCATGCCCAAAAACAGTACAATTAACTGTGATAGAATCAAAGAAGAAAATTGGAGGAGCGGACATAAGTGCTAATGATATGATAGACAACTTATTGGGCATGTATGACGGCTGATATCCTGCAAGTCAAGAAAGCTTAATTAATTACCCATGAAAGAATAGTACCGGCGGCTTTGAGCTTTTTTTTTAGAACTCATGCATTTTATTTATTTAAGAACAAGAGTTTAGAAACATAAGTAATGAGTTATAGTTACATCTCCCTTAGGAGTATACCTTTATCTCTTCTCCAAACGCAGCCCTGTACCGCTAAATGATCAGGAAAACCCAGTCGTCTTTCGTTTCTGCGAGAACTTCGACCAGACAAAATTCAGACTAGCCGGGCCGATGGTCGCTTTTGCAGCACAGATCGACCGACCGCCAGAGGTATCACGCGCATGCAATGCACCATCCGAGTAATTTCTTCGACGTATCATCGGTTTTCCAATTACCATCCTCCACACACACGACGACACGCAACGTGCGAACCAAACGCAAGCGAGCGCCGGCCACTCGCGTGCACAAAAAACCTTCCGCGGTTACCGGGCCGCCATGACCTGCACTGTCGCGTCTCTCGTGCAAGTCGCCCAACGCCGCACGCCCCCGTACGTGTCCTCTCTCACCTCAGGCCAAGCGCCCGGTCGCCACACGCGCGCGCGGAGCACGGGGGGTGCCGGGTGCGTGCCGTGACGGCGTGACCCCGTCATTAGTTTAAACTCGATCTTTTATTTCGGTCTAGCTCCGCCCTTGCAGCCGAAGGGGTTGGAGCGTGCAACTTGTTATTGGGCTGGGTTGTAAGCCTGTAAGGTCTTTCTAGAGTAGGCACATACTTAAACCCAATTACAAAATATTAAGATTATGAGAAGCTGTTAGTGAGAAGTTAACTGGTGAGAATTTAGAAAATTCGATTTTTTCAGCTTCTGGCTTCTAATTTATTTTCTGTATTATATAATTATAGATGGTTAGAATTTGGGTGACAATTTGGAGTGTTTAGGGGAGTTTCTGATAGTTGAAAATTCTAAGAGAAACTACAACTGTCAGAAACTTTTTGTTAAGGGCTATTTGAGGATTTTAAGATTTTGAGAAACAACTAACAAACTAGAAAACCCGACTTCTGACTTCTAGTTTGTTTTTTATATGTTGTAATTGCAACTTCTTAGAATACTAAATTGTTTAGTAGAACTTTTGATTAGTAGAACTTTTGATAATTTTAACCTGTCCTATAATTTAGTATTTGATAAAATACTAAATTGTTTAGTAGAACTTTTGATTATAGGACAGGTTAAAATTACAGATATCAAAAATTTCCCTAAAGACGTCCTTAATCTGAATTGGCCAGCATGACTGCAGCTTGCTGGTCCCTAAACACGCCCTTAATCTGCTGGCGAATTGCCGATGACGTGCCTACATTTTCTGTTTTATGTGTTACTGTGTACGGTCCAAACACATGATACAATATAGTTGCACAAATCAGAATCAGGAATGGAGAATTAGGGCTAGGAACAGTGAGAGCAGAGGATTTCTGGGGGAGCAGGCTTCAGTCTAATCTGCTGGATCCTTCTGAGCTGTTGTTGATATTGTATCGTGTAAGTTGTTTTAGATCTATCCTAAATCAAAGTTTTTTTTTTTAAAAAAAATGGTTAAGTTTGTAGAAAAACAATTAGCACCTCAAATACCAAATAAATATACTACCAAGACATACTTCATGATGGATTTTAACAAAACTAATTTAATATTGTAGATATTGGTGTATTTTTCAATGAACTCGATCAAAATTAAAAGAGTTTGATTTATAATAAAACTAAAACACCTCAAAAATAGATTTATTTGTCTAGGCCGTGGCTTGGACGGCTGAGACTAGGACTGTTGCCTCAACAACACTGTTGTTATACCTTATGTAATGATGCGTTCTTTCTTTCAATGCTTAATGAAAATCGGTCGGCGTCATTCAGCCGGCCCGGCGAAAAAAACACCTTATATTTGGAACGGAGAGAACAGTAAGGATCAACGATCATCATCTGTATGCCAGTGATTGATTGAGCACTTGTAAAGCCTGATCCTGCTTTGAGAATATTACTCCGCTCATATCCACCGAACTCCAGGAACACTTCAAATGGCTTCCTGAATTACCAATTCTATCATTCTGCAGATTGTTCTGAAAATGATATGTTCATGTGAGGAAAACCAGGACATATTTTTCCATCAGAGCATGTCACCAAATTATGTTAACACCATGAGTTCTTCATAAATAATGAATTTATTATCACAGTAAAATTAATTTTTGTTCATATTTCACTACGCATATAACACACCTGCTCTGTAATTCCCAATGGTGGCATAGCTCAAACAAACATGTCGTTTCTTTCAGTAGGAATAACAGAGCATAAACTCCCTGGTACCATTTCCAATTTACTGAAAATGAAGCCAGAAACATGATATCTTAAGTACAACAACACAACCTCGCTGTATCAGCCAATGACCTCAGACAGACCATGGCAGCACCATTACCTTTCTACTCTGACACTTGCCGGAAAAAAAAAGCTGAAACGATGATAGCAAGGGTGAATGGATCACTGGAACAAGAACCGAGAAGTGGAATTAGCAACAAGGCTTTCAACAGCTTGATCAACTAATTCTCAAATCTCAAATCTTACTACATCTTCAAGGCGAGTACCATGTCCTCTTGAAAACTCCAATGAAGTGTTCCATCACTGTCAAGTGCCAACAGCAGAGGCGGATCCAAGGGGTGGTCCTGGTCCCAAAAAAATCCTAACCCTATGCATATATACATATGTGAAAAAAAATTTCAATAAGAAAAAAATAACTTTCTTCAATATATTATGATGCACATTTGATTGATTTATACTTCTAACCTTATTATATTTAGAATATTTTTTTAAAAAATATGTAGATTGAATCACCCAAATAAAAATTCTAGATACGCCACTGGCCAACAACACATATTGGTCATCGGTTTTTCATAATATGAGTGATTTTTCCCCGAGTACATGCAAACTGACCCTTCAAGAATACTGAAAGTATATTCTTGTGCACTTTAAAATGCTCCATGAAAGTAATATCCTCAAGGAGGCTCGTTTCAGTCCAATGGTATCTCCAAGATGAATGTGGTTCATCCCTACCACACGCCGCTTGTGCAAAGTCACACTGAATGCACTTATCAGTCCAAAGAAGCACTAATCATGAATCGATTTCATATCCTGAAGACTGAGAATCATTTCCAACTATGGCATTGCCTGTACCCTTAGGGACCTTGCGATCCTTCAGGATCCTACGGACATTTGCCATGTCGTCCCATCTATTCGAGGTGGCATATATGTTTGATAGGAGGATGTACCGGCTGCCATGCCGAGGCTCCAACTCAATGAGCTTCTTGGCAACCTCCTCACCGAGCTCCACCTTGCCATGGATATTGCAGGCGCCAGCAAGCGCACCCCATAAGCCTGGGTGCGCCTCCACAGGCATGCTCTTGACGAAATCCACTGCCTCACTGACATGACCGGACCGCCCAAGCAAATCAACCATGAGACCATAGTGCTCTGGGACTGGCTGGATCCCAAAGTGATTCACCATCCTGTAGAACAACCAGCGGCCCTCTTCTACAAGACCTGAGTGGCTGCAAGCGCCCAGCAAACCTATGAATGTTATGTCATTTGGTCGAACACCAGCCAGCTGCATCTTCCAGAAGAGTGATAAGGCCTGCCTCTCGCTGCCGTTCATGGCGAGCCCGGCGATCATTGAGTTCCACGAGTAGATGTTTCTCACCGGCATTGCAGCGAACACCCTGACGGCATCACGGATACTCCCACATTTGCCATACATGTCTATGATCGCCGTTGCAAGGACGACGCTCATCGCCCCTTTCAGCTCCCGCTCGGCATACCCGTGCACCCACGCGCCGTGCTCCTTCCACCTCAGCTGTGCACACGCCGAGACGGCGCTCACCAGCGCGGGCTCGTTCGGCACGACGCCGCTCGCGACCATGTCGCTGAACACCCTCAACGCCTCCTCGCAGTGGTCGGACTGCAAGAGGCCGGTGATCATCGAGCTCCACGTGGCAGCGTTCCTGCTGGGAATTCGGTCGAACAGCTTCCGCGCCTTCGGCAGCATCCCGGCGCGGGCGTACGCGCCCAGCATCGTGTTCCACGACACCACGTTCTTCTCGGGCATGGCGTCGAAGAACCACCTCGCCCGCTCGACGTCGCCGGCGTTGGCGTGCCCGGTGACCATCGTGGTCCACGTGACGACGTCGGCGACATCCTTGGATGTCTCCGAGAAGAGCCGCTCGGCGGAGGCGACGTCGGCGGCGGCGAAATAGGCAGAGATGGCAGCGTTGACAACGTAGACGTCGCGGGCGTGGCCGAGCCTGACGGCGAGGGAGTGGACGACGCTGGCGACGGGGTGGCTCGGGAGGCGGGAGCAGGGGTGGAGGGAGAAGGAGAGGGACAGGTGATCTGGTAGGAGGCGGTGATTGAGGAGGAACCGAAGGAGAAGGCCGCAGGCGGAGGGGATGGAGGCGGCGCGGAGGAGGCAGTTGACGGAGTAGCGGGAGGAGAGGTGGCCGGAGGTGAGGAGGACGGCGTGCGCGCGGCGGAAGGTGGCCGGTTTGGCGGCCACGGCGGCGAGCCACGNGCCACGACGCGAGCCGCTCGGTACGGACGCTGGCCACGCCGCTCGCCATGACAACGAAACCGATTGCGAATTTGCGATCTGTTCTATGAGTGGCATGGCTCGTCCGATCGAGGATGAACGTTCAGGATCTCATACAAGAAGATACTGGCCTTATTTCCCCATTGACGAAACAGATATGGTAATTTCTTTATCCTAAAATAAATTTATTTTTTAATCATTTCATACATATCAATATAAAACTCAAAAGACTATAATATTTCTACTCTATCAATTTCAATACAATTATTTTTTTCTTTATCTACTCTTAATATATTTATGCCTTATTTTTATAAACTCAAATGCGAGATTACTTAAAAATAAACATATTTTAGGATAAATGGAAAGGTTAAAAATAAATTTATTATGGAACAGAAGGAGTACTACAGAAGGACAATGCCGTCATGGCGTGAGATAATTTATATATTGACGTCAACATGAAACTTAGTTTTCCGCTCTAAAATAAATGAACCTTAAACCAATCTAAAACAAGATGTTACTTAGTACAACAAAGTTAGACACCCGTTATTTATCAGTATCAATGCTAGAATTAACTAATATCAGATTTGATACCATAAGATCAGGGAGTACCATGGTTTTGTGATGACCCTTGCATGACATCATCGCATAAATTCCATCAGCTAGTTGTCCTCTTGATCAAAATCTGTCAATTACTCCACTGAATATATTTGACCATCAAAGTCAGGTACAAAACAAGCATTAAACAAACAAAAACAAAGGGACTGGAATGCAACTGGATGAGAAGTTTCTCTTATTGCAACGAAGGAAAGATGTTGCATATATATATTTTTTCTTTTGGGCGAGGAAACCGTGTCAGCTCAGTTCTCAGCTAGTTACAGAATACAGTCTAACAAAAAGCAAAAATAAACAGATTACAGAATGTACAAAATTTCCTTATGATCACACGTTTTACTCCTACACACCCTTAGTTGAGTACACCTTCAACCTTCCTTGTCAGGCAGCGCAACTATGCGGCTTTTTGTTGGTCTTGAAATGCTCGAACCACTATCTGCGGTAGAGCTATCTTCTACCTGCAAAGTGGCATTAGTTTCAAGCAGTGTAGAGTAACATGTATGGTCAGTTAAGTGGGGATAGGGTGTTATGCATAGATAAGACATGGCTAATAATGGTTCAATGCCGTGGCTGTTAATTTACTGTGCAGAGAATTTATGCCCGTGGTGTACATACAGAAGTAAAATCCCAAAAGATGCCCCTACAACAAATCCCAAAAAGATGCCAGAAAAAGTCTTATAGTTAAACATAGGTTAGGTGCTATCTTCTTTTTTAATAGAGGCTTTACCTCCAGCAATATCTACTGAAATATACATGCTGTGAAATTTGACTACAAAGACTTGCACAGTTTTACTAATCCTATCAAGACTTGTTCTAGAAGCAGTGGAAGTGTGAAATGCGTGGGTTTCCACTATCCATCCTGAGCACCTAGATTATCCAATAAAGCCACAGAAGCTGTCAGCTTGCAGCAATAATATATCATGAGTTTGTCATTATAGCAGAAGCTGTTTTCAGAATTAAGATTAGCTAAGACCACGATACAAGCGCTCCACACAGTTCATGTTGGCTGTAAAGAAGCAGAAGACAACTTCAGAACACCATCTATATCATGGAGTGTTCGAAGCTGTTTAAACTTTAAACCTAGTACTTTGGAGGTTGAATATTATTATGTTTATAGGTCTTGTGGTAGTAATGTCATGGGATGTTTGCTTTCCTGATAAAAAAACTACAAAGATGAAAATACCGCATTAAAATTTTCAGCACTTGTCTATCAAATATGATCATTAAGCTTACCTCATCAACACAGTTTCTCCCTGCTTCCTGCAGGAGATATCTTGAAGGCCCAACAAAAGAACCACCATGATCTTGAATATGCGAATGCACTTCAGCTGAAGCTGAATAAGATGGGACATGAAATGCAGTCTCACAATAGGATCTTTTCCTTGATACCGGTGAGTTTGCTACAGAGCTCGTTGCTTCCATCTTTGAGGACCTGATCATATCAACACAAATAGAACTTCTATTTGAGGCCTTCAATTCCTTGGACTTTAAATTATGATCCTTGCTGCTAGCATAGGGCACTCTTTGATCAATGGGCAAAGCACATGGAGATGTTTCCCTCAAAACAACTTTTGGGATGTCAAAAGTCTTGATATTGCTCAAGTTGTCCTCCACAACCTCACCATCTAATTCTGCAAGTTTCTCAGCTGTATCCAATTGCCACATTGTGGAGATGGCATCATCTAAACACTCCCTAGCAATGTGAAGTTCTACGATTGGCTTAGGATAGTTAAACCCCAGCTCAACTCCAGCAACTTCAAGTATACAGCTCGGTGCATCCCATGGATGATGAATCCATTCTGTTGGCATTCTAGCTAGTTCAGGTATCCAAGTTCTTACATATACACCATCCGGGTCATACTTTTGACCTTGAACCTAGTTTTGCATCAAAAAAGCCAAATAGGGAAATATAAATATCTTGCGTGTCATGGATAAAACACTTGGTACTTAGACATATAAAATAAGTATAACACGAGCGAGCTCTTCTGCCTAATAGTACAGTGACACTTTAAAAATCACAAGTTGAAAACTAAGAAGAAAGGAAGGCCACAAAGTTTTGTCAATGCATCTGTAGGAAGTGCCAAGGTAAACCATATATTGTGAAATTTTGATTATAGACAATACATTATACAAGTGACAAGGGAAAAACGATGGCAGAAACAGTAAAATCACATATATTAATACCATATGCACAAGGCATAATACGTACCAATCACATTTTCCGTAATCTACAAGAACAATGAAAACCGAACTACAAGAACCAAAATATACTATCTGTGCCAATTTAAGTTTCATCATATCAACCCTTGTTAAAGGAAAAAAAAATTAAAGCAACATATGCTGGCCATGCCAAGTCATTTTTCAAGTTGGCTGAGGCCGCTGGGCTATGATCTTGGCAGTACACAATTAAGTTCGCAAGATTGGCCTGGCAGCCACTGTCTTTTAGAGGGAAAAATTCAGCTCGCTCTTTTTGTAGAATTACTTGATTGCGTGTCACTCCATTTGTGATTAAGTAAAGTTTTAGAATGCAACTCACTGAGAGTATGACAAACGCTAGGCATCACATAGCATTTTATAGAAAAACAAATGGTAAGGTGGCATACCTAAAAATCATTTGCTTCCCACTCCAAGGGTACAAATCCTAGCTCAGGTTTACGCCTCAGCCAAGCCAGGAAAAGTTTGCCTAGGTTAGTAACTACACTACAGTCAGAATTCTTTTAACTAACATTTTCCTTGAGCTGTTTCTCTTCAACGCCTTTTAACTGAATAATGAAATGTGGATAATCTGTGGAGAATTTAAAGGATATAAACATCTATTCTAGTCTCATCATATATGAACTTTCTAATGAAGAGAATTTCCTAAATTCCTTTTATGTATTTAGTTTAGTGCCACAGTTTGCCACATCAATGTAAGCAAACTTGATAAAGTATGGCTAGTTTGGTTCATATCCCAAGTGTGGTGGGTGACTTGATTGCCATAAATACTGTGTCAAGCAACATTTTTGCACAAGGGCCATAGAAAATATGATAAGGACCAAACATGCCCTAATCAAGCTTACCAGATAGCCAAAAAAGAAAGATTTTGTGCTTTAATGACTGCATACCTCTGGATTATCAAGACGACTGAGCTCATGGCCATCAGGCAGGCTCCCAGATATGTACTGCCAACCAAGAATATCACTTTCCAGATCAGCATCCAATAGCACATCCCAAAAATACTTCATACCCCAAGTCCATGGGATAAGTAGAAATTTCACAGCAAAACTTGAAATGATAACTCTTATCCGATTATGTGTCCATCCGGTAGCCCAAAGTTCCCTCATGCCAGCATCTACCAATGGGTATCCTGTCATTCCCTGCCTCCAGGACTTGAACCGTTCCTCATCTACTTTCCAAGGGTAGTGTTTCAAGTTCCCCAGCAATGACTTTTCATGTGTGAATGGGAAGTTAAAACACAAGTACCGTGAATATTCTCGAAGACCAATTGACCGCATGAAGAAATGAACACTCTCCTCAGCTTCAGATGTTCCCTCATTTTCCCACTTGATTTGTTGCATCCTTACAAGTTGATATACTTTTCTTACACTCACCTCACCAAAATGAAGATATGGTGCTAGCAATGATGTAGTAGCTCCCTCAACCTTCATTCCATGTTTTGAATATTCTAGGAGACCATGGCAGACAAATTCTTCAAGCATCTTTTCTGCATTGCGCCAACCAGGAGACCAGGCCCTCCTTAGCAAAGCATTACTTGATTCCTCATCCTTGCTTGATTCAAGACCTAGGTCATCAACAGAACAGCTACGAACACTCTCCAAACCTGAATGTCAAACTGAAAAATTGTTAAAGCACTAAAGTAGCTGTATCTTGACAAACTAGACATTGACTCATTGAGTGTAAAGGTTGAAGGGCATCAGTTACTAAATCTGCAAATATAAAATGAGTAATGCTTGCAAGTAAACACTCTCTCGAAAAATGTTAAACAACTTAATCTAGAAATAATTCTGTAAGTACAGACAAATTAAAAACATAGCAAATCTTCAAAAATAAAAAAGATAAATAATGGTAGGCCATTAGCCACGATCTACCTGGGACTGGCACCAATTTCCAAGGTGCAAGTGATGGTGATATGTCAATAGGTAATTGCATGCACTTCTCCCAGTACATGTTAAAGGTTGTAAATGCATGTCCACTGTCATCATAAATTTCCCATGGCTCATACAGCAGATCACCATTAAAACTCTGGATAGAAATTCCCAGTGCTGAAAGCTCTTTTTTTATTTTGTCATCCCGCACAAGTGAAACAGGGTCTAAAATTTAGAAAAGTGAGAATAAATAAGATTAAACCAGCATATCTGAAAGGGATAATTTTAAAACAAAACTGCTAGTGGAATGGAACAATAGAGAACACAATTGTACTCCGTACCAACTTTAGAGGTACACGTTTCTGAAGTCTGAACTAGAAAACCCAAAGTTGTTTATTTCATATCAATACTGTACTAGCTCAAATGGAAAAGGCTGTCTCATTTTGTAATGTCAAACCTTTGAGTTTGATTTTCCCCTCTGATGTGACAGTTTATGGTATTTGGTATTTGAAGAGTGGAACTATGACAAATAAGACCATAAGCTACAGTTGGTTCAAGTTAGCCCCTGAAGATTTATTTGGCACTTTATTTTGTATTTATGTTAATCATACTTGGCCTAGTTTCTATTTTCATGCGCATGCTTTTTGCCTTATTCTTTTCGAAAGCTATTGTTATTTTTGAAAGGAAAAACTACTGCCAGACTGCCAGATTATTGCATATAATGCAATTTTTATTGTTTAGAGATAGTTTCCTTCTTCCGATATATGAATTTGAATATTTTTTATATTTGTGGGGGGGAAATGTGTATTAGCGATTGTAGCACATATCGTGTCAACACCAACTAAATGAACTGACTGATGATACATAACCATGGATAAATTGAGAGAACTTTCTACTGTATTTACATTTAGCACAGCATGTAAATTGCAACTGGCATGATCTATGATGTTGTTTACAAAGCTCACTCAGAATAGCTTTTGATCAAATGTTACGTAACTTATTAAGTTGAGCCTTTTGACAACATAAAAGTGCATGATGTAGCTGGCTAAGACTTTCAAAGTCGTCATGGTCAGATTTCTTCGCATCCAAAGTGTAAAGAAAAAAAATCTTTTCAAAAAGAAATAGAATAACACAACATATAAGAAACTCCATTGATGTAGGAAACGCCATGAGAAAGTAGCTATACCATACAGATGATTATAAACCAATCTGGTGGCGCCGACAGAATCAATGCACTGCAGAAGAGCCTCGAGGGTACTCTCGGCTCGGATCAGCACGAGCGGGCACCCGAGCGACTCCAGCGACTTGCTGAGGTGGGGGAGCGACTGCTTGAGCCACCACCTGGAGCACCGGCCGGGATAGAACTGCCCTTCATCAGCAGGGCACCATATGAAGACAGGGAGCACAGAGCCGTCCCTCGCCGCCGCGGCCAACGCCGGGTTGTCGTCGATCCTGAGGTCCCTTCTGAACCAAACCACGGTCCTCTCCGAACCGGCCATGCCAAGGCACCAAATCCCACCTCCAAGCACTCAATCCACCATGACCAGACCAAGAACAGCTACCACCCCCCAACTCAACTCAGAGCGCGCGAATTCCCCTCACAGACATTCCGTCGAGCATGTCCCGTGCAAGAAAGAAGCCACTCCGCCCGGACCAAAGGACAAAAAGACGGATCTTGATAGCCGCCTCGGACCAGAAACCCCTGCAAGGAGGAGGAAGAAGATGAGCACGGTCGCTAGTAAATTTAGCCCCCGGTACGCGACAGGATACTCAGATCGTGGAAGCGCAAGCGGCCAAGATTGCGGGAGCAGGGGGAGGGGGGGGGGGGGGGGCCACCCNGGTCAGGAGCGCAGGATCACGAGCTCAGCAGCATGGGCGCGGCCGGGGCCTCGGCTTCCGGGCTGTGTACGGTAGCGGAGCCCCACCTGATCATGGCTCGGCGAGCGACTTATCGCCGTCTGCCTTCTCGTGCTCCTCTTCCCCTCCACTACTTGAGATGAAGCAGCACACGCACGCATACGCCTCCCCTCCCAATTACCAACTTTTTTTTTTTTCGCGCGTACGCTTTTCAAACTGCTAAACACGGTATGTTTTTTTTAAAAAAAAGTTTCTATACGAAAGTTACTTTAAAAAATTATATTAATTTATGTTTTTTAAAAAAATAATAAATATTTAATTAATCATGTGCTAATGAATCGTTTCGTTTTTCATACGGATGGAATAACTCCGAACTCACGCTGCCGAACACAATAGTATAACAAAATCTCACGCCACGCCGCGCCACGGGGACCAATCGGGATTTGCGAAATGATACGGTCGATTTAGTTTAGCGACTTTTCATCGCTAGCTTAGCTCACCGGAGCTTCCACTGATCGACCGGTGCGATTTCGCTGCGGCCACGGGGGAGTCGGGGACCAGCGAGATGATATACTTTAAGCTACTACTCCGTACTACAACTAGGCCACAAGCTCACCACCAGCACCGCCGCCGCCACCGTCCCGATGCAGTGGATTTCAGTTCACTTTCCAAGCCAGTTGCCCCAGTTGCGAGCTGCATCAAAGCAGATTTTCCTCGTCTCTGCTACTCTGGTACAGTGATCTTCGGTGGAAGATTACACGCATCCCGTAGGGATTAGCCACATCGGGAAGAGCCGGTGGTGGAAGGCGCCAATTTTGAGGTGTGGCTAAGATTTACCGTCTCAAATTAGATAAATGTAATAATATTTGCCGATAAATAATGACAAAGTATGATTAAGAACCGAACCACCCTATCAAGCCAACAACCAGCAGCACAAGGAAACCGAGAAATTCGGTCACTGTTGCACTCGCTTCGGGACATATACCTGGCTCCCATGGAACGCTGCGTCGGACTGACGACGCGAACAGCAAATCAATCAGGTCAGACCACCGGACATGGCCGGAGATGATCGGTGAGGCGATGAGCAGCATTGATCAGTGGATACTGGATAGGAGTAGCCATGCCGCTGCCCATGCACTGCACGCATGCGAAACGCGCGCAATTACGCAAACCCAGCGTCCCAGCCTGTCACCAAAGTTGGGTTTTATCCCGAAAGGGACCTGGCTTTGCGCGGCGCATTGGCCGATTGGCGTGATGCGTTCAGTGAACCTGAACCGGGGCCGGCGCCTTTTCATCTCCCGTCCCCGTCGCCGTCGTCTACTCGTCTCCTCGATCGTCTGGAGCCATCGGGAAGACCCAGATCTTTGCATTGAGCTTCCACGGTGGCCTTATCCTCGTCTCATCTTTAACTGTTGCAATGATGCTTCCGGTCTCACCCGCATGCTTTCTCCTTCACGAGAAAAAAGAAATGGCCCGCTCAGGTAACTCCGACGATACCCTCTCTGGCCTGTATACAGGAAGAAAGTGCTGGTTCTAGTTCTACCGTCACAATCTCTCGATCTCCTTGACAGCTACAACCAGGTGGTGAACATGGTTAGGCCGGCCGAACCCTTCGTGACGCCTCACGCACAGATTAACAATAGCCTGCAAAATAAAATTAGTGAATACCATCTCCAGTTACTAATATATTTTGGTGGGCTGACCAATTATTACTAGTAATAGTTCGTTAAAAAAAAGTAACTATCACAAAACCCTTTTGAGGCATACCTATCATAAAATCACAGGTTAAGTAATTTTTACCATAAAACCTCACCCTTTGAAACATGTTGTATCATATAATCCATATTCCATTGATCTCCTCCCGTTCGTTGTTTTCAGTCCATTGCTCTCCTCCTGTTCTCTCTGTTCTTTTGTCAGTGCGCTTCACCGCCGATGAACCACGGCATGATGAACTAAGTGTAAATGAGTGAATGATTATCTCGCACTGACACCACCAATGAACCACATCATGATAAATTGAGTGTAAATGAGTGAATGGTTATCTCGCACGGACATCACCGGTGAACCACGACATGATGAACTGAATGTAAATGAGTGAATGGCTATCTAATATAGCTTATTGGATGCTACATGACATTTCAACTAAGAAATACTTTTATGGCAGTACTTGCAACTAGAGGGGAAATTTCAATTAAGATTATCACAGGTTCAGAAACTAAAGGGGTAATTTCAAATCAATCATCCATATACATAACTAGGCAAGCCAAATATGTAGTAAATAAGTAGAGGAAAAACATTTTTACCTACTGCAAAGTTCAGAACCAGGTTTATCTGCTCCCTTCATATAGGTCTCCTTGATATTTCGTTGGGTATTGATCAAGTCGCGTGTTGTGCTGTTGTCTTGGGCAGAGAAGTGACGGAAGATGGGCTAGGCTGACGCCAATACTTCATGCCTAGCGACGATACGAAGGGGGCAGAGAAGTGCGTCCTCATCATCGTGAGAACAGGGAACAAGATCGCGGAAATGCCAAACTAAGACTGTCTCCAACAGTCTACCTGTTACAAGACTCAAACCCAAAAAAGCCTCGTACACGTTAGTTCAGGTGAAAAATTCGTGGTCCAACAGAGTACCCAAACCCAAGACTCAGTTTGTGTCGGTGTCGGATGGCAACCCAAATAAGCGTCCTCTATCCTCCGTCTCTCTCCTCGCCGAAAAGCTGCCGCGCCGCACAACCGTTTCGCGGGAAGGGGAAAGAAGAGGAAAAGCATCCAGCGAGTTGCCGTCGGCGAGATCTGCACCGAGCTAGACTTCATAGGTATGGATTCCTAGCAGCCCGCCCCGCCATCACGTCCACCAGGCTCGCTGCTCGCCGCCACCGCGTGCTCGCGTAGGCCGCCGCCGTGGAGCCATGCCCAGCTCGCCCTGTGACGGCGCGTCCCCACCTCAGTGGCGCAGCCGCTGCTGCTACCGCTCCACTATTTGGCTGCCGCTGGCCGGCCATCTCCTAGGCGTCCAACGCGGTGTGGCCTCCCTAGATGCTGAAGTAGTCTCCTCCAGTCCTCACCCAATTCATTTGGCTTGGTTGCTATAGCACAGAGCGTTCGTGTTCCCTGCTGCAATGTGTTTGGGTGAAGGAACGACAAGTGATTTCTCAATGAGCTCACTCTGCTTCATATCATCTTGGATTGGATTTTTTTATTAGAAATTTTAATTCAGATAGAGTAATCTGATATTTTCTATAGGAGTTTAATTAGAAAGTTTAAAGCTTGCAGAATTCACATTTACCTTATAATATTAAAACAATTTCTTGCTCTAGAACAGGGCATCTGAGTTAGCTTTTTAATATTTTGTTGTGTATCAAGATCCCTCTATAAGTTTCAGTTTTAGGAGGCCACCTTGAGTTAGCTGCAGCAACATCAATTAAACACCTACAACCTGACAACAACAAACCACCTAATGAGGCCACCTTATGTTTGTTTTTAGCTATATCATGGTTAATAAAAATCAACATCAAATACTCAGATGATATGTCTAGCTGGTCAGACACGGCCGATAGAGGCTGGAAGTTGACAGAGTCAGCGTGGGCTTGGTTTGGGTTCAAGATAAGCTTCAAGGAAGTTACCAAATAAAGATAAGGCTCGGTTTTAGGCAATTGTATCTTGTAAATCAAGTAGGTTTAGATCTAATCTTTGACAAGAGTTTGCCGCAAAGACTTGTTTGTTAATTAGAGATAAGATCGTGTCCTACAAGGACCATGTTGTAATCTCGGGTATAAATATCCCGGTAGTTTGTACATAGAAGCTCTCAATCAAATCACAACAAAATAAACACAGTTTAATCTACTTTCGGCGCATCGCTAACCCTCGCAAGAGGTTAACTCCCGGCGAGTTCTTGCTTCCCCAGAGCAGAGGTAAGAACTCGTACTCGACGATCTACATCGTCAGGGCTAGCGTGTCGTTTTAGGCACGTTAAGCCCTGGCGATGTGATCGTCGTTTATCGTGTATTAGCTAAACTTGATGTGGTTTTCTAATTCTATCTCGCCAGCGGCTAACTCGTTTTAGGGTTTATTGCCGACGATGATCGAATTAGCTTGCTCGTCTAGATTATCTAAGGCATCTACCATCCCCAAAAGCGATCGACGACTTTATTTTCTTTGTGTTAATTCTCGATCTACACTCCGAGTTGCTATCGACCTTAGTCGTGTTTCGAGGTTTAACTCAAAGCCTGTTTTTCGATCGTAATTAAGGATAGCACCGGGGTTTCAGCCGGTCTTACCCAATGCATGTGATCATCTATATTTTTGCATATATTTGCCACTTATGCAAGCGGATTGGTGAATATAAGTAGATTGGTTACAGGGTATTCTCAGGATCTCCCTGTGATTGGTGTGTTTATATTGGCCGATTGGCTTGTATAAGTTCGCATTAGAGTATTAGCTAGTGTATTTATCTTTGTACAATCCTCATCGGTCTATTCCATTAAATTGTTATAAGCATATTAACATGAGCCGATGGGATTAAGTTTATTTTATCTAGTCCATCATATTATTACCTCAAATAAGCCGATATAGCTTTGCCCTATCGGCTAGGCTCCCGCGATGCAACATCGGCCTATCGGCCGATCGGCCATCGTTTCTAACATGGTTTACTTGTTTATTCTTATTGATTGCAGATTAAATCAACTGGCACGTCCTATACACACCTAGGCAAGCCATTGGACCTGCACTGGAGTTAAACAGACCTCTCAAGCCATCGTGGAAACGTGAAACCCGTTTTCTTGTTGGGCGGGTCGAGATTCTACGCCAACAGATATGAGTAGTAATAACGTCAAAGTAAAAAAGAATGATGTAGCACTGTGGCAGCTAGCTCCTTAATTTGTTCTGGCAAGCAATGAGCCAGGGAGTGACCTGCACCAATTAACACAAGCAGCTACTCGTATAGTCGTATCAAGTTTGGCCACCACTTGCAGATGCAAATAGCTTTAGGAAAGAAAAGCCAACCGGCCGGCCGGGCCGGCCAGTGAAGCC
Source organism: Oryza officinalis (assembly GCA_008326285.1). Lineage (NCBI taxonomy): Eukaryota > Viridiplantae > Streptophyta > Magnoliopsida > Poales > Poaceae > Oryza > Oryza officinalis. The sequence goes on along the minus strand of BDMV01000002.1, from coordinate 43,750,791 downwards.
AAGCCAGCACCAATTAGGCTGCGTAGGTGCAGGTGGCCCATCACATTTGTCGTCTCCCTCGCGCGAGAAGCTACGGTGGTGGTGCCGTGGCGAGATCAAAATCTCTCGATCCCCCGGGAACCCATCGTCGATATTACCGTAGTTTCCACTGCACTAGCCGCTGCATATGCGTCCCCCACCGCCGGACGAGGACGGCCTTGTGGGGCACACAGGACCGTGTGCCCTGGCTGCCTGCGGTCCGGTCACTTTCGACGACTACTCGCCGCGCGCCTCCCTTACCAAGTACAGTGGCGAGGAGCTGTTGCAACCTGCAAAAACTGTTCGCCCTGCCGTCGAGAGAAGGAGAAGCGGTAGGTAGGGATGATAGCTCGTGCAGCTTCATTCAGCCATTCAGGGTATATATGATGTAAAATTAGTAAATATTACTATCTTCTTTTTAAAATATACGACGTCGTTAACTTTTTTACATAACGTTTAACCATTCGTATTTTTTAAAAATTTAATATAAATATATAAAAATATAAGTTAAAATTATATTTTATTTGATGATAAAACAAGTCATAACAAAATAAATAATATTTATATAATTTTTTAATAAGACGAATGATCAAACGTCCTACGAAAAATCAACGGTGTCATACACTTTAAAATGGAGAAAGTATAAATAATATTTTTTTAAAAAATAAGTTATACATTAATTGTTTTTTTGTGAAAATAAGGTGGAAAAGGAAATAGGTTAGGTGGCCGCTTGGATTACCTGGTAGCGGCTGTTGCAACTTGCAAGCTGTAGAAAGTCTCGGCTTGCTGCCCAATAAAATACAACCAGCCATATGACCCACTACTTAAAAAAATTTAAGCGCACACTTAGTGATTATCACATGATTGATATGGTGCGGTTGTGCATACAACCCATCAAAATATTACTAATAGTAAATATCACAAAATCACAGGTTAAGCAAATTTTATCATATACAACATATTTCATTGCTCTCCTCCCATTCGGTGTTTCTTTAGACTATCTCCTACAATACTATGCAAATTTGAAGACCCATTTATGGTATGCGTCGCCTTGAACAAAAAGGTCGCGTACCTAAAAACTGCCGTCTCCAACAACGAACGCTAAAGAAAAGCCCAAAAGACCGACGGTTTGTTTCGCGCGCAGTCGATGAAATTTTCGCGGGAAACAGAGGGAAGGGTATCGTGCGTACTGCAGGTTTGGCTCCATGGCGGGATTATCTTGCCGCCCCGGCTGCCTGTGAGAAAGGACTCGAACAGGAAGCGAGGTAGCCACCGGCAACAAGGTTGGGCGTTGGGGCAACTGGATGAATCAGAACACAGGTAATCTTATTTTTGGCAATTTGCTTCTCTGATTTCACATCCCTTTTTAAGGCTCGTGGGTTTCACCCCCAATCCAAGGGGAGCTCGAAAGGATGAAATGCGATTGGGAGGGATTTTGACTTTTAGTAGGGGATCAAATCCCTCTCAATCTCCTCCAATCCACTTGGATGGAGACTAAAATGAACGAACCCTGACTTTGTGGTCAATTTGTTTCTAAATCGTCTTCAATTTAGGTTTGGACTGCAGTTGCGTTGGCCATGGCTTGGAGCTATGTCAAATTGTCAATGTTTGGGACAGCCGCAGCATATTCCAGGGATGATGAGATCATGGCTGTTGTGGCCGTCCTCACCCAAACGCCAAAAAAATGCCCTTGGGGAGGTTTAGTGCCAGGCCACAAGACTTACAAGCGTCATCGAATTGCAGCGAACTGGCGACTGAATCAAGACTACTTTGTTGAACGTCCACTTTACAATGAGGAACATTTCAGAAGGAGGTACAATTTTTGCCTAGTTTCAATTTCCATGACACACTGAATTAATTTGATAAACATTTCTAATTTTGTGCTTTAGGTTCCGCATGAGACGGGAATTGTTCCTACGGATAGTGAATGAGGTCACTGCCAAGAATACCTACTTCCAACAGAGGAGAAATGCTGCTGGGCAGTTAGGATTCTTTGCTCTTCACAAGTGCACTGTGGCTGTAAAGATGCTAGCATATGGAGGCCCAGCTGATGAGTTGGATAATCATTTGAAAATGGGAGAGAGTACTGTCCTGGAGACCCTGAAGGAATTTGTTATGACTATGATCAACGTGTTTAGCAACGAATTTCTTCGTCCTCCCAAAAGTGAGGAGATAGAGCACATATTAAGCATCAATTTGGCTAGAGGTTTCCCGGGAATGATAGGCAGCATCGATTGCATGCACTAGGAATGGTCTAACTGCCCGACTGGTTGGCAAGGCATGTATAGAGGGCACAAAGGCAAGCCAACTCTAATACTTGAGGCGGTGGCGACCGAGGATCTTCGAATTTGGCATGCTTACTTCGGTTTACCAGGGTCTCACAATGACATTAATGTTTTGCATCGTTCCAATGTTTTTGATGATTTGGCTAATGGGAGGGCACCCTCTGTTGAATTTCATGTCAACGGCAACATATATTCTCTTGGATACTACCTAGCAGATGGCATCTATCCCGATTGGGCTACACTAGTGAAAAGCATTCCTTTGCCAATTAGCAACAAGCAAAAGGTATTTTCAGAGCAACAAGAGTCATGTCGAAAGGATGTGGAGAGAGCTTTTGGTGTCCTACAGGCTAAGTGGAAAATCTTGCATAGGCCAGCTCGTTTATGGAATCAAAAGGTACTTAATTCCATCATGCGTGCTTGTGTCATACTTCACAACATGGTAGTTGAAGATGAGCGCGGGGTTCAACTACCTAATGTCCACCCATCAGAATGGCCTGGAGTAGCTGACCCACCAATTAACTAGGATAGAGAAATCTCAGGAATTGAGAAACTTGTTGATGCTCAAACCATCATTCAGGATAGAGAGACAGCATCTCAGCTTCAAAATGACCTGATGGAACACATGTGGATGTTATATGGCCAATGCACTGGTCCTTTTGGTCCTAATAACAGGAAGTAAAGTCTTTAGCTGTAGGTTTAGTTTCTTTGTTGGCATCTCTATATTTAGCTGTAGGTTTATTAGCTGTAGTTGCCTGGCACAGGGCTGTCTGTACTCTTTCTCAAATATGACATTTTGTTGCTATAAAGACACATTGGTCTGCAAGCCAAAAAAATTACAGAAACAACACCACCTCTCAGCCGGCCAAAAAAATTGCAGAAACAACACTACCTCCCACCTGACAGAGAGTGAGATGGTTTTGTGCTACATTATTAACAACATTGATTCCAGATCCAATGCCAACAAAGCATATCTCAAAGAGAAGCCAGAAATTGGCCTTCAGTGATCCCACAAGGCTGAACAAAGTACGTTGCTAGATAATAGGGATAGTTTTTTTTGAGTAACAGATAATAGGAATAGTTGCACACAATACAAAAGTTCACGATTGAATATAACAGTTGTTTACGGCATTACATGAAGTTCGACTCAATTGAACCAAAGTTGCACACACAATACAAGAGTTCAACTCAGATAATAGGAATAGAACCACACAATACAGAAGTTCAAACTCAAGTGAACTTTTTTTAACATATATTCAACACACACGCTCCTTAGTCTTTGTTGTTTGAGGAGTTGATGAACCCTCTGCTCTCCATGATTTTCTGCTGCATGCCAAGATAATAGTTTTTTAGATAAGGGGGACCTTTTCAATGTCAACCGACTGTTGATGCAAAAAACACACACTGGCCTGGGAGATCTGCTTAGCTCCAGTGCAGGTCCAAATCTTGGTGAGATGCGGGCGTGCCAGTCAGTTTGATCCTGCAACTGACAAGATATACAAATAGCAGATCAAAAAACCGATCGGCCAACATAGCCGATGTAGTAATTCCAGCCGATCCTGATAACAGCCGATAGCGATAGGGTTTTGAGCTATCGGCTATGTGTTCAATGTAGATTCTGACACTTGATGAAGAGACAATTGGCTGATGATAATATGCATTAGATCGGCAATGACTTGATAAAGTAAAACGAAAGTTAGACATACTCGATCGGCTGTAGATATCAATGATACATAATCTAAATCTCAAAATATATTTAAACCAAGTGATTGGGATAGATCGGACAGGGCGCCGAGACAGTATAAATCACTTATGTCTAAAAACACCTCAAGAGAGAGATTATATATATTCATAGCATAGCCGATGAAGTAAATCTAACATAGATCCAATGCAATAAAATCCACAAGATTAGATTAAACAGTGAAACCTTTGTTGTCATCGGCTAAATTCAACTTATATGCAATCCTTATAAGCCGATGCAACGTCCAGATTAACTCATCGGCTGAAACCCCGATGAAACCCTTATCAGCAATCAAAAAGCAGGCTAGAGATTCATGGTTCTAAGCACGACTTAGTAGGTCAAACTCAACTGATGCAGCACTAAGTATGTAAAGAAACACGATATCTAGATGATTAAGCCCTTGACTGATTTTCAGGATGGTAGATGCCTAAGCTAATCTAATCTAGCAAAACGATTTAGTCGATACCAGCAGAAACCCTAAAACGAGAAGCAGCCGATAAAGCTAAATCGAGATGCTAATACTAGATTAACAGAAGACATATGATAAATAGCCAGGCAAATATATCATCCAAACCAGAGCAATCCAAGAGATCGAATGTACTGATGCAGCCTTGAACGACGCCGACGTAGATGATACAATTGCCTGAACCGACGGGACATTGGACTTACCCCTTCGCCGGAGATCGACAGCCGATGCAGCCCCGCGTCAGGTGCCAAATTCCGCCGGTTGATAAAGAAACCGTAACAGAGTAAAAGGTGGCGATGCGCCGAATTGTATTGATCGAGAGTTGATAGATTACAATAACCCCGGGTGTACATATTTATACCCATGGGGAGATACTAGTCCTTGTAGGACAAGAAAGAAACTTTCCTAAAGATAAAAGGAAACTAACAAATATTCTAATTAATAGATACAATTGCCTTCTTCGGACTCAATCCGCACGTGGCAATCCTCATGAAGCACACCAACCAAACCCGACAATGATCCTGCCATCTCCTCATCGGAATCGGCTACATCGGCTATCCTTGTCCGATTCTGTTTCAGCCGATGCACACCGTAGCCGATTTGGCTTGCAGCCGATTCATACTCTGTTTCTGTAATCGCTTATCTCCTCCAGTCGGCTTCGGCTTTAACTCTGCATGATTTACCAAATTTCGTCGTTAACACCGACATAATACTAGCCTTAGCTGTGATCAGTTGAGCCTCAGTCTCCTTCTCCCTAATCTTATTTTCCTTCTTTTTCTGCTGCAGACTCATCTTCATATGCTTCTTCTGAAAGTTGAAAAGATCCCTTTGAATTTTAATTTTTTCATCCTTCCTACTAAGGATTTCAGCCATTTGCTGGTCTTGCTTCTCTTCGGTCTTCTCTGATTTCTCCTGCAGCCGCTGAAGGACTTCAACAGCAGTACTAGATGATGATGTCTCTGTGAAGCTCTTTGATCTACGCCTCTTTGCACTGTCCCTACCCTCAGGCCGTGATGTGTCCATATTCTCATTTCCAGATTCTGCATGGCCTTGAGTTGGAGGAGATGACATTCCACCGAGTGATGTAGAGTTGTTTAGCTCCAGAAACTTATTGTTCCATTTGGCCTCATTGCGAAGTTTTTTCTAGCAATGCATGATGGTAAAAGGTTATGTCCTCTCGTACATTGCTACAACATCATTGTCGGTGACATGGGACCGGGGGTGTCATGGCTAGAGGCTTGGGTAGCCGCGGTCCTCCACGTGTCCCGACCCCCTCGGGGGGGTCGGGCCCGAGGGTGACGTGGCCACCCCTTCCTCTGTCTCCCCGAGGGGTCGGGCCGCTCCCGTTTCGGCCCCGAGGGCTGGGGCGCCCCGACCCCCTGTGATTTTGGCGCCACGTGTGTGGGTTAGGTGAGCACAGCAGGGCTCACCTAACCGCATTTATAGCGGATCAGGCGAGCGCACCACGCCGCATTTAATGCGGCGCAGCGCACGCTTATCCGGTCCGTGACCGGTCGTGGTGTGTGACCGGTCACAGACCGGTCAGATCGCGGGTTAGGTGGCGACAGGCGGCCGATGGCACGCCTCGCCCCGTCCCGTCGGAATGATGAGAGCCTCCTGGCTCTCGTCCCTAGCCGGAGCCGGCGTGCTAACTCCTGGAGTTGGTATGTCAGTCCCGGTCAGATTCAATCCAGATTTCAGCGCAGGCGTGGCAAGGAAGTCGTCGGCCATTGAATGAAGGTTGAAACGGGCGTCCACCGGGAGAGCTGGCGAGCGGGGCAGAAGGCGTGCTCCATGCTTGTCAGAAGTCACTTCCGGCTGTAGACTAGCCCTGATTGTAAAAAGAATGTTTCTTTTCTTAGGCAACTTGAGGCCCATGTGGTGACCCCTGATCAGATAAAAGGAGGCCCAGGCCTAGGAAAGAGGGGGGAGGACTCCGGCGGATACGTTGGAGGGAGAATTCCCTTTGTATTGTTGGAAACCCCCAGATCCACCAGAACACAGGAGTAGGGTGTTACGCTTCTCAGCGGCCCGAACCTGTCTACGTCGCCCGCGTCTTGTGCGGTTCCTCTCTCGCTGACATTCCTTAGATCGAGGGCGAAGAACCCCACTTAGCGCCCCCGGCCGAATCGGCAAAGGGGGACCTGCGCGGTCCCCCGGTGAGGAGTTTCACGCTCCGTCAATCATCTATTTGCATATATGAATATAGATTAAACCGGTTAGAAAATAAACATATGCAAATTGGAGAGATGAAGGAAAACATGAGTGAAAGTATACCCGATCCTGCTCATTTTTTCCGCTCTCATTCAGCCTATCAATAGCTGCTTTGTGCCCACAAAACTTGTTCATCGCTTTCTGAATCAATGCCCACCTATGCTGAACCGCAATCTGGCTATGGTTGGACCCTTCAGGCTTACGCTTATTGAAATAATCATGCATCCTATTGTAATAACCACCTGAAGTCTGATTCACACCTGCATGTTATGCCACCAAGTTATTTGGGCATCAAAGGGTCAAAGATTTCGTAAAAGATGTTGCACACTATTATCAGTAATAGGGTCTTTGCTAATATTCAGAAATGCCGAACACACCACCAAGTCCTCCTTTTTGGTGAATGCAGTTCCTCTCCTGGACACGTTTCTCTTCTTTGCTGCCTTCTGTGATTTCAATGGCGAAGGCTCCTGAGAGCCATGGTTGTTGTCAATAGAGAACCCCTGACTAGGTTGCCCATTCATAGGTGGGCAGGACATCTGGGAGGAACCATGCATGTTGAACTAGTGATGGAAAAAAATTGTTAATCATTTATGTATTGATATAAAAATAGAACAAACCATCAAATGCATGGTTGCAATAAACCTGGGGGTTTGGAGGAACATCCAAAGATTGCAAAGCGGCAGAATAACCAAAAGCCCATTGATTTTCCCCAAAGATTTGTTCAGATTCTCCAGCGCGACCACTTGTGCCACCAAAAATGTTATCCATTGTCCTAGTACGAAGAGAATCTATTAATCATAGCACAAAAGGTAGGAGCATTGGATAAAAATAGCCTGTTGAATTTGGAAAACCAATATAGCAGAATCACAACTAAAACTGTGTGGAGCATATGCATATGCATATATTCTCTGTTCGCTTCTTCAGTAGTATGTAAGACGAGGTCTTGCGATGGGAAAAGAAACATAACAAAATTAAGCAGGTAAAATGCTAGACTGCCACATTATTTTTTGACCGAAGAGTTTGGCGGTCTTGCCCCTGTCACATGATTGCAATTATTTTAGATTGATCTGAGTATTTGATCAACTTGCAGGCAACGGCCAATACGCTCTTCCTGGTAGCACCTCTCCCAGTCCGATACGCTTACCGAGTCCGATACGAGACTTGGTCTGACTCCAATTCAGCCCTTCTCTCCGCGTCGGTTTCCTCGGCCCGGAGGATTCAGCCCTTCTCTCCGCGTCGGTTTCCTCTTCCCTCTCCGGGCCGATTACGAAAATCTGCTGTTAACAATATCTTAAAAATATATTTATAATAATTATTAAAAATTATAACTATAGGAAGTTTTTTTAATACAAACACGTTATTATATCATTTTCACATATTATATTAAATTCTAATATTTTTACATATTAATGAATTTAAGATTTCGAAGTTTGACTGCATACGTTTAATTTTGATGCCATCTGTTTAAGAACAGATGTAGTGCTGATCAGGCCAAACCCAATTGCTAGGGTAGCGATGGCTCTTTGGATGAACCGAGAATGACTTCAAGGAAGCACGTGAATGCCGAGCAGGATGTTAAAGATCGAAGTGAGTTACCAAACTGGCTATTCTTCAATTGTTTTCGTCATTTTTAGGTGACTTGATAAAATGAATTGGGGGCACAATTATATGCCCTCATAATTTAGTGACCTGATTGCGAATGGGAGCAAATGAAACAGTCAATTCTTACTACATTATTATGGTTAGGGTGAAGTGATAAGTCACCAAAACTGCAGCCAGAGGTGGCACTGTGTTCTATCAAACATATGACAGTTCTTTTCTCTGACAACTTTTTCTACTAAATAAATCATCAAAATTTTCCTTTACAATATATGATACAAATTACAACAGGCACATTTCGGACACAAGGTAAAAGAAATTGCCGTGGTCAAAGAATGACTAGCACAAAAAACAAATGCTACCTCTCGAGGCGTTCCTATCTCTTTGGCCTTTGACAAAGGCCGAGATAGCTAGATGCTCCGAAGCGTATGTCATAAACGATGCCAACACCACGCCACCTGCTACCATCAACCCAAGCCTGCCAAAGGAAAGAACACAACAGAATTTGTTAGGTTCACACTGTTTTGAGAAGTTAAAAATGGAGCCAGCTGACCAGTAGCTACAGTACAGAAATTATTTTGCCGGTTTCCTTCAAAATGAAGAAAAGTAGACAATGAACCACCCCCTATCTTACTTTGCAAAAAGAGCAGTTATTCCCAAGACTGTTGGCGATAATAATGCTATAATAGATAGTATAGCCATCCCTGACCAATAGAAAGCTGCATCTGTGTCACAGTCCGACGTATTCCGCTGATGTCCTGAAATAGACTACACATTAGCCTAAGCAAGAAACACAAATTTGCAGGAAGTTGTGTAAACAAACCTGCACCAGCATGATTTTCCGATGAATCCAAATTGTTATACCCAACGTGATTTGCGCTAGAACTTCCCCAATTGTATACAACACGGAGGTAGCTCCCGAACAACAAGAAGAACGTCACAAAGGTCCACTCATACATCAGCAGCAAACCCGTCCATGGCATCACTTGCCGTGGAATAATAATAAAGGCAAAGGCAAGAGATATTAAAGCAGAAATAAAGCAGACTAGTACGGTGATTGCACCAAAATAAGAAGGCAACTTCAGATGTGCTCCATTATGTGACTGCAAGGGAGTTAGCAAACATCAAGTTATTATCATGAAAGCAAACTCAGTTTCTTAAAAAGATACATGCCATATGATATGTGGAATCAGGGTCAAGAAATTAATTAGATAAGTGAAAATAGAATAAATATTTCCCCTCTAGATGTGGTTTTGCACGATAGTTCTTTTGAAGCAAACAAAGCCTGGTCCTTTACCAACATTCGTCAAAGTTATGCAAGTTTGTAAAACCTAAAACAATCCTGGTCTTGAATAGAAAACATTATCCAATAGGAAAAGCTCTACTGGCTTATTGATGTCACAAATGCTTAATATGCGACTACATACTATTCCCTCAGTCCCTCTGTTTAATTTTATAAGGTGTCCATGGGTCCATCTATTTGGAAGGTCCAAACTTTGTAAGTTTTAACTAATAATTAGTCAAATTATATGCATGTTTAATGCATACAAATGATTCAATGTGCTACATACGATACTGGTTTTTGTAGCCACTGCAGTATATTGTAAGATAAAATTAGTTGTCAAAGTCTAAGTTTGACCACTGTGCCAAATTAAAATATGCCTATGAATTGGACAGAGTGTAAACAAAGATCTACTTCAAATTGGCAGGAAATTACTGAAAATTTTCTGAAGGCTGATGTACACAGTGGATCTTACATACATATAATAAAGATTCACTATTCATAGTTTAAACTTGAAGTGTAATCAACCTTTTGATGTGATATACCAAAGGAAGATGAAGCAGCTCCAATTGTTGAATAAGAAGGAAGCGCCTCCTCGGATTTGTATTTGTAGCGAGCACGTCGAGCAAAAGCACACAGAGATCTTATACACAGCAGCTCCTTATTAGTCTGTAAAGTACATAAGATACGCAGACCATTTAGGCCACATGTCCATGAAATTAAAGAAAAATATTTCCAGCAAGAGAAGAATTTAACCTGAAAGCATGAACCATAATAACCACAGAGCAGCATGAATAAAGGGAGAAAGAAAAGAATTTCGACCACTAATTGATCATGAGGATTTCTCCCTCCACCAGTTCCAGGAAGAGATTCCTCAAGATTTTTCCTAATATCCTGCAACAATGGATAACAAAAGTTCATTGTGCCATTCTGCTACTTCATATCCCACTAAAATCACACAAGAAATACCTAATTACCTGCCATACTGCCACAGGTTTAACAAGCCAAGCTGTCCACCAGTCCCAGGGCTTAAGAGGCCCAAGTGTGTAGTGAATGACCCTAAGTTCTTTCTCATCAACCATCCACTGCAGCAAAGTTAGGAAGGCAAGGTTTATAAATAATCTGCAGGCTGTGGATTATATATGATGATATATCATAAGGTGCTAAAACGTTCTAAGTCTGAAATGTTGTGATAGTGTGTTAGCTGATGGATCATTGTCTGAGAATCAAATGTCTGTGCTCACAGTTTGAAACCTCTAATGCAACATTTGTGCAATATAATCAAAGCTCTCCTACGAAATTAACTAAATAAGACAAGGCTATCTAAAACCTACATTACAAAAAAAAAAACACCAGCTGGTTGGTTTCCACAAGTATACAAATATCGAGAAAAGGACCAGGATTAGGAAAATCATAAATGAGATGCTGCCAATTATACTGAGCTACATTGTGTCATGAGTGAGTCAAAAAATTTGTGATTGCTCCTCATCTTGTGCTTCATGAAAAAACACTGTTTGATATTATTTGCAAAAATGGGGAAAAAAAACTCCGCAAGCCAGTTCCATATGGACTTGTATACTATTTCAATTTTGCAAAAGACAAACAAGATTCTTCTGCTTTTTTTTGGGTGTGGGTGGGTGGGTGGGAGCGGGGGTGGGGGGGGGGGGGAGGGTCGTGTTAGGATTAAGGATGAGTTTGTTTCTTCATGTTCCTAACCTCCACTTCCTCGTTTCTTACGCGCACACTTCCCAAACTGCTAAACGGTGTGTTTTTTACAAAAAAAATTCTATAGGAAAGTTGCTTTAAAAAATCATACTAATCTATTTTTCAAGTTTTTTAGACTAATACTTAATTAATCATGTACTAATGAGCTCTCCATTCTCCGTGCCTGAGGGAAAGGTTCCCAACCTTCACAATCAAACACAGCCTAACTAGTTTTAGGTTCAGCTGAGTTGAACAGGGAGATGCCCTAGAATTTTTAAAAAGGCACTAAATTGCCAGGAATCAGATAACACCAGCGCCATCTATCCTATGTGAAGAGAGGAACAGCTGTTTTAGACGAGAAAAGAAGTCAGATTTGAGCACCAAGTTGGTCCAACATTCCTTGCAAGAAGGGACAAAACACTGTGTAATGGAGGGAAAAAATCCCGCTTGTCAAGAATGATTAAAGGATTTAAACATATTTATGCTTAGTGAGTGAAAACTTTTTAATGCATTAACAAAACATTTGAATAAAGTTTTATCAGTCCTTCAGAATAATGATACTCTAGTATGAAAGGTAAACTCTCTCCTTATTACCATGCAAGAGAACAATCAAAGTAATTAATTTGAGTATACAGTGATCCTTGTTATATAGTGATATTTCTTATAATAAAGCAACCATATAAAGCAACAAAACCACCAAAATTTAAAGTGCACAATAGGATGACATGACCAATGTGTGAATGCATTGAGTATAACCTTATTGGCCAGCATGTAAAGACCAACATCAGCATTATACAAGGTGGAAAGGCGCTGAGTCTCAGGTTCAGGCATTGTAGGTTTATTGGGTTCATAAACACGAGAATTAGCGAAATCAGCATAGAATGAATTGAGAAAACCTTGATCTCCTGCAAGAAAGAAAATATCCAAAATCATAAGATGTAAAGCATAAACAATTGTCAATAACAGGTATAGAACAAATAAAACAATAAATGAACACAACTCAAACCGTGAATATGCAGAATCAACAGTTCATACTAACTGAAGGCAATAAGAAAAAGAGTTTCTTATTGTATGGTAAAGCCTCTAAGAAAGTGACATGAACATTTAATAACAAAATTTTGTTGTCAAATAGTTCAGCCCAGTTAAGAAAAGCATAAGTACATAGCTCCCGAAAGAACAAGCATGATAAGTAAAAAATTGTACTAACCTCCTGTGTAAGAAGGTAAACTGTTTACTTTGTCCATCATGTCATTGAAAAGAGTTTCAGATGGCTCTACAACCATTACTCCAGAATTCATCCTTTCAGAATGTTTCAAGTTTGCACAGAACTTCCCACAGTTGAAAATATCCTCAATACTTTTCACAACAATGGTGTCTGCATCGAGGTAAGCAACTGGAAAACAAAAGAAAGAAAAAAGAATATGAGAACAATACTGACCACAGAAAAAAAAGTGGGGTAAAACATACCAGAATAGTTAGATCAATTAGGCAATTCAAATGAAACCAAAACAAACAAAATGCCCATGATATATAGAAAGCAGAACGCATCATCCAACCATACCTTTTTTGTAGCTTGTCATGTTGAATATTTTTAACTTCGTGTAAACTCCCCAAAACCTCGTTGGCCTTACCTGATTAGGATTAGCCAGCAATGTTATATGCTTCACTATAAACCCGTCAGCCTGCCATCAAAGATTACAGTGCAGATAAGATCACAATAGAATTTCAAATATCATAATAATGTAGGGAATGATGAGATTATTTTACCCTAATTGAAATGGCATGTGTGAGACATAAATTAATGATTATGCATACTTAGTGACCATTGAGAAATTAATCTGACCTCAAAAAAACCATGTGACTTCCAAACTGAACTATAAATTAATAATGCATTATCTAAGATAATATCTGTACAGATTTTTCAGGAACCACTAATCACTAACATGATAAATTATCGATATTAAACTGAAAAGGGACTTCATAGGTCTGAATAAACTAGATCATCTTCATCAAGTTTGGACAGAGCGATGAAAACGGTGTTTTGAAAAGTATTTGAGGAGTGCGCTAAATTGAGCGTTTAAGATAGCAAAGGTGCTCCTTAAGCGTGCTGCGTTTAGAGATTGGACATATGCAAACAAGAACAGTCGCATCTAAAAGCATTAAATAGCTCTCATTTCAACTTAAAAAAATATATCGAAAGATCTCCTTTCAAATTTAAAGCAACTGTGCTAAATGTACACTAACCAACAATAGTAATATACAACATCTCCTAACAAACTCTCCAACTTGCTTTCAACTTTATTTCCATTCATGAGCATTCTCCAGTTAGCCAATTCTGCATAATCTTAAATCAGAACTGAACTAGGAGATATAAGAGACACGTAGTCCCACTAAACTTGACTAAAACACATAAGCTCAGGGCAAAATGGATCAAGTTAATTTTCCCCTGCTGAATTCCCCAATCCTAGACCAATCTTACACACAGCCGCCGATCCATGGGCGCCCATAACAAGTCGACCGAATTCGTGGACTGGGGGATCTTCATCGCGGGAGCGGACGTACCTCGAGCAGCTTCCGCGAGTACTCGGACACGCCGTCGGAGACGAGCACGACGAGGTCGCGGCTGGAGTCCGTGTCGCGGATGGACTTGCCGAGGACCCGCACGCCGAGGACGAACTCGTCCCCGTACAGCAGCGTCACGTACGCCTCGTCCTTGGCCGCCACCGCCGCCGCCTCCCCGCCGCCGGCAGCCAGCACGGCCGCCGAGACGAGGAGCGCGGCCCAGAGCCCTATCCCTGACGGCTTCCCCCGCCGCCGCCACATCGCGGGCCGCCCGANCCCGCCGCTGCCGCCGCCGCCGCGAGGAGAGGGGAGAAGGACAAGAGCGGCGGGCGATTCGGCGAAGAAACCGAGGCGAGGGTCGGTTCGCCGGAGGAGTTGCTCTTGCTCGTCGCGTTCGTGTCGTGTGCGGCTTTTTGCCGTTTTTTATGCTGCGGTTTCGCCGTTTCGGGTCAGAGATGCCGCTGTGGAGAAGATTGGAATTTTCGTGGGCCGTTGACGTTCAAAATCGACGGCGAGCAACGGACGAACAGGTGGATCTGAGTTGGACACGGCGAGCTGGAAAGGGAATCGTAGCATGTTGCTGCCCATTTCTAGAAAGATGCTTAGGCCAACGCGTACACGGCCCGTATCTCAGGCCTACTTAGTATTAGCCCATTACGGCCCGTAACAAGTCACCAAGAGTCCAAGTCAACAAGCCAGGCCGTATAAGCCCGTTACGACTTGGAGAGAAACGAGATTTCCAATCTTTGCATGGGCCGGCCTGAGCTGCTACCTTGGTTCCGTCAGAGTCAGACAAGTGTCTCAAGGCCATTCGGCCCTTTCCTCTCCGGGCCAAGCGAAATCTCTCCATTTGTTTCCGTCTTAAGATCTCTCCAAATTGTCCGCTTTTTTTTCCGATATTAAAAAAAATCAATTTAGCCATCTGCGTTTGTACTATATTTCTTTAAGAAAAACATGTATTCGGCCTAAACGGTTTCACTAATTAAGTGAGAGATACGGAGACACACTGGACGTCACATAGGGTGTGTTCTTTTGGGTGTGTTGGAAGAAATTCCCTCCGCACGAAAAACGAAGCGACTCATTAGCACATGATTAATTAAGTATTTACTAATTTTTTTTTGAAAAATAAATTAATATGAGTTTTTAAAGCAACTTTCGTAAAGAAACTTTTTAAAAAAAACACACCGTTTAACGTACGCGCGAAAAAAGAGAGATGTAAGTTGGAAAAGTAAGATGAAGAACTCACCCCTAGTTAAGCAAAGCGTTTTTCTTTTCAGTTTTCGACCTCTAAACTGTTTGATCGAGAGCTTTTCTACCTTGGTGAGCTCAACAAAATGTCAAGATGTTCTTGCCCTCGGTAGACTGCTGGTGACCCAATTAAGTCCAAAATTTCTGCCCCCTTTCCACATGACCCCTCACTCCGTCAATGGATGCTTACTACTCCATGGCTCGGTGTTAATTCCTTTTGAGCTACGCCGTAGCTTTGCAACTTTTTAACCGTCTCTTCTTCACTTTAACACTTGCAACTTGCAATGCGAGTACTGGATTAACAGCCTAAGGTCACCAAAAAAAATCAACTCTGCGATAAAGCCATGCAGACTCGATCAGAAGCCAAATTTCTTCACATGCTAATTCCAGAGAAACTTTTGGAAATGGAACGGCCGGGAGGTAAAAGCGACTCCCATTTCGTCGCCTCAGCTCAAGCCTCTGTTTTCTCAAGTCAAGGGTCACAATACTCTCTCCAAGATCCAAAATGCCGGAAAGCTAGGCTGTGTTGGGCACAGAAGTTCCAGCGTGCGCAGTAGTTTTCTCATGTGCACGTTTTTCAAACTACTAAACGATATATTTTTTTGCAAAAAATTTCTATACAAAAGTTGCTTAAAAAATCAAATTAATCCATTTTTCAAAAAAAATTAGCTAATACTTAATTAATCACGCGTTAATGGATCTTTCCGTTTTCTGTGCGCACAATGCGCACTGTGTTCGCACAATGCGCACTGTGTTCGGCATTAGCTTGATTAGTGTTGGAGTTAATAGACTAAAACAAAGTTTTACTAGTAGCTTTTTGCTCACTTTTGGTAGCAGAGAAAACCAGGAACAGCGTCGTTGTAACTGTCGTCATGGATGGACCTAAACTCCATGGTGACAAATGACGATCACATGACGATCGTGTTGACGTTAACACATCGGACACATGTGAACATCTATGCATATGTGCAGCTCCTGCATCTGCATATGTATAAATATGTTCCAACGCTTTATTTTTCTTTGTTAAAGACGAATTCTTCTTCTCGTGTCGACGTGTAGTCAAAATGTCAAACGCATAGATTTCGCATCGTTAAGAATTAGTAAATTAGTAACAAAATGTTAGTGAGGCGTACCAACTTGCGTAGTTGCCTATGCCTAGATAGATGACTTGAAGTGAGACCAACACAAAGGTCCAGTGTGAATACACGTGCTCGATCTTCTGCCGTTAGACGAATTTTTGTTCACTCTTGTGTAGTTATTATTAGTTCTATTGTAGGCTCCTCGACTGGGACTCTTTACCTTACGCGTATTATAAGCGTAGTAGCAAATTAGCAATCTTGCTTAATTTGGTATGTGGATTCAACACACCTTGCTCCGCGTAATGACGATAATATGGTTGCTGGCGCATCTATTTTATTTTCTCTGTTCCATTTGTTCCTAATTAACACTTTGATGTCACAGGTTTTACCATTCAAATCTTAAGCCGGTAACTTTGAAGGGTAACTGTGTTCTCGGCCTTATTCTCAAGTGCAATTGTGATTTAATTTACATCTTCTTTTTAGTGTTGTTTTATTTTGCCCTCATTTTTTAAGTAGAAGCTCTAATTTACCCCTGATTTAAGTCATCTTGACGGTATAAGTTTTGGATACAGAAGTATGGGTACCAACACAACCGTTATACAAAATTATGGATAAAATCACAACTATTGTACAAAAGTAGGGGAAATTTTGTAACAATATACAAGGGTATACATATCATTTCATCACAGAATTAACACCATCTAGACGATTTAATAGATAAGGGGCAAACTGGAATTTCGGCTAAAAATTGAAGGCAAAATCACAAATCCTAAAAACAAGGGTAAAATCACAATTCTAACTCAAAGTAAGGGCAATACCACAATTTCCCTTGACTTTTAGCTTGGACTTATAATTGGATTTCCTCCAAAAGAAAATATAATGGGATTTGGTTTATAACTCATGTTTTGGTTTTCATAAATACAGTTGTACTTTACGTTTAGTGATATATCGGTCAATCTAAAACATTATAATCTAGACCCACCAATATGATTTTTTTCTTTTTATTTGATTAATATGGTACTTCCTCCAATCACAAATAAGTAACGTTATATATCTAATGTGCACAATCAATACGTTTAAATTTTGATCATCAAAATCTATTTATTTAGTTCAACTTTTGAGAATGGTATGATAATATTTGTCTTCCAATAAGTTTCAAAAACAGTACTAACTTTGCTATATTTCTCATTGGTTTTATACTAGTAATTGATCATCAATTAATTTCTAGGTGACTGTATCGATATATGTTCAAAATATATTTATTTGTGACTTAAGGCAGTAGTAGTAATTTCTAGACTTCGAAACAAGCATGGTAGACATGCATTAAAACGTCATATGGTTAGATTTGTTGTTTCACGTACATCAATAATATTTTTTTTGAACGAAGGGCAAAAACTTTGCCTCTTATAAATTGATAGAGCATGAGAAAACATAAAAAATGTTATTTTCAGGGCCCGAGTTGTTCGTGCCCGGCGCTAAAAAAGTAAAAGTCTATTCTCCTGTTGGGATAATCTCGGTTAGCTTAGCCACTCCCACTGCGATTCAAGTTCGAGCCTCCTCTTTTATCTTGGCAATGATGGTGGTAGGCGTGGAAGCCACTTGTCTGAAAATTCTGGCGTTTTGCTCGCATCAAAGCTCCTAGGCGACCAGGATGATCATCGATTTGAGGGCCTTCCTTGGACAGTTCGTCGTGCGCAAAATTTTGTACCACCAATCTTCAACCGTTGCGTAGTCCCCCCCCCCCACTCTTGCAGGCAGAGGTCTACCCCTGTCCACCTTTGTGTTTCATCCCAAATTCTTTTGGAGAGCCTGCAGCCTACGAGGAGGTGAAGCGCTGACTCCGGCACGGTACGACAGAGCGAGCAAACGCGCTGGTTGGCCCATCCTCTTTTCTGCAGTCTATCCGTCATCCAAACCCTGTTCTGGATGATTAGCCAGGAGAAGAATTTGCATTTGGGTGGGGTCCAACATTTCCAGATGGTCTGATTGTAGATTGTACTAGCCGCGTCAAGAAATTGCAGCCTATAAGCCGAGCTAGTAGAGTAGATGCCACTTGTTGTTAGTCTCCAGATGATGGAATCCCACTAGCCGGACAGCGAACTGACCTGTCGGATCAGGGTCCAAAGGTGGACGTATTGGCTCAGGTGGTCCGCTTCCGTAATGCACAGTAGGTTTATGTCCCTGATCCAATTGTTGTGGGCAAGGGCATCATGTACCATTCTCGATTTGCGCTTTGAGGCCGTGAAGATGGCTGGCGCGATCTCTTTTGGCGCTTTGTTTTCCAGCCAGTGGGAGTCTCAGAAGCTAGCTGTCCTCCCATCCCTTAGGATGATTGTTGTCGCTACCGCGAAGAGGCTTTTATCCAATTGGTTGCAAGGGAAAGCAATGTTGTTCCAAGGTTTGTTCAGCTCCATCCATTCGTACCACAGCCACCTTAGTCTGAGTGCCCGAGCAAACTGGTCGAGGTCGAGCACGCCGAGGCCACCCAGCTCTTTCGGTCTGCAAACTCTGTCCAATTCACTTTGCATTTCCCTCCCGAGATGTCCTCTGCTCCTGCCTAGAGGAATTTTCGTCTCATCTTGTCAATTGAGTGGAGCGTGTCGTCCGAAACTTTAATGGCCGTTAGGTGGTAGATGGTTTGTGCCGTGAGGACGGATTTGGTCAGAGTTGTTCTACCGGCAGCCGTCATCATCTTGCCTTGCCAAGGCGCCAGCCTAGCCTTACATTTGTCTAACAAAGTTTGAATGTGCACCTTCTTGAGTTTGGAGACCGTTAGCGGGAGGCTAAGATACTTCATCGGGAAGCCAGTTATGTTGGCAGGGAAGGCTTGTAGGATCTCTTGGAGGTCTATCCCTGCGCAGCAAATGGGCGTGATTTAGCTTTTCGTCATGTTTGTCGGAAGGCCTGTTACCTCTCCAAAAGAGTGGAGAATTTGGGCAAGATGTCGCATACAGGGTTTCATTTACCGCCGGGGCCGCGGTTACCGCGCCCCGGCGGTAAGCACGGTTACCGCACGGTAACCGCGGTAACCGTGACAAACCGCGACAAACCGTACAAAATTTATCAAAAATTCAAATTATTTTTCAAATTTATTTGAATTTGACGCAGTTACCGCGGTTTACCCCTTACCGTACCCCCGCGGTAAGCGCGGTAACCGCGGTAACCGCGTGGTTTACCGCGGTAAATGAAACCCTGGTCGCATATCTCTGACCGTTGGTCGGATGAACATGGCAGCGTCATCCGCATAGAGGGATGTTCGAAGGCGCGCTGTTTTCCCATTGAGTTGAGTGAGCAAGCTGAGGTTGGTTGCTTTTTCCAGCAACGCCTTTAAGGGATCGATGGCCAAGATGAAGAGAAGAGGGGAAAGTAGGTCTCCTTGCCGGAGGCCTCTGCCGTGCCTAATGGGAGCGCCCAGGGAGCTGTTTAGCAGGACCCTTGTGGAGGAGGTTCAAAGGACGTTTGCAACCCAGTTTGTCCATCTTGCTGGGAACCCTTTTCTGCGGAGGAGGTCGAGGAGATAGTCCCACCGGACCATGTCAAAAGCTTTTGCAATGTCCAATTTGAGCAGGAGAGTGGGTGTGTTCGTTTGGTGGAATCTCCTAGCCACATTTCGGACATACATGAAATTGTTGTGGATGCTCATTTTCTTTATAAAGGTGCTCTGCGCTCGGCTGATGATATTATCCATGTGTGGCTGGAGCCGCTGTGCGAGAATCTTGGAGATGAGCTTCCCGATGCTATGAATGAGGCTAATCAGCCTATAATCGAAGATGCAGTCGGCCTCGTCCTTTTTTGGCAGAAGAACTATGTTAGCCATGTTCAGGAGCTGTAGACTCTCACACCTCATGTCAGAAAAGGAATGTATTACTGCCATGACATGCCTTGTAAAAGGCCCCGGTGAAGCCATTTGGCCCTGGAGCTTTGTTAGATGGGAGCTGGTCTAGGGCACTCTTGACCTCCTCCTCTATGATCGGCTCGTCTTGACTTGACAAATCATGACTTTGGATTTCGATGTCGTCCCAATTAAAGTCAGTTACGCGGGATTGAGGAGCTGACATGTTCGTAGAGTAGTGCGAGTAGATTAGATCTGTTTTCTCGTTGTGCTTCAACTTTCAGGTTTGACCATGGCGTAACCTGTATGAAGTTCTTCGTTTTCCTGGCATTAACTCTAAGGTGGAAGAACTTGGTGTTGGCATCACCTTCCCGCAAGAAGGTTATCCTGGAAGCCTGTCTCTTCCATGCTCGTTCAATGACGGCCAACCCAAGAGCTCGCGCCTTTAGCCCTTTGCGTAGATGAGCTTCCTGAGGGGTGAGGTTCCTTGATTCTTGTGCAACGTCGAGTCGTAAGATTACTTCCAGGGCCATATGAAGCTACAGCTTTGAGTTGTGCATCATGCCGCGACTCCACTTACGTAGCATTGCGGCGGTTGTACCCAGCTTGTGGTACAGGATATGGTGTGGCTCGTGGTGCTGCTGCCTCTTTTCCCAAGCCTCGGTGATAGTTTGGTGAAAGCCTGAGAAACGGATCCAGTAGTTCTCGAACCAAAAAGTTTTGACCCTTGGGCTTTCCCCTTGGTTTGTGAGCAGGAGGGGACAGTGGTCTGACAGTGATGTGCACAGGGCTTGAAGCAGATGTGAGCCAAAGGCGATGTCCCATGTAGCATTACAGAAAAAGTGGTCAAGCTTTATGAGGGTGGGGCTGTCCCTTTCATTGCTCTAGGTAAACCATCTATTCTGGAGAGCAATCTCTTTGAGTTCGCAGGCATTTAGAGTGCTTCTGAACCGAGACATCTGCCGTAGATTGATATTGCCGTTGTTCTTGTCCAAGGCCTTGTAGATTGCGTTGGATGGCTTCCGGCGGCAAAGGGGTGTTGAACATTGCGTTGTACTCCGCCAACGCTTGGTCTATGAGCTTGCCTTCGGTTGGAGCAAAGCCGAGCTTGCGGCACACGTTGAGTTGAGCCTTGATCGCTGTCGGCATGCCCACCAACGGCTTCAAGGCAAGCCTCCTGCTTCTGCAGGCTTCATCCCTGTCCATTTCCAGTATGGGTGCAGGCGCCGAGGGCAGGATCGATGGGGAAGCCTGCTTGAAGAGGACGCGCATGGCCTCGCCGGTGTCGTCATCTTCGTCGCGTAGCCCCACGCACTCGTGACCCGGCGTTGCCGAGCTGCTAGGGGGTGGCACGATGGCATCCGCCGGTGGTGGTGAAGGCGGCCTCGGTCGAGGAGAGATGAGGCCGAGAGCTAGCGCCAGTTCTGGCAGCGAGGCAGGCATCAGCTGCGGCTCCTAGGTTGGCGCATTGAGGTCCAGCATTAGCATTTGGGGACGTTCCATTGGCGGCGGGGAGGCCACCCAGAGCGGCGCCGACTGCATTGCTTCCCCTTTGAGGGCCAGCATGTAGGCGGGCGGCGTCACCACCACGCCCTCAGCCCACACCTGCAACGCCCGGAGGGCGTCGTCAACTTCCTCCACCGAGGGTTGCCCCTCTAGGTCGGCCCGAAGGCGGTCGAACACCTTGTGCGCAGGAATAGTCGAGCCGAACCAGGCTTCACACCCAGGAGCGTGGAGCGCCAGCTTGTGCATGGTTGAAGTAAGGCGGTCGATGACCGGAGCGGTGTCGAGGGTATGCACCGTTGCGGCTACCGCGCGCTGCATGGTAGAGAGCTTGAGATGAAAAAGTAATTTAAGTTTACTCACCTCACGACCGTGCGGATCGCTTTCGACGGGCAGCGACATTGTTGGGGAAGCAGGCAGCTCTCCACCCGCCTTGTTGACATCTCCACCATAGCACCTGCCGTGGCGGTTGCTTTCACCGGTATCGCGGCGCCGCGGCGATCGGGTGCAGTGGCGCGCACTGTTCAGCCCATTATTACGGTTGGGCTCTTTGCCACGCATCGTATCCCTGCCCCGCCGTCTCTGTCGTCATTGCGGTCCGGCCAACGCCAATGCGGGAGGTGGAGGAGAATGGGATACTTGGCCCCGTGTTGTCACTGCTTCGGCGCCGTCCCACATCTTCTTGGTGAAGATGAGCCACACCCGCTTTGGAATCGCGCTTGGGTTTGACGTCCACGCCTATAGTTTGATGAATCTCATGTCGACCGATTGCACGAGGTTTGTGTCCACTCACTCCAAGGCACAACGGCGGGCGATGATCCACTCGACAATGTCCGGCATCCAAGCATGGCGAGGGACGCCGTCGAGCATGAGCCGTACCCGGAACATGAGCGTCGTGCCGAGCGCAACTTTGAGACTCCGCCACTTGATGAAGTGGATTTCGATCCCTCAACGCTTGGCGAATCCCTTCTGGACGACATCGGAGCAATGGCGGCAGTGAAGGAATTTGATGAGGAAGGCCTCTGGGTGGTGCTTTGTCACCACCACCTCATCCCCGCGCAGGTCGAACTCCTCCTTCAACACGGTTTCAACCTCCTTGGTCGTCGTGGTTGACGGCGCTTTCATTGCCCAGGACACCGCCACGGTCTCCTCCCACTCACGGCGCTCTTGCTCATGGTCGAAGGAAGAGGGTATGATGCATTCATCATCCAATGACCTCGTAGCTGCGTCACCGAGGAGAGCTATCTTTGCCACTGGGAGGCCCAACGGCGGCGGAGGAAGACGCACTAGCATACTCCTAGCGGGGGGGTTGCTTGTCGTGGCCGCGGCGACCGATAAGGGGGAACGTAGGCAGCGTGGCGAAGGCGGAGATGGCCGATGCGGCAGGGGGTGGGGCGAGGAGTGAGGTGGCCGACACGGCGGGGGGCGAGGTGAGGGGCAACGAGGCGGGAGCAGCGGCGAGGAGGTGCTGTGACGACACGGCAATAGTCACGTGCGCGATGGCCAGAGCGCCTGCAAGTAAAGCATCGAATTGGGTCTCTACAAGCAGTCGAGCGATGGTCTCTTGCCAAGCAAATGAAGCATCGCCCCCAAGTTCTCTCCTGGAAAATGCGGAGCGATGACGAGGAGGTTGGTGCTGGTCTTGAATGGGCGTTGCTTCGCCTTGAATGGGAGAAAGGCCCTGGCGTCCTTCTCCAGCTGCGTGCCAGCACCTGCGTCCATCTTTCCTTAGCGGTGTTATGGCCGTCACGCTCGGATTGAGCGCGGAGGTGATGCCTTGTGCCAGGCTCCTCCGTTGTAGCCTTGTAGGGTGGTGAATGCGCGGCGCTCGTCTTCTCCAAGCGGTTGGCAAAGTAGATGTGTCGACGGGCAGGCTCCGGGACAGAGAAATTCGAAACATGCCGAGGTGGCGACTTGACGTTGGGCGGCAGCAGGGCCTTGAGGGCGTCGGTGTAGGAGCGGAGTGACTTGGTCGGGGGGGGAGCGGCGACTCAAGCACCACGGCGACCGAATCCGGCGACCGCACCCGCTCAGATCTAGGCGGCGGTGGCATTTCTCTCCAAAAACGGCTCGAGAGACGGGCATATGGCGAGGGCGAGGGGAAACGGCAGGCGACGGCGTGGGGCCACCCAGGGGCGGAGGAGCGGGGCGGAGGAGCGTGGGCGGTGCCGGCACGAGTACCGACGTCGGTGGCAGTAGCGGAGGCATGCCCAGCATTTGTGTAATTATTGTTCAGCCAGTGACCATTTTGTTCTGAATACATCAATAATATTATCATGTATGCATTTAAGTTTGTACAAAACTGTTGGTAAGAAATAAGGGTTCAACGTAGCTTACAATCCATTCTCTTTTTATTTTATTTTTCTTTTGAAAACTAGTAGCTACAATACAACAATGCAGTCGTCAACGCTATTAAGCATACCAGTAGAAGAGTTTACTTGGAAACTGTCACCACCACACTATGCTACTAGTATAGTGCTACTACTACCATGGATCGGATGAAGAAACTTTGTACAGCGACAGAGATCCTGCAGCTTCAGGCATGATTGGCGGCTACTGCAGATCCACTCTTGAGACTACTGTACATGACTTTGTCAGCTCGATCAGCTGTGTGGACTGTAGCTAGGAACGATCCTGGCAGCCGCTACCTGCAAGCGATCGGGCTTGATGTATGACAAATTGACAAATGGGCAAGGCAGCAGGAGATGGATATATCGAAGAAGGCGACGAAATGTATCCATAGTACGCTTTTGCAATTTGCACGGACCTGTGCCTTGTCCTATGCGCATATCGATCAAAGATGCATGTAGTATAGTATTGTATTAATAATATCCTCACAGGACATTCATTCAGGAAAAGAAAATGATCGCAGGACATTAGTATTAAGTTAGATGATGTAGTGTCAGTATGTAGCTGCATGTGCCTTGCCTTTTGCGATTAATTTAACTGTCAAGCCCACAGGAGAAAAACGAGGGCAAAAGCGTCTTACTTTAAACTGGTCACGTTTGTTGTCGTTCTTCTTCTTTTTTTTTTCGCTTGAACGATACGTTTTCTGCTTAATTAAACCTTACGTACGTACGCGGCGTTTTCTGTTTATCCGAAAGGCACTAACATAAAAAAAAAAGACTAGTACTGCTAACTACTCCAACTGATTAACATGTTATCTTGCCTTGCGTACACACATTTTCTGCAGAGGTCGTACAGAAACCATTTCTTAGGCTTATCGTAGGAAAAAAAAGTTTACAAACACGTAAAAGCTTTACACATTAATATATTAAAAGAAGACAAGAAGCATAGAAGACAAACAGTGACGCGCCACAGGGGTTACGGGGATTTTGCAAGGATAGAAAAAGATAGATCGTAATTACCCAGGGATCACAGGAACCATATATGCACACTTCACTAGCCATGCTAAATAGCACGTTGCCACGTAGGAGTAATATGCAGCTAGCTCTGCGTGACTTGTCTCTCGCATTAGACCTTCCCAACGGAGATCGAGCACGTTGCGGCCGGAAAAACGTCGAGGAAGACATCGACATAGCCGGCAGGACAGTGTGTCAACACCAGGGTTTCAAAAACCGCCGGGGGCCAGTTACCGCCACCCGGCGGTACGGCGGTTACCGCGCGGTAACCACAGTAACCGCCAAAAACCACGACAAATTCGTTTTTGAAATTTTTGAATTCAAAACCGCGGTATGAGACACGGTTACCGTGCGGTTTGCCGCGGTAACCGCGTGGTTTGGCGCGGTTACCGCGCAATGTTGGAGCAAATGAAGAACAAAATGAAAAAAAATTAAAAAAATAGAAGAAACACTTAAAAATTTATAGAATTTTGGGATAATAATTAAAAAATATAGGATACTTGTGGGTATACAATAAAAAATTTTGGCATGATATTTTCTATATTACGGACTTGAAATCAATTGAACAATACATGTGGGTATAAAATAAAAAATTTTAACATGATCTTTGCTATATTACGGACTTAAAATCAATTGAACAATTCATAACATAATATTTCGACAACAACAATCAACAATCTGAAGATATCGCACAAGGTGTCCACATGTTCACATGTCAAAACGTCCACAATATAGAATTCACAAGTGAAATGAATAGAGTCGACAATATAGAGTTCACAATACAGTCCACAATATAACATCCATAATATGATAGTTCATATGACAAGCAATATGAAAATAGAAGTTTTGTTGGACGATGAAAGGAAATAGAGAAGGACGTACCAACATAGAGCCAGCTATAAGTTCCACTGATTATATGCCATGTTGTACTCCTCTGTGGACATGAGCATCAAGCCATGCGACTGTAGCAACTCTACCTTGTATTCCTCCCAACTTTGATCTGTCCATGATGCTGTTGTTTGCCATTGAACATATAATTGAGCGTACCACTGAGGCTCTTGCCACTCGTACACCCATGTAGGAGGGGGATAATCAGAAGGTTGGGGACGATTATATGCATACCTTGGATAGCCACTTTCAATGCTAGAGGCACTTAATGAGCTGTAGCTATCCTGTGGTATGTCAAGATGTTGTCGTTGTTGTTGGTCACTCGGTGAAACGGTAGTTCGTTGAGAGCTTGGAGCACCGTGATCACGGTCCTGAGTCGCGTGAGTGAAGTCGGCCTCACCTGCAAATGAAATTGTAAGAAGAAAATTAATCAATAGTGAAATGCATGGTAAAGGTCTAAATAGAAAATGAAGCATATTGCACCAGTGAATTGAATAGCGCTGTGGTGACCCCCAGAAGGCACTTCAGTGGTTCCTTCTCCTCCTTCACCACCATCGTCTCCATCATCTGTATCAGTTCTTGAGCTACTATCATTGGACTCTTGGTAGTCTGGGCTATCTTCAGTCTCTTCATCGCTATCAACATTGCGAGACTGTGGACCTTTGCTCTTAGCTCTTTTGGATGTAGGTTCTTTTGGTGGCTGCCGAGTCTTCCTTTTTCCAATATGAGTGTCAGCTATATTCACATCAGCCCACTCTGCAATAGTAGAAGCTCCCGTGGTTCTGCGCAGGTCAGTCAAGTCCACTAGGTTGGCTACAAGTGGACTAGGCACGGGGGCGTCACTTTCAGTTGAGTCTTCATCTAGTTCTGGGTTGGCATTGGACCGAGCATTATCCATCCATTCTTTAATCTGATTGTTAGTTTCATAGAATGATAGGTCCGCTAGTCTCTGAAGGGGATCGTCGTCCTTCTTCCTAACTTGGGCATTTGCTTGCTGAATTCGCAGGCGAAGGTTGTAGTTCACATAAACTAGTTTGTTGAGCTTCTTGTGGGTAAGTTTATTACGGACCTTAGTATGCACGAATGCGAATGTGCTCCAGTTCCGTTCACATCCACTTGAAGAGCAACATTGACCAACCATGCGCAACGCAAGCCTCTTCAAATTCGGCGTGTCTGAGACAAACATAGACCACCATTGTGCTGCACATGCCAATTTTCATGTCAATTTACAACACTGAATACGTGTAGAAGCATGAAGACACAATCCATGTGCAAATGATTAAAGACATACCAGGGGAAGTTTTTCCATCAGTTGCCATCTTTCTTGCAAGGGCCCTCCCAAATTCACCAGTCTTACGGTGATACATCTCAACCTCCAGCAAAGCGGCGGCAGCTGTATCGATGTCTGTCATCCACTCAAAGGCCTGACGGAGGTCTTGGAAGACGCTGGCACTTGGTGAGTATTGGTAGTGAGTCATAGGGTTTAATGCCGCACATACAAATCATGAAACAAGATCGATGAGAGTCATACAATACCAATTTTTTCATTATGTAATGTTGGTTACTCACTGGCATTGATTAGAGTTTGATTGGTGAGGTCGTGCATTCTCCTATTGACAATTTCCATGTATGCTTCGAATTTATCCCTTTCACTCGCAAAGAGACTGTCATACTCCATTCTCAACAACTGATATCTCAGAAGAACCTCACTCAAATTGGGGTTCTTGTCCTCGTCAGCAAACCGAAGGAAGGAGTACATCGGCTGGACTGAGTTGACCACGGACTGTAAGTTCTCCCACCAAAACATTCTAGATAGGCATGCGTGCGCATACCTGCCATCCATTGTGCCACTGAATTTGCTTTGCATGAACCCAGAAGAAGCCATCCACTGCATGAACTGATCTCGCCTCCTAAGGAAGCTCTGAAGGAACATGTAGTTTGTGCCGAACCGTGTAGCATTCCACTTAACCAGTTCACCACCTATAGCAAACACCATCATGGCATGCAGCTTGGAATGGTTGTATTGCCATCTGCAAATTTTCCTTGCACTCTCAATCACCATTTCATGGTCCGGCATTTTTCCAACCTCCTTAAGCATCAAGTTAATTGTGTGCGCCACACAAGGTTGCCACACAATTGTTGGATACTCTTGCCGCAGCAGTCTGCAGGCCTTCTTGTAGTTAGACCCATTGTCTGTGATAATCTGAACGACATGTTGGGGGCCTAATTCGCGAACCACCTTTCTTATCTCCTGCATGGGTCAAACACAAAATAAAACAAGACCTCAAACAGTACACTTGATGTTATCAAATGAGACTAAAGTGTTGATGGAACGTAGTTACCTTCACTACGAAATTAGCATCTTGGCTATGGCCGGTGGCATCAACGGAGTTGTGGAAAAACATGATTCCATTGCAATATATCAAAAAGTTGATGACCGCCATACCCGTCGGTTCTGTCCAAGAATCACACATTAGAGTAACACCGTACTCATTCCAATCACGCTTGAACCTGTCGAATTGCTTCTTGACGTCCTTCTCTGTAGCATCAAGGTACTTCCCATGAATCTCCGTACCGCTTGGAGAAGGTATGTTTTCACCTACAATGTACAAATAGAAATAATTAGTGTGCGAACGGTTAGAACAATGTAAATTCATATGAAATGCATACTTACCCCACTTCTGTGTTTCTCGAACGGCGCTGACAAAGTATGGATTATCAGCACTTCTTGCAGGAATACCCGAGGTGTAGAAGAACTTTGCCCAGGACTCACCAATGGCCTCCCTAGCTTGCCTTCCCTTCTTTGTAAAGAATCCTGTATCGATGCGTGTCTGCACAGGAGACTTGGCAGATGCTAGATTGTAATCTCTCACAGAAGGTGACTCCCTGTGAGATGTAGCCCTTCGCAACAAACTGGCAATTGGGTTGCTTCTTCCTTTCCGTGCCTCGGACTGAGCGGATCCACTGCCACCGCCATGCTCATAAGTGCCACCTCGTTGCTCCACACCCCTCCTAAAACTCGCCTCTTGCCGTGAGGCTTGCATGGCTGCTACCATTTGTTCCTCCTCGTCGGCATCACCTGTTAGGTCATAATAGTTGACCCCAGCCGTTTCAACCCTTCTTGCCCTCTCACTCTGACGAGTATCACCTGCATCTTTTATCCTGTCCAACTCGCGCCTGAAGAATTCGCGAACATCTGGAGGCACTGAATTGCAATACGTAACCCCCTTCCCTTTTCCAGCCAAATGAATTTTAAGTCGAGTTGCTCCACCACCGCCCTTTCTTTGATGACAATACTTACAACGCCATCCAGGTGTCATGCTCTCCCCGTGCTCCCACACTGGGTCCCTACTATCTGCCATATCCACCCTGTATGTAACATACGCGAAAAGTATAGTATTAGAAATTAAATCACCAAGGCCGCATTTCTATTTCACTAATGTCATACGTATAAAAATTCGACTTACACATAGACTTATTTTACACTCAATTACAAATTACGCTCGCACATGTACGCTACGTTTTGTTATGGACTTATTTTACTACCATTCCACTACTTTTACTTTTTATCTGAGTGATTCATAATTTGTAGTGATAACAAACAAGCAAGACAATTGCATTGCGAAATCAAAATTACAAAAATTCCTAGCTACGGTTTACCAGCGATTTGCTCGCGGTAACCACGGTTTCGGCACGGTTACCGCTCGGTATCGCGCGGTTACCGCTCTCTATAGCCCCCTGAAACTAAACCCTAAAGCCACGGCAACCGCACAAAACCGCGCGATAAATCGAGCAAATCGCGCGGTTACAGCGCAATACCGAGCGGTACAAGAGGACTTACCGTGGGCGCGCTAGCGTCGGCGGTTACCGTCTCGTACCGCGCGGTTACCGCGCCCTACCGCGCAGTATCGTCGCTCGCCGGCGCGGTGGCGGCGGATCTGGGGCGCGTCTGGCGTCGCCGGGGCGTTGGACAGAGAGGGAGAGAGAGAGCAGAGATGGAGCACACGGGGGGACGCTAGAGATGGGGTTAGGGTTAGGGTCCCCTCGTTTGGGCCTCAATGGGCCGTGTGCACAGTATCGGGCCGGCCTATTTTTTTTTCTTTTTCCAATTTCCAAGTTTTTTCTTCGTTTTGCTCTCAAATTTGAATAAATATTGCTCTTTTTCGAGAAATTTTTTCACCATAAAACACTACAAATCAAGCACTACCGTTACCATTTTTTTTGATTTTTTTTCTTTTTTTTTTGAATTTTTGAATTCGGATGAAATTCGGCAAACCGTACCGCGCGGTACGGGTAACCGTACCCCCGCGATACGGGCGGTAACCGCGGTAACCGCGTGGTTACCGACGGTTTTTCACACCCTGGTCAACACTTCAGCATAGTACGACGGTCAATGGAGTGATGGACGAGTACACACATGAATCGAGTGTATGAACGTGACAGCGGTCAACAGTCCCACATCTTTGATCGTCTTATGTATAGAGTACAAATGGTTAATTTCGTCAAAGACTCGACGGCGAAGTGGAGAAAAAGTGTATGTGAAAAGCCTGTTTTATTGTCTTATGTATAGAGTACAAATGATTATAGATACGCTTTTTAAGCTCGTGTTTTTTTACAAAAGATTTTTAAATTTAATTTTCTTAGAGTCGTATTTTAAAATAACTTTTAAATTTTGTAATATTTTTATAATAGAATAAAAACCTCATCTACGAATTGAAACTTAGTAATAGTTAATTTATTCATTTCTCTGTTGTCAAAGTATTATCACAAAGATTGATAATTTAGCGTACCAGTCAGACAAATATGATACCCTAAATATTATCACAAAAAGAACTTTCTAATTGATGCTTTGGTCTTCAGCTAGTCATGGGCGGTATTATTTCAGGTGGGTACCTAGAATTAGGGATGAAAACGGTTCGGAATATTTTTGGATTCCGGGCGTGTTTTCGGAAACGGAAAGTGTCGGTCGGAAATTTTTCGAAAACTTTCGGAAACGGAAACGAATTCGGAATTTTTTTCTCGGAAACGGAAACGAATATGATAAGACTATTATCCGTCGGAAACCGGAATCCGTCGGAAACTTTCCGGAAATGAATTCGGAAACTTTCCGGAAACAAATTCAGGTTTTTTTCTCGGAATCGGAAACGGAAAAAATTCTCATATACAACTGAGTAGCTTCATCCTTCTCTACAATAAATATTTAGATTTATACTATGTATTGAGAAGTTTAATTAAATAGAGATATTTTATTGGTCCAGTAATTTAGATTTTTTTCCTAATGACTATTTTTTTAATTTTTATTAGGTCATACCATCCAAATTATAATTATAGTTAGTTATAGATGAATACAGCTCTTTTTTTCCAAGAAAGTAAAGTTTGCAACTAGTTGTATTATTATTAATTAATAAAAGAATAAAAATATTGATTTATTGTCTTAGAAAAAAATGCTTAGCTACGTCTCTTCGTTGATTTAAGAAGGTTAGTTTAAGGGCTTTTTATATTTCGATAAATATCCGTTACCGTATTCGCTCCGATTCGTATTCGCACCGCTTTCGTATTCGATAATATTCGATTCCGTTTCCGTATTCGAGGTTTCCGATTCCGATTTCGATTCCGAAAAAAAATATGAAAACGAAAACGATAAAGGTGGTTTCCGTCCGTTTCCGAACCGTTTTCATCCCTACCTAGAACACCTTAATTTCGATCCAAAATAACATTTTTATCTAAATTCGACTCAAATCCACTATATAGACACGATCTATTATACTATTTATGTTGTATTTTTTGTAATTTAAAACTAAAATGCTAATTTTAGTGAAGTATTTAAGCAAATATTTTATGCTTACATCGATGTTTTGAAATTTTGAAACGTAAAGTAGGATCATTCCAAAAAATATTTCTGGAGCTGCCACTGAGCTAGCTAGCTAGCCTGCGAAATGCATATGCGTCAGCCAACGGCTAATCGTCGTTCGCAGCCAGTTTGACTCGGCGGGGCCACATGCATGCACGCGAAGGGCCGTTCAACGGTTTGACCGTTCGTTGCTCTCTTGGTCTCTTTTGGTCTTTGGGCAGCCTGCAGCGCACACGCACAGTTGCGTAGTACTGGCATGCATCATGTCATCCTCCTTAGTTTGGTCAACCTAGGGACGTACCCGCGCACGTGCTGCCGTGCACAAGAAACTTCTGTGGTGTCCTCGGCCAATTTCAAAAACAACTCGAAATTTCTGTATCCGTACGAAACGTAGCCATAAAACCACCTATTATGATTCAAGTTAGACAAAATCATAGAGATTTTGGCATGTGATACAAAATCCTGATATTATGGTTCTAAAGTTTCACAAACTCACACCGTTAACCATTTTAACATACTCATATATTAAAATTTTAAAAAACGGATATAATATTTATATGATGGATAAAACACTCATAAATTTGAGATGTGATTGTATAACTCAAAAGTGTGATAGATAAAAGTCAAAATAATTAATAGTGTGGTTTTGTGAAACTTAAGGATTATAATACATGGGGTTATATGTAACGTGCCAAAATCCCAATGGTTTTGTGCAAATTGGACCATAATATGTGGGATTTTATGAAATTTACTCATTTTCAAATGAAAACTTCTTGCTTAGTTTTCCATAGGAACTGGACTATTAGTGGAAGGAAAGATGTTTCGGTGTTTTTACTAGTAAGTATTATATTATCATTATAAATAATTTGAATCATTTGTTATTAAGATTAAATCAGTAATTTATTAATATAATAATTAAGGTAATTTTGTTATTTATGTTTTTTCCGGTTAGATCGACATGTGGTCATCCATTGCGCTGGCATCGCTTATACTTCATTGAAAATGCAAAAAAGAAGGAAAAAAATTTAGTCACTGCTAAATCACAATTATACCTCTTCACACCTTTTTTTAACAATAACCCTTCATGTTTTTACTACTGTAAAGTTAAGTAGGATGGTAGTATAAATAATCTGAATCATTTGATTCAAATTGTTTTCTATTACCAGTAAAGAGAACATCGTAGTAGGACTCTTTAATTAATGAGTAGATAACATGATAAAAAAAATTAGAGGTAGTAGTCTTCTTCAGTATATAACTTACTTTTAAACCCGTATCCTATAATTATACAAGGATTAAAATTTCACGCACCTCAAGTATCGCAAAGGTCTAAGGAGCGGAACTCGACATCAAATAGGCTTGGAAAATTTATATGATGTTAATCTCATGATACCCTGAAGGCTTAAGAGAGATACTCAAAGGGATTCGACATAGGTACTAGAATTGATGGTAGAGAATAATGTGGACAACAGTTAGATAGTTTTGAAGCCCATATTACAACTACATCCTTATTAGAAATTTAAATTAACTTGTATCCTTTCAAGCCATACAAGTTCTCATCTAAAACTCACAAGACTTAATTAATTTAGACTAGAGACGAACTCCTAATGTTGGCATAACTTATCTATGAGAGGAGTTCCACTACCTCGGTGACTAATTCTACACGATCCTTTTGATACAAATTGGTTTCTCCACATCAGCAGTACTATATGTTGAGTATTTTAGTTGTAATATTATTGACCATTATAGAGCCACCGATACAGTCAGGAGTGGTTTTAGGGGTGGTCCAGGTGGTTTCTTCTATTTAAATTTGACCCAAATTTATTTTATAAGCATGATCCGTTAGACTGGTATTTTTGTAATTTTTAAACTAAAATGCTAGTTTTAGTGAAGTATTTGAGTAAATTTTATATATGTAAATTCAGTTTTCGGTGTTTTGAAATTTTGGAGCATGGAATAAGTCCGCCACTGTATGGCACCATCCGTTTACTGTGCAACCACCCCTCTAGGATGTATTTGACCTAGTATCTATCTATTATATACTAAAAAGTTCATTAAACTTTATACTAACGCTCTCAAAACGCTACGTGGCACTCCTACAACCCTCCTAAGCTGCCATGTGGCAGAAATTTTCAGAAAAAAATAAAATATCTATAACTATTGATTTTCATTTAAATCGGTGGACCCATTATTTTAACCATTAAATCTTTCTTAAAAAATCCCTATCAATTATGAGAAAAAATCCCGTACCCGTACACGCGCACGTATATATGTACTCTACCCACCGGAGTATTGCCTGCTGCAGTAGTACGTTATAACTGCACGGCCGTGCCATTGAGAATCCTTGTCGTTGATTTTATTTGGACGGTTAGGATTGTATCTACAAGAATCGGATTCCATTATCATCAGGCCTGTAGGCTCATTCCAGGTTCCAGCCCAGGTTTCGGCTGGACGTCAGCAAGTCACGACTTCATGCGAGAGAAAAGGCCGCAAGCAAGTAATGCAGCAAATCGACTTGCTGACAATTTCTTCCAAACAGTCCCCAAAGGATAGGAAACACTCAAAATTAGTTCCTACCATTCTCTCCAAAGAATTTGGTGACATCTCTTGATCGGGAGATTCAAGATAATCTATTCGAGACGAAGAACACGCAAGCAAAGAATCAGAGTTGAAGAATGTCATCACTACATTTCCAGACTTCTTCTCTTCCGATTCCTTGCAAATGCATATATATGCTTGCCTTATGCCAGATTACAGCCGCGCGCCATAGTGCTTTGCGCCTTTGCTGCTAGCAACAACGGCCAAATTTGTGGGAAAAAAATAGGAGGTATTAGGCAATACACAGTAAGATTAGAGAGTAACTTGCGACCATCAGTAACAATATTCATTGTTGTAGGCACTGAAATCGGCATTGCTGTTATTAGCAATAAAAGTTTCTCGAGGTTTCTTAAGGAAAGAAAGAGACAATATTGAGCATCTATCTATTACATATTAAAAATCCATTAATTTTTCTACAAACATTCTTAAGTCGTCATGTGATATCTTATAATTACTCCTAATCCAACATGTAGTATTCTAATAATTTATAAAAAATATTTAAAAAAATCTAACCATCAATTTTCATTTAAAATGATAAACCCGATAATATTAACCATTAGATCAAAACTAAATCCCCTTCACCCATACCTCCTGGCCGGCCCCACACGTGTGTACGTATGTACAAATGCTTCCGTGTGCACGATGTATCCAGTTTCTCCCCTTATTCTCTTATTTTGTTCCTAATGAAGACAGTTAAAAGATATTCACCATAATTTGTTACCATAATTGATTAGATCTGTTTTTCCATGGAGTTTTAGCCGGGAGTGAACATGCAATCACTAGCTATTTATATAAACAGGAGCAGCCTCTCGATGCGGTGGTAAATAAATAGTTGTTTTTATGGGTCCCATATTTTTGGGGAAAAATAATATATTTTAAATATGAGTTGAAGGATGAGCTGTCAATTATATAAAATTCGTTGTAACGAGCATAATTATGACCCGCTACATATAATCTATGATGGGTCATGGCTATGACCATTCACTGACAATATGTCTTTATTTTTCTGGCACTATCTTTATTTTCTAGCTAATGGTTTAATATATAAACGATTGATCGATATTGTTTGATATATAAGAAATACATCATTTAGAATAAACACCCTATCCTATAAGAACCAATGAAAATTAAAGATTATATGAAAATTGATAACATATATTATGTCATCAATTAAACAACCTCTCAATTACAGATTATATAAAAGTTATTAACATATATCATGTCATCGATTAAACAACCTCTAGACTTTGCGGTGCTCCTAAGCCATCACGTGTCATGGCTAATAAATTATTTCAAAAATCCAAAAATTTATAAGAAAAAAGAAAATAATGGAACCATCGATATCATTTCATTTTTTTTCCACATCATTCATATATAAGCCACTAACATAATAAGATTTGAAAGTTGCATTTCTTACTATTTAATTTAAATTTTATGATTTACTAGGTTTTTTCTAAAAAAACTACAAATCCGACATATAATAGAGAAGAAGAGTTCCGGTACATATATGTATTCCGTCTTTATTGATTCAAATTTAACTATGTAACAAGCTACATGAATACCAACCAACTAGATATGGGCTAGCATGATGGTACAAACAAAACACATTTATTAGCAATAATAATTTTTTTAGGTTTATTGATGTATCTTAATTAGACCTTATTTCTAAAAAAACTATTGTTTTATTTTAGATGATGAAGTAGATTATCGATAATTGCTCATAGGGATGAATTAAATATTATATAGGATAAAGTTGATAAATAGCTTGGAAAAAATAAAGCAATGTCCATGAACAAAATTTTAGAAAAAAAACTATACTTTTGAAGCTTGACACAATAATCAAGGTGATATCTAACCCTTAATAAGTTTTTCAAACATAGCATAAGACGAATGCCCGCGCATTTACGCGGGTACCTTCCTAGTTACAATAAGAAGGGGATTAAGTAAACTTTTGTGCGTTAGTCTAGGTGTGGAAGATGTTCCAAAAAAAAAGGTGTGAAAAATGAAACTATATATTCCCTTATCATGTTCATGTGATCAAATAAGTGTAGGATGTATTAGTGTACGCGGGGACCACAAGTTAATTTTGGTAGTATAAATTATGACTCCAACCAATTAACCAACCGCGATGACAGCACATACCTCTAGAATCCATTCGCGGCTACGAGCCTTACAATCTCGTCATATGCGTGGCACTGCTGGGACCAAGCACACTGGCCGGAACGACGAGCAACGAAAAGCTAGCACACGTGAAGTACTAGATCACATCGGTTTAATAAGTCAAAACGATTTATTAAAAAATAAAAAAATTATTTTTTGAAAAAACGTGATTTAAAAGCTAATGTTAAAAAAGTACATTTAAAAGTCCCCCCTGGCACAGTTTGCACCGATCGATGATCGATCGGTCGATCGGTTTCGCCATAAATTTCGTTGTCCCGTGCGCGTGCGTGCATGAGCCGAGATGAGCATGTCGACCGGGAGCCATGGACCGACGCTTGCAAACCGGCGCGCCGCCAGAGATAGTCGCCGTCGCCCAAGCCCCAATGGCAGAGCACAGAGAGGCGTCTCGCTTTCTCCCTTTAGCTGAGAGCAATATGCCAATATCCGGTGTCAGTGTCAGTGTTACGCTCTCAACAGCGAGTGTTAATTTAGAGCATGGAGCACGACATATATACTATTTTTTTCTGGGGCGAAATCATCTTGTAAGAATTATGCAATAATCGATCCTCCGTGTAGAATTCCTCCACACGTTCCAGAACTTGCTTGGTCGTCCATATACTTGCTTGCATTAATTATTGGAGATGATCAAGAACTAGTTTACTTGCATGATGACACCAGTAATAACAGTGTTGAAAGCGTCCTGACTAAAGAAGAAGCTTGCACAATACACTGATTGATTACGTCTCATCATCCTTTTATATTGTGCTTTGTCACCATTAATTCACCAGCGCAGTTTATCCTTTTACTAATCAAATCAAAATGGAGCTACAGAGAGAGAGATCGACCGAGCTGGTGGACTCATCATCGATCTCTCCTGGGTTGAAACTGAAGCGTTCGCTGACGCCTCTCGACGGCGGCCATCGACGATTCGTCGACGCCGACGGATCACATGCACGCCACGAAG
Organism: Oryza officinalis; assembly: GCA_008326285.1. Lineage (NCBI taxonomy): Eukaryota > Viridiplantae > Streptophyta > Magnoliopsida > Poales > Poaceae > Oryza > Oryza officinalis. The sequence continues at coordinate 43,713,441 of BDMV01000002.1, read as the reverse complement.
CAAAGCGAAGCGCTCACGAGCAGGTGAGGCGACTTAGTTAGACCAAATCCAGCAGAAAAAAAAAAACCACCACTTGATTGAACCGATCTCGTCTTTTCTGCAAAAATATGATTGAACCGATCTGCACCCGATCAGACGACCTCGTCTGAAATTTCCACACATATCATCACACAAGGTCTCCAAACCGAAAAGTCGTTTAGATTTCAAACCACAGTGCCTGATGACTGAGCCCTTTCATAGTAGTAGATTAGTAGTAGAACAAGATACAGTGCACTTGCTGGATTCGTCCGCTTGGTTAAATTATTCTACCATCATCGTCTAATTAATCGTAAATGGATCTTCCAATCAAAGAGAGGAAGAAAGAAGCTCATATTGCGACTTTTTTGGCTTTCTTTTTCAGGCAGCTTTTTATCCTAATCCTCGATCGACAAGCACTTCTCTGGCTAAGCCAGAAGTAACGGCGCGTTCAAACTTCATGCACTCACCACTGAACTGGTTGGATTATGTCAATAATTCAACTTGGTATTCATTAGTTAGTCTTCCCAAAAAGGCAAAAACGTGCATAAATGGTCTAAAGTTGTTACCAATGTGGGCTTAGTTATCGAGCGTTATTTTGATCGTCATGCTTATCTTTGTATACCGCAATACGCTAAGCAATCTAATAAAACCTAGTGTAGAATTGGTAATCCTCATCTTCCTAGGAAGTTTGTCACGTGTAAACACTGATGAAGTCTACTTGGACATTACGTATATGACATTTTAAAACGGGTTGAAGTTTTGCGCCGGGGGGCCGATATAGCCTAGGTTGAAGTTTTGCGATGTGTAGCTTTGAACCCAATAATTATCTCTACGAGATGTGTTCATGAAAATTAAAATACTAAATATCGGAAAGTCAAGATACATAGGTAAGACGCTCTAACATATCGATATCAATTTATTTTACTTTTAGCAATGACTCGTGAGCCAGCAGAAGTTGTTTCAATGTACTAGGCAACCAAGGATGCAAAAGTGTACAACTCATTTTGAATTTTAGAATTCAATTTTAAAATTAATTCTAGATAGTTTTTCCAGTTATTTATTTCATAGTTTTTCCACTTACTTATTTCATGAATGCTAAGAAAACAACTATAAAAAACCTACCTGTTTTTGTTAAAAAAACATATTTCAAATTTTGACTTTTTTTCTAAATGCTAAGAGCAGCAAAAAAGAAGCATCCCCAACAGTTTGCCCTATTTTAAGGACCTCTTTGTTTAGAGTTAGGTTTATTGGCTTAAGCTTTTAAGTTATCTTTTTAGCTTATAAGATTTATAGGCTGGTGGATTTAAAGTCCAAAGTTTAAGGGTGGTGTCATACTTCTATCTCAAATAAGCCAAAAAGCTTTCTCCGACCTAACTTTTGGCTTACTAGTGTAAGAGTGACTTATGGCTTAAAAAAGTCAAAAGAAAAAATTGTTTGTTTGTTTAGACTTGGATTTTTTAACATGTAAGCTGGTTTATAAGTCTAAACAAAGAGAGCCTTAAGCTCCCAAAGGTTAGATGAGTTCTACCCCTATTTCCCGAGTCCTCAAATATGATTCCAACTCCATAAATAACCCATATCTTCAGCCCATCTTCCTTTTTCTCTTTCCATATATACTATATGTTTATTCGGTTTCACACCACCGTAAGTCAAACATAAATATAATGCAATCAAACCCACAATTTCAAACACACAATCAAAATTTAAAATCATATTTTTGAACATAGAAATGACATATATATCTGACTTTTGGTATCAACGTCGTGTTCCAGCAGTGGCGCGCTAAGGTTGCTTTGCTTCAGTTTGCGCGGGGATGGAGAATGTGTAGTGACACAACGCGGGAGATAGTGTGCTCTGTGACACGAGGATAGAGGAGCTCGGTTGTCGACGTGAGACATTGCGAAGAAGACTAGTGACATATAAAAAACAGATGGGCATTGTGGCCTAGAGACCTCAAGAATGGGGCTGTGGAGGGAGAGTTGTAGCCTTCTTATTTTATGGCTTTAGTAGTGATTTATTGGATTTTTTTTCTCAGCCTAAAAAATTATTTAGGAGAGCTATGTTTATGGTTTTATTGAAATTGAGCTTAGAATAATTTGTTGGATCCCTCGCACTATGGTAGGTAGGTAGTATGGCACGTAGGAAAGAAAGGGAGCCACTAATAGTTTCCTTATTTGTATATGGTTCACAATACAAATATGTACTACATGTTTAAATGTTTTCATTTTTTTAAAATATAGAGCTCTTCTTAGTTTAGCATTTATGTAGTCATTTGAAATCATATCGTACCACGCGACATTCTAGCTAGTTATATATCCTAGCAGCTAGCCAGCATTAATCTACACCGTGCGATCTCCAATCTCACAGCTAGTAGTACCATACAAACCGACACTCGTGGGGTACGTCACTGCATCCTCCATTCCTCCGATGCATCATGCCTGTACCCTACAACGTACAAATCGCTACAAACAAATCCCCTTATTATAATTAAAAAAACGAACAAAGCAACACGGACTCGATCAGAGCCAATAAAAAAAGCGAACAAAACCGAAACGAGCCCTCAGCTATTCCCATGCGAGGCTGCGACGAAGCTGCCCCAATTGACCACGTTCGTTGTAGCCTCGCCCCGCGCATAAATACCCCGCCGCTCCCCCCCTCCCGTTCCGCAGCATCACACAGACGACGCAGCATCACCAAGCGACGCACACGCCGAGCAAGCAATCCATCGCACACAAACGCATAGAGCGCGAGAGCTCGGTCGAGAGAGGAGGAGAAAGGTTTCTGTGTATACAGCGGCAATGGGGAGGGCGCCGTGCTGCGAGAAGATGGGGCTGAAGAGGGGGCCGTGGACGGCGGAGGAGGACAGGATCCTGGTGGCGCACATCGAGCGGCACGGGCACAGCAACTGGCGCGCGCTGCCGAGGCAGGCCGGGCTGCTCCGCTGCGGCAAGAGCTGCCGCCTCCGGTGGATCAACTACCTCCGCCCCGACATCAAGCGCGGCAACTTCACCCGCGAGGAGGAGGACGCCATCATCCACCTCCACGACCTTCTCGGCAACCGGTACTTTTCATCCCATCCCTTCTAAGCCACTGTCCAATACTACTAGTTTAATCTTGCCTTGGATACGCGAAAGATTATGTCGGGTTTGTTTATTGGTTAATTAACTCAATTGTGGCTAATGATTCAGATGGTCCGCGATTGCCGCGAGGCTGCCGGGGAGGACGGACAACGAGATCAAGAACGTGTGGCACACTCACCTCAAGAAGCGGCTGGAGCCGAAGCCGTCGTCCGGCCGGGAGGCCGCCGCGCCCAAGCGAAAGGCCAAGAAGGCTGAGGCCGTGGCGGTGGCGATCGACGGCCCGACCACCGTGCCGGTGTCGCCGGAGCAGTCACTCTCGACCACGACGTCGGCCGCCACCACCGAGGACTACTCGGTGGCCTCCTCCGCGGATCAGAACGCTACGGACAGTTTCACCTCGGGGGAGGAGTTCCAGATCGACGACAGCTTCTGGTCGGAGACGCTGGCAATGACGGTGGACAGCTCCGACTCCGGGATGGAGATGAGCGGCGGCGAGCCTCTCGGCGCGTACAGTGCCTCGCCGTCGTCGAGCAACGACGACGACATGGACTTCTGGCTCAAGCTGTTCATCCAGGCCGGTGGCATGCAGAATTTGCCCCAGATTTAATTTATGAAGAGAATTGGCCTCTTGGGTCGATCTCTTGTTCATTTTTCTTACCACTATTCTTTGAATCTTTGGAGCTGTGTAAATCTTTACAAAGCGGAGAGATTGATGGAAAACGAAAGAAGGAAATCTTTCATGACGGTGTTCATTGCAGAGAAAAATGAGGCCGTGACTAGGTGTCTAGGTGAAAGTAAAATGTCTGCGCCGCAGTAGTGATGGGTGCATATACGTCCTTTGGTCAAAACTTTTGACCCCTCAAATTTCTTGTATCGAAAGAGAAAAGCGAAATGATCCAAAATTCCAAATCCATAGATGCCTCGCGAGATTCCTTTACGAAAGAGCAAAATTTCAATATTTGGGCGTACCAGACTTCAGAGTTTGAAAAATCTAACATATTTGGATCTATTTGGTAAAACCCTAACTCTTACTATATTTATATTTTTAGGAACATATGAATGTTATAACCTAGAATAAGGTGGCTTTAAGTCATAACACTTTAGTCTAAATATAAATAAAATGGCTCACTCAAACAACACCAATATAACTACAGCTAAATCCAACTCGAAGAACAAAAATACCACCAATATATCAACACCTAGCTAGGTCATGGGCTTTATCTCGAACTAAATACTAGTCATCAATCCGTGTTGTAGCATATATCTGTCTTAGGTTGTTTTCTTTTCTCATCTTTCTCAACTTATTTTTATCGTTTTTCATGTACACGCTTCTCTGTTAAATGGTGTATTTTTTTTAAAAAAATTTATATGAAAGTTATTTTAAAAAATCATATTAACCTATTTTACAAAAAAAAATAAACTAATACTTAATTAGTCATACGCTAATGAGTCGTTCCATTTTACGTGCTGAAGGGATTAGTTCCCATCCCCCACTAACGAACACAGCTATATGCATTTACTAAATTTCTTTATGGTGTCAGCTCAATAGTGTTTAGCACTTCCTAACAAAACTTTGTAGAATAAAACATCTACACATGCAACTAACATTAATAACGTTTCAAGTATTGTCTCTGTTTCAATATAAATGTAAACTAATATAGATGTAATATATCTTAGGACTAAAAATCTGGACAGACAACTATTTATCTTCGTAGTCCTACAATATATCGTATCTTTATTAGGTTGTATTTATACTGGGACGGAAGAAGTAGTATACTTCTTCATTATGCTTTGGGCTAATTAAAAGTTTGCATTCGAGCGTTTAGATCTTGGTCAAGTGGAAGGGCAGCTTTGTCGATGCAAATTAAGTACCAGAAACATGTTTACAGTATTCAGAGTTAGGGATTTCTATCCATTATAAAAATAATAATAAAAGGTATGCAAGCGTGCACATATATTTTGAAGTTGCAATATACCAGATATAGTCATTTAGCAACTCAACAAGACGAGTGTGATAATATGGGAATATCCAAAGGTGCTTTCTCTATTTTATACTATAAATCGTTTATTTTATATTATAAATCATTTGACTTTGTTTTATAAAATATTTTAAAGTTTGACTGAGTTTATAGTAAAACATAGTTATATTTTCAATACAAAGCAAACATTATATCAAAATTTATTCAATGTTAAATTTAATGAAACTAATTTGGCCATGTCATGAATGTTGCTAATTTTTTTATAAACTTAGTAAAATTTAAAAAAATTTGACAAAAAAATCAAACAACTTATGGGCAGAGGAAGTAGTAATTAAGACATGCACAGAGAACAACTTGAAGTTCTAAAAAAAAATGTAAAACCAGCTCCCTATAAATTCGTCTTGTCGATTGGCAGAGAAGATTCGTCATTTCTGAAAAATAAAAAAGACCCTTGCATTATGAAATGTCTTGAACAGTCACATCTCTCACACGCATACTTGGACTTCGATTCTGTAAATATCCACAAACGGATAAAATGTTTTACGAGCATTCCAAGAAGATCAATTAGTCGCCCACAGCGATCCAGTCACAGTAGTAAACTCATACCAGAGCGCATCAGAGCGGCGATGGCCGGGTGCGTACACAGACACCGCGCCGGCGGCCGGCCACCGCCTAGCGCAGCGGCCCTGCTCACTGCTGCGAGCCTGCCACCGGGCTGCCGTATGCGCGCCGCCCACTGCGCTCGCACACGTTGCCCGTCCTCGGTTTGCCGACATGAAGCCCCACGGTGCCGGAGGCGCGACCATGGCGGCTTGGTACGCGCGCCGCCGCCGCGCCTTTCCACCCTCGGCGCTAACAGACAAAAGCGACTCCCCCGGCTGCGCCGCCGCGAGAAAGATCCGGCAAAAAGAAGGCGAGGAGAACACGACGTAATAATGTGTAGTATAAGGGTGTTTTTCGTAAAAAGGTACCTCTGTCTCAATCTGGACAGCGAACGCCCCTATCCAACGGCCGGCTGCCGAAGATCCTGCGGTGGTATTTTGCAAGATAGACCCTGGTTTGGGTCACCGTCATCGATAGCGATCGTAAATTTTGCAAACTAGTCTCTAGTTTAGTTTTGACGTAACCAATGCTACCAATCGTCACCGACGGCCGCCTCGCCGCCTCGAATGGAAACTCCCTTCCTACGGATGATGACTCGCTATCGTCACGAGCTACAGGCCGAGGGAACACCGGCAGAAACGAGCGAGCGTTGGTGGCTGCGTCCCGCGGGGAGAACGGAGAATTTTCACAGCCGCGCGCGTGCTCTGAATCTGATGCACACGGGCAAAGGGCCGTCGCGAGGGCGAGGCAGAAAAGACGAGGGCTCGGGGCGGCACACGAGAGTACACGACTCCGATAGCCTGCGGCACAGCAGAGGAATCGTTGGCCAGTGTGAACTGTGCCATTGCGGTTTTGCCAAACGATCTCTCACAGGCCTATTAATGGGCTTACACGTGGGCAAGATACTAGACATCTAAGCCCAAAAGCAAAACCACGGCCGACTAATTAAGCCCTCCAGCCCATATCGTCAGATCGCTAGAAATAAGTCTATTATGCCTTCCTCATATCTTGCCCTTGGTTGAATGATTGAATCGCACCCCTCAACGATTAAATCGGGTTTAACACTTTCCCCAACTTTAAAAACCAATGCAAAGTGACTCTTTCAGTGGTTTTGAAAGCGGTTTTTCCTAATGTGGTAGGTTGACTTGGTCTAAGTGTGCTGACGTGACAGCCTAGTCATTGGAGTTGAAAATATAAGTGGGTCCCACATGTAAGCATAAGGAACAGTAAGGGCTTGTTGACGCAAACTCTGTCCCATCGAGCATGCCAAAAGATGTATTGGCGTAGATCCTGCATGTGGCACACGAAGGCCTGAGAGATCTGCTTAGCTCCAGTGCAGGTTCTAAAATTGATGAGATGTAGGCGTGCCAATCAGTTTAATCCTGCAACTGACAAGATATATAAACAGCAGATCAAATAGCCAATCAGCTGACAAGCCGATGGAGTAATTCCAACCGATAGAGTAATTCCAGCCGATGCCGATACTAGACGGTCGGTGACATGGGACCGGGGGTATCGAGACCAAAGGGAAGGGCGGCCACAGGGATCCACGTGGCCCGTTCCCCCGGAGGGGTCAGGCCCGAGGGTGACGTGGCGGCTGCCCTCCCGGCTTCCCCTCGGGGTCGGGCCGCTCCCGTTTCTGCCCCGAGGGCTGGGGCGTCCCGACCCCCTGTGGTTTTGGTGCCACGATCGCAGGTTAGGTGAGCGCGACAGGGCTCACTTGACCGCATTTATGGCGGTTCAGATGAGCGCACTACGCCGCATTTAATGCGGCGTGGCGCGTGCATATCCGATCCGTGACCGGTCACGGTGAGTGACCGGTCGCAGACCGGTCAGATCGCGGGTTAGGTGGCGCCAGGCGGCCTGCTGCACGCCTCGCCCTGTCCCGTCGGAATGATGAGGGCCCTCTGACCCTTATCTCTCAGCCGGAGTTGGCGTGCCGACTCCCGGAGTTGGTATGTCAGCCCCGGTCAGATGCTTTCCTGATTCTGGCACAGGCGAGACGAGAAAATCGCCCGCCATTTAATGAAAGTGGAAACGGGCGTCTCCCGGATGGGTCGACTGGCTGAGCAGGGGCGTGCTACGGCGTCTGTCAGAGACTGCTTCCAGCGATAGGATAGCCCTAAATGTAAAAGAATGTTTTTTTTCTTAGACAGCTCGTGGCCCATGTGGTAGCCCCTTGCCATATAAAAGGAGACCCAGGCCTAGGAAAGAGGGCAAGGGACAAAGACTGGCTGGCTAGAGGCTAGATTGTCTCTGGATCCCATCACACTCTCAGATCTACTAGAACACAGGAGTAGGGTATTACGCTTCTCAGCGGCCCGAACCTGTCTAAATCACTTGCGTTCTCGCATTTTTTCTCGCTGAAAATCCCTCAGATCCGGGGCAAGGGATTGCACCTCGCGCCCCTGGCCAAACCGGCAAAGGGGGGCCTGCACGGTCTCCCGGTGAGGAGTTTCACGCTCCATCATAGCCGATGTCGATAGGGTTTTGAGCAATCGGCTATATATCCAATGTAGATGCTAATACTTGAGTAAATAATGATATAAAGACTATCGGCTGACAATAATGCAATAAAATAACAATATAATCCAATAGAAACCAATCGGCTAATAGCGACATGATAGAATAAGCGTTGATCAGAAGATTAAAGCATACATCGGTTGGAGGTCCGATGTCATTAAATCCAAACGATTAGAGAATCAATGAAACCTCTGTTGTCATCGGCTAAAACTAACTTGTATGTAATCCTTGTGAGCCGATGCAACGTCCAAATAATTCATCGGCTGAAACCCCGATGAAACTCTTATCGGCAATCAAAAAGCAGGCTAGAGATTATGGTTCTAAACATGACTAGGGCTGATGCAGTGCAAAGTATGAAAAAAACATAATGTCTAGACAATCAAGCCTTCAACTCATTTTAAAAGTGGTGGATACCTTAGCTAGCTCGACAAAACAATTTAGCCGATACCGGCAAATACTCTAAAGCAAGCTCAGCCGATACGACCAAATTGAATAATCGATTTAGATTAACTAAGATATATGATAAATAGGTAGGGCCGGTGGAACGTAGAACTTACCCCTTTGCCAGAGATCGAAAGCCGATGCAGCCCCGTGTTAGGTGCCAAGTTTCATCGGTTGATAAATAAAAATCTCGAGAAAGAGAGTGGCGATGCGCCGAAAGTTATATTGATCGAGAGATATCTTACATAGACCTCGAGTATACCCATGAGTAGGTACTAGTCCTTATTGGACAAGACGCAAACTTTTCTAAAGATAAAGTAAAAGATACAAGTCCTATTCGGACTCTAAACAATCTTTTCTAAAAGTAAAAGGAAACTAATTTACTCTGTCTAATTAATAGATAACTTGCCATGCTGCATCCTCTTCGAACTCGGTCTCTTCTGGATAAGCATTCTTTAATTGATTAATTTTCTTAACCGAATCCATCAAGATTCTAATTGCTGGCAACTTGATATGTCCATTGGCTTATCATAGGACGCTGAAGCCGATACGATTCCTAAGCCGATGATGACTTCGGGGCTTACCAAATTTTGGCGTTAACAAGGCCACCTGTCAGTCCCCTTCTCCTTCTCTTCTTTCTTCCATACACACACACGCACGCACGCACGCACACACACACACATATGGCAGGTTTGGGAGTGGACGGCCGCGCGTTTAGGCAGCAGAGTTCGCTACGAACCCACCGATGAAGTTGCCGACTGTCGGGGTTACAGATAAGGCATACTTTCTATCCTTGGAGTTGTGAAGTATACGGATATGGTATACCCTTGGTATACGAAAAGGTTACCTTAATATTATGTAATTTGACTAATAAATAGAGAAATTATATTCCGAATAGAAGGTGTTAGAGTCCTATTCGAGGAAGATACAATCTCTGTCATCTCGTAGACCAAAAATACTCTCCGAGTTTTACTTGGAGGCCAAGACAGTCTGCGGTATAAATATAAAGCCCCCTGGGGGTACAGGATCATCGAATCATAGCACAAGCCACCACCGTAGCAGAGGCAATCGGAGGACTTGAAGGCAACTCGCCATTTGGATCTCGTCGAGTCGTTCTCGACAGGGATCTTGTCGGTACTCGATACTTTCTGTTGTTCTCTATTGTAATCTCTGTGGTTCTCGTTGTAATTCGATACAAACTGGAGTAAGGCTATTACCTTACGAGGGGTCTGAACCAGTATAATCCTTATCTTTTGTGTGTTTGATGTCATTTTGTATAGATCCTTGTTCCAACGTACCTCAATACCTTCAGAATACGGTCTACGGATATAACCCATTGACACCGACGCCGCGGTTGAGACGGATGACGGTGGCCGGCCGACGACTCATCTCCTCACACGCAGTCGGCCGACGAGCTCCTCCTTCCACGCACGGCCGCCTGGCAAGCTCCTTCCCTGCGCATCGCAAAGCTTGGTTCCACCTGATAACTCAGCGAATTAACCTGTCATGTCGGACGAAACCGCCTCCCAAACCACTAAAGGAGATGATTTGCATCGGTTTTGATGGATAAGAGAGACGTTATATCCGGCAATTGAGGGATACGATTCAACCAGGAGCAAAAGTTAAGAGAGGCAAAATAGACTTATTCCGATCGCATATGGTAGGCGTAGGCAAGCCCAGTCCAATGAAAATCTTTGGCCCGCAGCTCGACTATGTGCGAGACCTGAACCACGTCAAGGGAAATAAGTCCACTAGACTCCCTTAGTGTAGGTTCTTATTTGTATCCCTTAACCGCAATATCAGATATCTTGACCCTCAACTATTAAAACCGATGTAATTTGACTCACTCGATTATTCAATGTTATATTTAATGAATTTAATTTGATATAATAGATGCTGTTAAATTTTTCTATAAACTTGATCAAATCTAAAAAAGTTTGATTAGAAAAAAATCAAAATGATTTATAATATGAAACGGAGGAAATAATTAGCCATGTGAATTCGGACACGCAACTGTCGTTTTTAAGATGCGTTTATCTCCCGTTTCTTGATTTGTTCTTGACTTCTCTTGGAGCTGGTTGATCAACGTCTGCCTACCTACTTTGCCAGTTCAGACATCATCCTGAACGGAGCTTTTCCATCCTTTCGGAAAATGTATCTCGTGGACTGATACATCTTGCGTGTATGTGTAACAATCTTTCAGAACAAATTTGATACGGCTAGTATGGAATTTCAACGTCAAAGCCGCTAAGTTTCTTGTACAATATATTCTGTCAAATATGGAAAGTGAATTTTAAACTCTTAAGGATTAAACAGCTAGTTAATATATATTTACAATCAAATTTGTTTTTTCCGTTACAATATGTAGAAATTAAATTTAACATTGCATATTTGTGAAGCGATCTATCATACATTAAATTATCTTGTTAAATTTTGTTAAATTTTTTTATAACTATCTAAGTTACATGTAAATAATGAGGGGATATTTCTACTTTCGTCAAATGTACCTGTGGCCAGTGGCTCGTGGGAACCCAACACTTTTCACATGAATCTGACTATGGCTTTGTTTAGTTAGGTTGTTTTTGGAAGTTTGGTTGTAAAATTGAAATGATGTGATTGAAAGGTTGTGTGTGTATGATAGGTTGATGTGATGGAAAAGTTGAAAGTTTGAAAAAAAACTTGGGAACTAAACATGGTTTATATCTGAGAAGAAGTCTTCAAACGAAACCCGAATATAGGTACTCGTCTGACAGAATTGTTGGTGCACTTGTGCTTGCTGAAACGCTGAATCAATCATCTTCAATCCTTGCTTTTCTTGATGCACTCTTCCTTGGCCTGTATATGTCCACATGTCTAGTCAACCGATCGCGTTCGTATTAAATGACCCGATCGATTGCGGTTGCTCTTGGCACCATTCACAATCGCTGGTTCTTTTTAGATATTTTACAGTGCTCAATCTGAACAGAAACCTTTCCATGTCTCCATGATATAGCACATTAAGCGCAACAAAAGCAGGCATAATTGCACCATACCAGCACGTACAGTAAGGACGATGCTTCTTTCGTTGATCGCCGTGCTGATCGCTTCGGCATGGCCGTCGGCAGCATCGACGACGACGGCTGCTGCACAGCCAGCCGCCGCATGCCAGCGCCGGTGCGGCGACGTGGACATCCCCTACCCGTTCGGCATCGGCCGCGGCTGCTACCTCTACACCGGCGAGGACGACATCACCTTCGGCCTCACCTGCAACCTCACCGCCGACGGCAGCTACCGCCCCTTCTGCGGCGCGGCCCTCCAGGTCATCGACATCTCCATCCACCGCGGGCAGGCGCGCATCGGCAACGACATCAAGCCGTGGTGTTACAACGCCACGACCCGGTCGATGGACGAGCAGAACGCCTGGGGGTGGGACATCTCCGACTCGTGGTTCCGGCTCTCCGACGAGGACAACCGCCTCGTCGTCGTCGGTTGCAACTCGCTCGCGTACGTGACGTCGGTGAACGAGACGGAGTACATGACCGGGTGCATGGCCACCTGCCCCAGCGTGGGGCGACTGGAGAACGGCTCGTGCTCCGGCGTGGGATGCTGCCAGGCGGCCATCCCGAGGGGGATCAACTCCTACGTGGTCGGGTTTGAGGAGAAGTTCAACACCTCCGGCGGCGCCGTCGGTCGGTGCAGCTACGCCGTCGTGCTCGAGGCGGCCTCCTTCGAGTTCAGGACGACGTACGTCACCACCGGCGACTTCGTGGAGTCCACCGGCGGCAAGGTGCCCCTGGTGCTCGACTGGGTGGTCGGCAAGGAGACGTGCCGGGAGGCGAGGCGGAACGCCACGGGCTACATGTGCATCAGCCGCGACAGCGAGTGCGTCGATTCGAGGAACGGCCCGGGCTACCTCTGCAACTGCTCCACCGGCTTTGAAGGAAACCCTTACCTCCTCGACGGATGCCAAGGTGAGCTCGTCTTCTCCTCGTGTAGTAAACGTAGTATCTAATTTTGTTCAGAACTTCAGATAAAGATTGTGTCTTTGATTGGTTTTCTGAAGAAGATAGTAGTAAAAAAAAAGAGTAATTTGCTTCTGCAGATATTAACGAGTGTGAGGACAGCAGATTCAAGTACCCGTGCTCTGTTCCTGGTACGTGCATTAACACTCCAGGTGGATTCAGATGTTCTTGTCCTGACAAAACAACAGGCAACGCTTATTATGGCACATGCGAGGCCAAGAAATCTCAGCTCGGAGTTCAAATCGCAATCGGTACGCCACTCAGTTCTCTAGTACATTTTGACTTGTGATTATTTGCCGATCATGCATGTGTAGAACTCAGGTTGGACTTATCGCCGGGGGCCGGTTACGTCATCCGGCGGTAACCGCGCAAAACCGCGACAAATTTGCAAATCGAAATTTGAATTCAAAAATTCGGGCAAACCGCGGTATCGACCGCGGTGGCGCGGTAACCGCGCGGTTTGGCGCGGTTACCGCGCGATGTGTGACGGGCCGCACAGTAACGGGCCGGCCCATTTTTTTTTCCAATTTTTAAATTTATTCTCCGTTTTGCTCTCAAATTTGAATAAATATTACTTTTTTTTTGAGAAATTTCTTTACCATAAAACACTACCTTCACCTTTTTTTTGATTTTTTCTTTTTTTTTAAATTTTTGAATTTGGACGAATTTCATTAAACCGTACCGCGCGGTACGGGTAACCGTACCGGTTACCCTCGTGGTACGGGCGGTAACCGCGGTAACCACGCGGTTACCGCCGGTAAGTCCAACCCTGGTATAACTCCATAAATTTCTCTGTAAACACCCCCTTTTACTGCAGGTGTTAGCATTGGCGTAGCTCTACTGGTAATCATCATGTCTTCGGCTTACATGATCCAGCAAAAGAGGAGGCTTGCCACTGTAAAAAGAAGGTACTTTAACCAACATGGTGGCCTGTTGCTATTCGAAGAAATGAAGTCAAATCAGGGACTATCCTTCGCAGTGTTTACCAAGGATGAGCTAGAAGAAGCAACAAACAAATTCGATGAACGAAATGTGCTCGGGAAGGGAGGCAATGGCACGGTCTACAGGGGCACTCTGAAAGACGGTAGAGTGATTGCAATCAAGAGATGCAAGTTAATCAACGAGAGGCAGAAGAAAGAGTTCGGCAAGGAAATGCTCATTCTGTCCCAGATCAACCACAGGAACATCGTCAAGCTCCATGGCTGCTGCCTCGAGGTGGAGGTCCCCATGCTTGTCTACGAGTTCATCCCAAACGGCACCTTGTACCAGCTTATCCATGGCGGACGACACGGATCGCGCATTTCCTTCGCGGCGCGTCTGAAGATCGCGCACGAGGCTGCTGAAGCGCTTGCTTACCTGCACTCGTGGGCTTCACCCCCAATCATCCATGGCGACGTGAAATCGCCAAACATGCTCATCGACGATAGCTACACCGTGAAAGTTTCGGACTTTGGTGCTTCCACACTGGCTCCGACAGATGAAGCTCAGTTCGTCACACTTGTTCAGGGGACCTGCGGTTACCTCGATCCAGAGTACATGCAGACATGCAAACTGACGGATAAGAGTGACGTGTACAGCTTCGGCGTCGTTCTCCTAGAGCTGCTCACGTGTCGAAAGGCACTGAACCTTCAGGCACTTGAGGAGGAGAAGAATCTCTCGTCACATTTCCTTCTAGCTCTGAGTGAGAACAGGCTCGAGGGGATACTGGACTCCCAGATACAAAGCGAACAGAGCGTTGAACTGATTGAACAAATGGCAGATCTAGCAAAGCAGTGCCTGGATATGTCTAGTGAGAAGAGACCCTCGATGCGTCAGGTTGCAGAAGAGCTTGACAGGTTAAGGAAGGTAGCCGAGCATCCTTGGGGACGGCATGAAAGTGAGGAGCTGGAGAAATTGCTTGTTAGAGGATCGCCAAGCACGTTCTCTGAAATAGAACTTAGCAATGGGTATGTCAGCTTGACTGACTCGGCGTATCTAGGAATCCAATCTCCACGGTGATGCCATCTCTTATTGTCACCATTCGAAAAAAAATCTCATTGTCTTAGAGTCAAACAAGATTGCTGCACCTTTTCACACTGTGTTGTAATAACTACTGTCTTCCAAATGATGTATATATTGAGTAGTTGTATGTACGCGTTCTCTCGTTTTGTTTCGTCCCTACTGTTTAAAAGAGGAAGTTGTCCTTCCATCCCCTACTCTACCGTGCGTAACGTGTCGTACGCAAAAAGTAGATATCGAATCCAATATTTTATTCTCAATCATCCTTTTAATTAAATATTTTATTCTTAATCATCCTTTTATTTTTTTTCTAATTATATGAACCTGACTCGTTATAATGTATGGGCTTTTAGTTCATTCCTATTTATATGAGCTTATCCGTACGACATGAAACTATTGAACTAGAAAACCACGTGCTCGCTATTTATATGAGCTTATCCGTACGACATGGAACTATTGAACTAGAAAACCACGTGCTCGCTCATTTCCTTCTATCTACTCAATCAACGTGGACCGTAATTTACTCTCAGCAACTAATTGGGCCAACATGTTATGTCCAACTTCCACAGCTCACGGAAATTGGAAATTGGATCCAATCTGGGCCGTGGATTGGTAGCAGATCCAAGCTGGGTTGTCATACATGGCCCCGAGAGAATAGTCGGGGGGAAAAGTTTACATGGACTCTCTCAAAATATATAGATCAAATCTAATTCGTATCCTTTAACCGAAACATTGAATAATGATGACTCCTCTAACCGTTAAAACCGATACAAATAACTCCTATAATAGTATTAAAGGTGGTATTTTCTGATGTGACAATCTAGTCATAACATAAGTTTAGAAAATAGAGTGGGATCCACATGTAAATGACGAAAGGAAACTTTTTTTTTTTAAAAAAAAGTCGATTCTTCCTCCAAGTTGAGGCCGTCCGCGTGTTCCGCTCCTGGGATCGGGGGCGCCTCCTCCGTGAGGTCCTCCTCCCCACCTCGCCGCCGCCCGTGGGAGGAGGTGATCTTGATCCGCTGCCATAGTGCCTGCCATTTGTGGCACTGCCCGCCGTAGGGGATGCCCTCACGCTAGCCTATGACCTGGGGCTAGGGCGGTGGTGGGATTGCGTGGCTTGATCTGCCGCTGTCGGTCGTCCTCGTCTTTTGCCACCATTGATGCTGGCCATGGCCGCTCCCTCCACTCTAGATCCACTCCACCGCCGCTAGGCTCACTCGCACCACCTCAACCTCAACCAACATCAAAAAACGAATTCCTCGTCACCGCGAACGCGTGATGGAACCATTGGAAGGCCGGGATCCTGACCTGAGCTCACCGTCATCTCTTCTCTCTTCGTCCGGACCAAGCCCTCGACGACCGCACTTGCGCTGTCTTCCTCATTGGTAGCCGCCACCTGCGGATGAGCTGAGCCGTGGGACACGCTCCATCGTTGTCGAACCCACTTCCATCGTCGGAGCATCAACGCCCGAGCCCCATCTCCTCTGGCCTTTCATGGATAGGTGTCGTGATACCGAGAGAGATGGAGAGAAGAGGAGGAAGAGATGTGTGCCCCACGAAGATGAGAGAGAGTGACCTACATGTGGGCTTATGTTTATTTTTTAATTTCTTGATAATTGGGATGTCACGTGGATGTAAGAGAAAACCACCTTCAAAATAGTTAGGGGATTCAATTTGAACGGTTTTAAAAGTTGAAGAAAGTCGTTATATCCAATTTTATAGTTAAGGGATTTGAATTAAATTTGACCTATCCAAGAGGTGTACCGTTCAGGAAGCATTGCTTAATAATAAGTGGGTACAGGATATTCAAGGTCAACACACTATAGAGGTTCTGTCTGATTTTTTGGACATTTGAGACTTGGTTCAGGAAATAGTGCTCCTGCCAGAAATTGATGATGTCCATAAATGGAAGTTCGAGAGTTCGGGACAGTTTTCCACTAAGTCAGCTTACGAGGTTTTTTTCCTAGGAGCAGTCCAGTTTGAGCCCAGCACACTAATTTGGAAGACTTGGGGTCCCAGGAAGTGCAAATTCTTCCTTTAGTTAGTGGCTCATAATCGATGTTGGACAGCGGACAGACTGGCTAGAAGGGGCCTTCCTCATCATGAGTGTTGCCCTTTCTGTGACCAAGAGGAGGAAACGATTCAGGACCTCATCTGTTTTTGTGTCTTCTCTCGGCAATTTTGGCTTATTCTTTTTCGCAGCTTTGGACTTCCGGATATTGCACCTCGGCCTTATTCAACAAGGTTCTTTGACTGGTGGCAACAGGCGGGTAGCGCGCTTGGCAAAGGAACCAAAAGAGGTTTCAATTCGCTGGTTATGCTAGGTGCTTGGATTCTATGGAAGGAGAGGAATGCTACTGTGTTTAATGGTGCCTCTCCTAGGATCGAGAGGGTGATTCTTTTCGCCCATGAGGAAGCTGCTCTCTGGAGGCTGGCAGGAGCCAAAGGCATTGGAGGTCTGGTCGCTGCTCGACCAGGGGGTTAGCAGTGTCCATTAGGGAGGGTGGTCGACCTTTGACACTTTTAGCAGGCACATATGTATCCTAGAATTTTGAGGTGTGTGTGGTGTTGAACTTGTGGGGTGTGTGTGGTTTTTTGTATGGCTTTTTAAGCCTTTTATCTCTCTTTTTTCTTAATGCAATGATATGCAGCTCTCCTACATATTCCGAAAAAAATTAAATCCGACCTATATTTGAGGGAGTCATATTGGACTTTTTCCCTGTTCCTTCACGGCCGGATAGGCCTACCACCGAAGGTGGGCCCGAAGAGCCAACCCAAACTGGATGGTCGGGCTGCTCCTTCACCATCCATGCTGGATCCGAAAGCTTCGTTGGGCCATTGCTTCTCCGCGCGGCCTATAAAGTCCGCCCAATAGGCCAACACCACGCTGCTGCGCGGTGCGCGCTTGCCGCCGGCGGACGGCGGCGCCGGCTTCCTCCACGCGGTCTCCGCCGCGCCCGGAGCTCCGCCTGGTATTCTCAACTCCACCCCCCCGCGCGAGACTCGCCAGCCGCCTGCCTCCATGGACTGATGGATGCATCGGTAAATTTTTTTAAGCACCAATAGTCACTCCCGTGTCAAAGTGTGAAGGTAAAACTTTAACCTAAATACAGAGCACCGGGGCTCCCATGTCAAAGTTGTTCATCTGATTTTACAACAAGTCGACAGATCGGACAAGGGAGGACGTCACTGTGTAAGAATACGTTACTCCCATGTCTGCTCAAGAAACTGTCTTCGATTTTCGCTCCATAACATACTGAGCAGCTGTGCTAAATCGATTGCCGTGGCAACACAGTTTCAATAGTTTATGATGGCGTTTGCACAACGGCTAAACACATTTTACATTGTCAAGCTCTCTCTGGGGCTCGAGAATCTGACGCTGATACAGTGACGTGCAGGGGTGTGAACTCCGTTCTCCCCTGAAAGAATCAAAGAACTCCTCCGATTTGACATCCTGGTTTCCATGAACACGTGCAGTTTGAGGGTTTCAACTGCCTGTCTTCTATGATTGGCTGGATGGGAGAAAGGCCCAAATAACTGCAGAGTTTGTTGGGCATCTGTACTTTTATACGCAGAAGTACATATCTTTGTAGTTCTCTTTCGTGCAAATTCAGAGAAGTCCAGATTCTACGACGGTTACAGATATGTAATTTTGTACTACTGTTTTCCTAAGCCGTGTCGATAACTAAACAATTCCTGAATCGAACTCATGTGTAATAATGTATCATGATAGTAATTCTGCTATATCCTGTTTAATGTGTACCCTTTGTGACTGTTCCATTTTCCACCCACCAACAACTATTATCAAAGCTAGGTCGTAGCTCCAACAACCGGGTGCAAGAACGAGTCAAGCTCCGACAGTGAAGCTAGAGGTTGGATTCGATTTTACGGCACTTTCAATCAGTTGCCTGGATTTTCGTTCTGCATTTGGTGCCGTCTTGTAGCTAGTGCGGTTCGGTATCTAAACAATAATTCTCCTGGTATTAATTCCTCGATACGAATAACCGAGGGCGGCTGCGTCTTGCTTTGGGATCGAAAGTTCGAAACCGCACCTGACACTGACTAGCCTTATCACTAGCGGAATTATTTCGTATTGTTCTTGTTTAAGAATCTGTCAAACAGTGTTACGGCAGCAGCATTAATTGTTCCTGCGTTAAGAATCTTACATGTCTCGCTTCTGTCCATACGTAAAGGGAGAAATGGACAGTAAACAATCCTTTGAAGGAGTGAGTATCTGGATCGAGATCAATCCTTTTCGAAGCCCACTCTTGTAGCTTGAGCCGATCAACGTACCTGCATCATCCAATACCTATGATTCATTTAAGGTCACTTTTGAAAAATTCACACCCATCGGTATCATGTTTAGGCGCGGTGTCTGCACGCGTGCAAATGGGGACACATTGTCGTTTGATCTCTTCAAACCTCAGCATTGGTTTCACTGAAGTCTAAATCACGATTAGCTCATATTAACGACGCGATTAGCACAGATTAACAGTCGCTCGATCGTCCGGGACATTTGCACCAACGACCAAAAAAATGCTTCTTCCACTGATCATCCTTGCCCTGTCGGCGCGTCCGGCGGCGGCGGCGGCGGCGACGGCGACGGCGATGCAGCCGAGCGAGACGTGCCTGCGGCGGTGCGGCGACGTCGAGATCCCGTACCCGTTCGGCGTCGGCAGCGGGTGCCACCTCGAGACCGGGGACTGGACGTTCGTGCTCAGCTGCAACCGCAGCGCGGACGGGCGGCTCCGGGTGTACAACTACGAGATCGAGGTGGTGGACGTCTCGGTGCGGCGCGGGCAGCTGCGCATCTACAGCGCGATCAATCCGTGGTGCTACAACGGCAGCACGTCCGCCATGAACGGGCAGAGCAACTGGTGGTACGACATGTCCATCACCAACTTCCGCATCAACGACGCGCTGAACCGCTTCACCGTCGTCGGGTGCAACTCCCTCGCCTACATCCTCTCGCTCAACGGCACCGCCGGCGCCGACCGGTACATGACCGGGTGCATGGCCATGTGCCCCGGAGTGGGGCGGCTGGAGAACGGCTCCTGCGCCGGCGTGGGATGCTGCCAGACAGCCATCCCGGGCGGCCTCAACGGGTACCAGGTCTCCTTCGACGAGAAGTTCAACACCTCCGCGATCGCCGGATTCAGCCGGTGCAGCTACGCCGTGCTGGTCGAGGCCTCGGCGTTCGACTTCCGCGCCTCGTACGTCACCACCGACGAGTTCATGGTGGCCAACGGCGGGCAGCTGCCGCTGGTGCTCGACTGGGCCATCGGGAACAAGACGTGCGAGGAGGCCAAGCGGAACGCGTCGGCCTACGCCTGCGTCAGTGTCAACAGCGAGTGCGTCGACTCCAAGTACGGCCGTGGCCGCGGCTACCTCTGCAACTGCTCCGCCGGCTACGACGGCAACCCCTACCTCCTCGACGGATGCCAAGGTGAGCTCCACATAGGCCGTTGCTCCGGCGTGACAATGCCGTTCAGCCCATGAACGATTTGGTTTCTTGCCTCTGCAGATATCAACGAATGCGACGAGAGCAGGTTCAGGTACCCGTGCTCTGTTCCTGGCACATGTGTCAACACTCCCGGAGGATTCACCTGCACTTGTCCTGACAAGACGACAGGCAACGCTTACAACGGCACATGCGGGGATAACAGATCCCAGCTCGGATGGAAGATCGCCATTGGTAATCTCCAATGTTCTTAGCCTTCTTACCAGTTCTTGTGAAGAACGCCTAGAACAGAGTAGTGATGAAGCTGAGTTACTGCAGGAATCAGCAGCGGAGTTGTGATACTGATAGTCACCGCGTCGTTCCTGTACATGATCCACGCGAAGAGGAGGCTGGCCAAGATCAAGAGGGAGCACTTCAGGCAGCACGGTGGGCTGCTGCTGTTCGAGGAGATGAAGTCGAGGCAGGGCCTGTCGTTCACGCTCTTCACACAGGAGGAGCTGGAGCAGGCGACGAGCCGGTTCGACGAGCGCAACGTGATCGGCAAGGGCGGCAACGGCACGGTGTACAGGGGCACCATCGCCAAGGACAACGGCGCCGTGGTCGCCATCAAGCGGTGCCGGCTGGCCACCGAGCGGCAGAAGAAGGAGTTCGGCAAGGAGATGCTGATCCTGTCCCAGATCAACCATCGGAACATCGTCAAGCTCTACGGCTGCTGCCTCGAGGTGGAGGTCCCCATGCTGGTGTACAAGTACATCCCCAACGGCACCCTGTACAGGCTCATCCACGGCGGCGGCGGCGGCGGTGGCGCGTCGGCGCGGCGCATCCCGTTCGCGGCGCGGGTGAGGATCGCGCACCAGACCGCCGAGGCGCTCGCGTACCTGCACTCGTGGGCGTCGCCGCCCATCATCCACGGCGACGTCAAGACCTCCAACATACTGCTCGACGAGGACTACACGGCGAAGGTGTCCGACTTCGGGGCGTCGACGCTGGCGCCGACGGACGCGGCGCAGTTCGTCACGTTCGTGCAGGGCACCTGTGGCTACCTCGACCCGGAGTACATGCGGACGTGCAGGCTCACCGACAAGAGCGACGTGTACAGCTTCGGCGTCGTGCTGCTGGAGCTCCTGACCTGCCGGAAGGCGCTCAACCTGGAGGAGCTGGAGGAGGAGAAGTACCTCTCGTCGCAGTTCCTCCTGGCCGTCGGGGAGGACCGGCTCGGCGAGATCCTGGACCCGCAGATCAAGGGCGAGCAGAGCATGGAGGTGCTCGAGCAGGTCGCCGAGCTGGCGAAGCAGTGCCTGGAGATCTCCGGCGAGAAGAGGCCGTCGATGCGGGAGGTCGCGGAGGAGCTCGACAGACTGAGGAAGCTGTCGCTGCACCCATGGGGGCAGCCGAACTCCGGCGAGCTAGTGGCATTGCTCGGTGGATCGCCGAGCATTGCTGCTGACTCTGATCAGATTGAACTCACCACTAGCACTAGAAACATCAGTTTCAGTGACACGGCGTATATAGGGATTCGATCTCCACGCTGACTGCACATTATTTGCGGACAGATAGTTGGGCTCTTTTTCAGTCACTAGGCAACATGCTGTACTTATAACGAGAACTCTGAGGTTCAATCACTTAGAACAATGCCCACTGAAATTCTGCGTGGTTGCAAGTTTTGTAAAGAAAAAAACTGGGGAAGTATTACTCTAAAAATGCACAAGCAAAACTTAAGTACGGGTGTTTAGAGCAAAAGAATGGTCCAATGACATACATCACTTACATGGTTACATGTAGTTAAGTTGTGAACATATCATGTGTACACCAATTAACAAATATCATCTAAAATTTTAGAAAACAATTCTACACGTATTTTAAATAATATTATATATATGCGTAAATTCTTTAATCTTAAGTTCATCGTATTTTAGCCTAAAAACAAAATTTAAGAGTATAAATATGTCATAATTTTATATTTTTTATGCATGATGAATTCAAAGAAGGGACTTTACACATAGATGAAATATTACTAAAAGTGTCATTATTTATATTTTTTTATGGTATTTGTTAATTGGTGTGTGCAGTTTGTGCATGCGAAGGTTTGCGTTCATGCGTTTCTAATTAAGTTGTACCAGATAAATTTATTTATTTATTATTATAACAAAATACATAGTTGATATCATGATTTGCAAGCCATAAATCAGTCACTTATTTTGCAAATGATTCAAACAAGTCACATGTCTTGATTCAACGGTGAAATTGAATGAAAAGCCCAAATATAATCGTGCCAATGAAAATGGATCAAACTAGATGTTGTATATAAAATCTTTTAAAATATATTATATACAAATTATCCCTCTGAATTTTAATATTTAATACTATTTACATTTGAATTTATGTTTGAACATCTATCTTATTCAAAAATTTTATACAAACATAAAAAATATGAGTCATGCCAGAAGTATATATTTAATAATAAAACAAAACATACAATAATTATGTATTTTTAAAAACTAAAATAAATGATGGAACATATGTGAAAAGGTCAACGACGTTAAATAGAGTTATCTTTCAAATGCATCAGTCCAATTCTACTTTTGAAAAACACATACATAAACTACACTATATATTGTAACAAGTTGTGTATCAAATTCAATTAGACTTTTTAAAATCTATCACCGTGCTATGTACAATTGCATGGGAGAAGCTACTAGTCAAAACAATACTATATGATTTAATTTATCCATATTGATTGTCTAAAAATATAAACGGAGTGCAAAGATTCTAAAACTTTATGGAAAAACAGAAAAAGAATGTTAATTTTTTCTACCAAAAAAATAATTTACGAAAATTGAAAACAAATGAAGTAATACAAGACAAACACATTAACCGTAACCGGCGAGCGAAGAGAAATCAGATATCCCACGGTGGTCGGCCTTCCTCCAAAACCCCCACGAAGATAACGAATCCATCCATCCATCCATCCATCCGGCTTCTCCGGCGACGCAAGGACGGAAGAATGGAGGCGCTGCGGGCGTGGAGGGCTTCCTCCAATCTCATCGGCTTCGCGGCCTCTCGCACCGCCGGCGCCGCCAAGGCCGCACCCGCCGCGAGGCCCCTCCGCCTCCATGTCCGCTGCTGCTCCCCGGCCGCTGCCTCCACCACGAAGCCGCCCCCGCCGCCGCCTCAGGACCGCCGCCGCCGAAGTGCCTCCTCTTCCTCCTCCACCTCCGACCGCGAATCCATCCGCGCCATTCGCCTCAAAAAGGTTTACTCCTCGCCAACCCTTCCTGCTCCCCAATCTGTATTCGATACCACTACCCGATTGCTCGGGACGAAGGGATCAATCGCTTGTGTTGTGTGGTTTGCTAGGTTGAGGAGCTGAGAGGGAAGGGCTACGAGCCGTACGCGTACAAGTGGGACAGGACTCACATTACCAAAGAGCTTCAGGATGGGTACACCCATCTCGAGAATGGCGAGGTCTGCGCGGACGTGGCGGTGTCCATTGCTGGGAGGATTGTCGCCCGAAGAGCATTTGGAAAGCTCGTTTTTATGACCATAAGAGACGATTCTGGCACTATTCAGGTTAGTTCCTTTCATATGAGATAGTTGCATGGTTTTGCCAATCG
Organism: Oryza officinalis; assembly: GCA_008326285.1. Lineage (NCBI taxonomy): Eukaryota > Viridiplantae > Streptophyta > Magnoliopsida > Poales > Poaceae > Oryza > Oryza officinalis. The sequence goes on along the minus strand of BDMV01000002.1, from coordinate 43,689,720 downwards.
AACGTAGGGCTGTAAATCAGATAGTACGTATTACCCAGAATATTCTATTACCAAGTTTGATAATTGTAGTTGTGGCTTTCCCATTCCAGTAGTGATATCTTCTATGTAGATTGTAATGGCTTGAGGTTCTGTTTGGTATTGCAGTCGATTGTGATAATCTCATTTGGGGCAAGACATTTCAGCGTTTGGCAAACTGCTATTCTTTTAGTCTATGTCACAGACGATAATTTTACTGTGTTCCGAAAATATGAAACTACTGGGAGATATATGACAGTTAAATAGCAACATTATTTTGTCTAACCTTAATTTGATCTATAAAACTATAACACCTTTTATTTTTTTATCAACCTAAATGATAGCACAGTAGCCACAAACTGAGCATGCATGTATGGATGTGAGTATGTTTTTAATTGTTTGACAAATCAAATAATATTTGACCATGAAACATTTTTTTTGATCTGGTGAACCCTGAAACTTAACAATCACGATGGTTTGTTGTGTTATTATTGTCAAATTGATGTTCAAAATATTTGTACTTGATTCCGAGTATTTTAAAATTCATCTTAGGATATATGTATGTGAATGTTGTTGACCAATTACCAGTTTACCACGATCCAATTGAAATCCACTCTTATGGTTTGAATTGGTATGCGTTTGCTTGGCAGGTCAACTTAATATTGGGCTTAGCACTCTTAATTATATATGTAAATTCATCAACTGATTTTAGTACTTTTGCTGCTCCATATGGGAATACGTTGTATCTACGTGAATACATTGATTGGTAGTGTTACATTTGCAAGCTAATTTTATATACAAGCTTAGGAAGGCTCCAAACCCATTAGTCAAGGCTGTCTTATTCCGGATGAACTTGTTGTCTTGATCTTTCCAGTGGCACTAGGCTTGTTCATATAAAGAATGAAAGAGTGCTGTAAATCATGCCCTGAAGTTTATGTTTGCATTTCTTGTGACTATTATCAATTGAAACTTACATTGATCTCTTTATAGTTGTTCACAAACATTTCTTGTTCATTGTTATATTTTTAACACTTTTTTTTTGTCAATTGGTAGCTTTACTGTGAGAAAGACAGCCTTACTGAAGAACAGTTTGAACAACTGAAGACATTTATTGATATTGGTGATATAATAGGTGCAAATGGGTCCATAAAGAAGACAGAAAAAGGTTTGGTAAAAGAAATCCTTTTATTGGTGCATTACTACTGTCTATTCTGTCATGTGATGACACTTACAAGTCTGCTGTTCAGCATATGACATAAGTTTGCAGCATTGCACAGTATTTTTAGAAGTACACTTCTATGATTATTTGCCTTCAAGAGTTTAAACATCAAAATTGTGAGTCAGACTCTTGTTTCACCATCACACTGCTGAAATTCTGTTTGGCTCCCCATTTGAAAAACATTCGTTGTGTAAATTGAAGTGAGGTCCTAGCATGCTCATCTGACTATCATTTAACTAAGTAACCAGCACACTACTGTTTCCAAAAGGGAAATCAGTGGTAAGGAGTGTCAATAAAGAACGGAAAATCAGAAAGTGATAAATGCTACAAAATATGAAGGACCTTGGTCCTTGGGTGCTAGGGACATGGCCGATTATAGTATTAGAATTGTGCAGAATTCTCCATGAATGGGTAAGCTTTAAATTTTATACCCTGCAAGTATTACAAGCTGAGTTAGGCACTTTCAGGCTCAAACTACTCAATGTAGGCCTTAATTTATTTCCATTCTATTATCAATAATTGTTAATTAGTAATAAACCATATATCTTAGTGCTATTAATTCAGCATTAGTGCTATTAATTCAGCATCTCCTATTGTTCTTTTAGTGGATTATGATTTAATTTTACTTGGTGGACTTTACTGCAGGGGAACTATCTGTTTACGTGAAAAATTTTGAAATCCTTACAAAATCCTTACTCCCACTACCTGATAAGTACCATGGCTTAACTGATGTGGACAAGCGGTATCGCCAAAGGTTAGCTTTTATTTTGTGTTTATATTTTTTCTTCAAGTAAAGGAAGAATCGGTGCATCTGTAATGAGTTTGGACCTTAGAATATTTTTATTTGGTTGTTTCTTGATTAATCTGCTTTGGAAGTTCTATTGTTATTCTAATGATTTTATAGCATTCTAAATATTCTGCTTTATGGACTCCGGCATACCCCACGGAATATAGACGTGGCAAATCTTCTCTTAGAATATACCTGAAGTGTTTCAGTCGTTTATAGTATTTGCATATTTCCACTACCAATCACACCCTGTTGCCAACTATTATGGCTTATAACCATAACAATGGTTCTCTCTATATATTTATCTATTGCGTTCATTTGGTTATTCCCTGTTTTCATAATGGATGCTGTCTAAATTGAGAATTACATACAAGCATTTTGTACTTGATTAAATCCGAATAACTTATTATGAGTATTAATACTATTGTTTTAGTATCTGTAGAAACTCAAATTCCTTTGTTCCAACATTTAACATATATTGTGTTTTACTTGTACAATGGTAGGTATGTTGACATGATCGCAAATCCTGAGGTTGCTGATGTATTCCGAACAAGAGCAAAGGTAGCGACTTTGACTGCATGGGGGAGCTGAATTGCCTTTTAGTTTTGGTTGAGGCAAATTTGTGAACTAGATAGTGATTAATAATGAAAAGTTAACTTGCCTATGATGTTTGGCTGTAAATGACTATTTTACTTGGGACTTAAATTTATATAAAAATATTTCTGTTCAGGAGGCAATAGAGAGATTGTGGGATGGGAAATTATATGCCCTTATTTCAACAAAGCTCTCATTTTGAGTGCTAGGAATGACAATTTATGATTCGCTATTGAGATTGCATAATTTGTGATTCACCAGCTCTACATTTCAGGTTGTCTTAACTGTCTTTTTTTTCATAGGTTGTTTCTGAAATCCGCAAGACAATGGAATCATTTGGCTTCATAGAAGTTGAAACACCAGTTCTACAGGTGTGCTCTAGGCATATTCTTTAAATTGCTAATCGCTAGGCTTACTTGCTCTTTTGCTGACTTGGTAAGAGGATAATACTGGGATTATCCACTTTTTCTCATGGAATCTGAAACAATGCATAGTTAACATTAGAAATTGGGACCATATAGACAGAATAGATTAATGGCATGCAGCTCTGTTTGAAAATGTATGATGCAATGGCATTTTAAACTCAAGCTTTCTTAATTTTAACCATCGATATATGAAATGATACTTGGAATATCATGTGTAACTGAAACCATTAAATTTGCCATAAAAAATATTCTGATATTACATAGTAATGTACTTAATATCTTTTCGATAACATATTTATCCAATACTAAAGGTCAAAGGTTCATGTTAGAGACTGCATCGATCCAAAACGTGATACATATGTAAACAGAGTGAAATGTGCGGTGAAATATATATGTACCCTCCAAACATAGAACGAGGTTTCTCCACTGACCTGGTTTTGTGCATGTTTGTTCCTTTTCTATCCTTTGTTCGGGAAAAAAGCTAGGTGGGTAAGGCAAGCTGTTTTAGATCTATTACTTTTGATGGACAATTAGCTTTGATTTTGGTGTTAGTGCTCAAAGTTTGCTTTGAAGATAACATTTTGTGTTTGAAGCTCTGATCCAACTGAGGTATCACAAATAACCATGTGGTTGAGATTACCACAAGTTTGCTACAGTGTTGAGATCCTCTAAAGATAAATTAGTTTACTTGGTGGTATTCTCACTTTTGCAAAAAAAAAAAGTTTGCCTCACATGTGATGCCTCTAGAATTTTTCTTCTAACTCATAGCTAGGAGATGGGGTGTAAACGAACATACAATCATGTTCAATTCTTACATTGTTTCGTGCTTTGAACTTTCAAGTCTTCTGTACAGTACATATCTCCAATCTGTTGTACGCAAAATCTGAGCTTTGCAATACCTACATATCAGAGCAAATACATCTAAATATGCTCTAAATTCAGTTCAGACTTACATAGTCTAATTCGTAGACAATCCAAGGACATGTACGCACAATGTAGCAGGGATCTTTGTGAAATTGTTTTTGTTGGATGCTTTTTAATCTTGGCAGGTGGTAACACTAATCACAGTGTAACACAACGGAAGAATGCCATCCTAATAGTTTGCGCAGGCAAGCGAAAATGTGTCACCACACAAAATGGTTTGTGCTGCCATTTTTTTTGGGTGTAAACAGGAAGGATGCTCTTGCTTGGCTTAGCATGGTCAGCACAAGCGAGTTAGGTAGAAAATACAAATGTTTTTACTCACTGACTCATTAGTTGCCAAGCTAGCACTCAGCACATAGACCAGAATCAGATGCTAGGTCACTAGAATTTGAAACCAGGGTGGCATCAAGCCATGGTGTCATCTGATCTGGTTTTGAACTTTTGATAGATTACCATGGTTTTGTGGTTAAAGCTTATATGGACTTTGCAATCATTTTTTTCCTCAGCATGGGTGGNGGGCAGGGAGGGGGTGGTGGTGGGGGTGGTAAAATGGACTTGCCCAGTGCCCCAGTGTTCCTTTTACATTATTTGACTGTTATTGGTCATCATTAATATCGTCTGGCCCTTTTCTTTTTCCAAACGGGCTAAACAGGGAGCAGCAGGTGGTGCTGAAGCAAGACCATTTATAACCCACCATAACTCACTGCAAAGAGATCTTTACTTGAGGATTGCAACAGAGCTGCATTTGAAAAGGATGCTGGTGAGGTTACTATTCAGTTTTTATTCTTCAATTTGGCAGCTCTCTCTTTTTTCTCAACCTGTTCTGTATCAGTACTCATTTCTGTGATGCATTCACTTCTATTTCAATTAGTCAACATAGTAGTGAATATGATTCCTGTGAGTACAGAAGCCAGAAGGATCAGATTTAACATGCACCATCATATGCTTGTTATGCGATGTTATTCTTACCATAACACAATTTTTTTGGTAACTGTATACTGTTTAGCTATTTTATATTTATTTACAAATTCAGTACTACTGGAAAAAATGCAGGTTGGAGGGCTTGAGAAAGTTTACGAGATTGGAAGAATATTTCGGAATGAAGGCATTTCCACACGCCATAATCCTGAATTTACCACAATTGAGGTAAAGAATTGATCTTTTTCACCAATACATGCATATCATATGTTTGCTTTGTTCCTACCCTGTAGGTTGTAGCTTAGTGGTTTGATCTTCCATGTTCCTGTTTATTCCATTTTTCTTGCACAGTGTGCTCTACTCTAAGTGAGGTCTGACTCACTGCCTTGTATTTGGAAGCTAGATGTATGAAGCCTATTCAGACTATGAAAGCATGATGAATTTGGCTGAGGAAATCGTTACTAGATGTGCAATGGCAACTCATGGCAAACTTAGGGTTGATTATCAGGTATGAATCTTTGAGTCTACTATAGTAAGTTAGTAACCATAGTATATATATTGCAATGCATTTTTGTCTTATTAATTTGGATCATCTGGACACATATCAGAGCAGAATCATGCCATCTTTGTTGCCTCTATTATTTTCTTTAGTACTGAATTTGTTCCAAGCTCATTTACAATTATCCACACCTTGCTTCTGTACTGGTGTTTCCTGGTCTGGAAGCCATATGCAGATAAACACTTGGGCATACCGGAAAAGCATTTCTGGTCCTAAAACAAACTGCATTGTAGATTTCTCTAGAAATTTGTACCAAAATAAAACCATTGACATTAGAAACCATAGGTCTGATCAAAGAAATTAAAGTGCGACATCAAAAACATTTCTTTTATTGAACATCAAAGACATTTTCTCCTTTTAGATTATTTGAATTTTGAATGAGCTAGTATTCAAGTATTCGTTGTTTTCAACTGTAGAGGTGAGTTGTACAAGCAACGGCAATTATATTACTTCTCCTTTACTACACAATATACAGTAAAATACAAAATATGGTACATCGTTTAGCCCCTGCAAGCCCAAGCATGTTGCAAAGTACATGTACTGTACGCAAACAACTTATGGTGTTTTTTATACTACAACCCACAAGTAGAGGTGGTGTGCTCGAGGAGGTATCTATTCATATTAAATGAAATTGCACTGACAAGGAGTACACGGTAAGGTCAACCCAGTGTGAGGCCTCCAGACCTGGAGTGGCAATGGAGAGCGCTACAGCAAAGGCGATGGAAGGAAGAAGGGGGTGAAGACCTCCTGCGCCCTGGCTTGTACTTACAGATACCATTGCCTGTGCCAACGGCTGGCAATGCACCCTCACTAGTCCATGACGACGCTGTCTTTATGCTGGCTTGGTGTGCTTGTTGCTGTTTGTTTCCTGTAATCGCCACGTATGTTGGCGTAAGGCCAGGAATGGTTGAATTTGGTGGCATCAAGGTTGCCAGGTTGGCATGGTCTGATCTAGTAGCGGCAGCAAAAAATGGTAGAGGCTACACAGTAGGGGGAGAGAGAAACAGGTGGTAGTGATACTAGCTCAGGAGATAGAAGGGGGATAAAACAAGAAGTAGAGACTAGAGAGTGGTTTGGGAGGATGAAGGTTATGCCAGGTCCATTGAACTGTTCGATTGTATTTCTCATTGAAAAACTTGACCCAAGGGGAGAGACATCCCAAAGGCATTGCATTTAAGGTCAAGAAAAGGCCCGAAAGCCGTCTCTTACCCATACAGGGACTCCGTTGCCAGTTGCCACAGGTCATGTCTTAACCTGTACTTTAGGGGAATACACAGCGAGGGGCCCCTTTTTTTGTGAGAACCAGGGCTTGAGGTTTGAACCCTGGTAGGCTCACAACTGGAAGACTTACCACTGCTACAAGCACATCCTCTTTTTTTTTCATTGAATTACGTGCCATCAACGAATTTTCAGAAATTACCAAAATGGTGCATAAGCATGAATCCTGGAGCAAAATGGAGAATGAGGATATTGTGTGCATATGATTTTTGGTCTATAGTTTACCTTTCCCTACCTAATTTCCTGTAACACACACTCACATATTAATACTTCTACACTTGTGTCTTTTCACATTGATAAACAATTGTTGTTTAATACCAAACAGGGAACTGAAATCTCCCTTGAAAGACCATGGAGGAGGGAAACCATGCATTCTCTTGTCAAAGAAGCAACTGGAATTGACTTCAATAGCTTCGGAGAAGATGTTGAATCCGCCAAAAATGCTGCAAGAGGGATCAAAACAGAGAGCAATGATAATATCTCATTGCAAGCCTGTTCATCTGTTGGACATGTTCTCAATGAGGTACCTCAAAGCTGTTATTTTCTATGACATTATTTATTTCTCGGGTGCTGCCTCAATTTCTGTAAGGGAGCACTCTTCCTTAAGTTTTGGACTTGAGTTCATTTTAGACATTCAGCATTTGAAGGGCGCCTTTTATCATCACCAAACCCCAGAGGTAGGTTTGAAACAAGCGTTTGAAAACAGTACCAGGTTGGATCAAATGTTGGCTCAAAAGGAAAGTGAAATAATTTTTTTTCGAGAACCCAAGCTCTGACAAAGTGTGTAGTATCCTTAGTGTGATGCTTTTGCTGAGAATTCTGGTGTTGCATAAATGCCCGATGCTCTGGCTGGAATCTTGCAAACTCAAGGGAAGCTATATGGCACATTTAACAAGCAAAATGTTGGCATGATTACTTACAGTAAGCCAGCAGACCTTGCAACCATCATTTTCAAAATCTGATGTTGTAAACAAAAATTGCAAGGTTTCAAAGAATTGTGATAACTATACACCTTGGAAGTTTAGCTAATATAGTACTGTTGGTTTATGGATATAGATCAAGGAGTTTACTAACAAAGTTTAAGAGCTTGAAATTTAGTGAACTTCCACATTTCAAACACAATGTCATTTTTAAGTAGGATGCTAGGCTGATAGTCATAGATAAATAGCATAGTGCAATCAGATTTATGTTGGGCCTGTTGAAGCTGCAAAATTTCCAATTCATTTTAACAACACTCTATATCATGCATACTATTGTGATTTTACCAGTCTGATTGAGCTAATTGTTTGCCATGAAGAGTAACAATTTTATAATTTTACATCGAATGCCAGGTCTTTGAGACTGTTGTTGAATCAAGTCTGATACAGCCAACATTTGTTCTTGACTACCCAGTTGAGATATCACCATTGGCCAAACCACATCGGAGGTAATTGCAAGATAATAATTAATTTGGTAACAGCCACTGTTCTGAATTACTGCTATTGTGGAAATATTCATTTGATTTGTTATGCAATGGTACATTAAATTTCTTGGCAAAATTTTGTATGTTTTTGTTACTTCAGACATTTATGAATAGAAACTACGGTATGAGATTAGTAGATTACATGCTAGTGTGCTTGTAAAATTATTTGTCCAATGTCGAGAATAAGTTAAAGAATGATACATATGAACCGAGTCTCTGAACTACATTTGTATTAGTCAGTGATGCTCAGCTCTGGGCAGTGGCAGAGCCAGAAATTTTACCATGTGGGGTCGAATAACATTGGTTTATATTTTAGTGGGGTCATTTTTATAAAGTTCAATGGATTTACATGTAAGAATATAGACCCATAAGAGTATTAACGAAAAAGCTGTGGGGTCAGCTGACCCACTGTCATCTACATGGCTCTGCCACTGGCTCTGGCTTTGCATATAAAGTGACCCAATCTCAAGTAAAACTATTAAACTGAATGTACAGTTTGCAGAATTAGCTTATGGGTAGACTAGTAGTTATTCAAGTAACGTTAGTTAAACTTTGATTCCATTTTAAAGGTCTCACCATTCACCAGTCAGCAAGGCCCCATTTGGAATGCAGGAAATTTTCCCTTTTCATGCAGGAATTGAGCTGTTTCCTCTGCATTTTCTGCAAAAAGTACTGTGATCACAGTGTTCCAAATGAGGCCTAATTATTTGTTACAAGAGACAATTATAATTTGATTGGACAGATACAACTAAGACTTTTTTTAAGTTATCATCACTTTTCCCCGTTCCCATGAATGTAACAAATCTCTCTGACCTTCCATTGTCACTACCTACTGTTTTTTTTTTTTTTTTTTTTTTGCTGATTCAACCTGATACCAGTGTTAGAATTTGTGCCAGTCAGAAACTGAAGCCTGGTTGTATGTAGACAACCATCAAATTAGGCACATCCCGTAACCATATGTGGTCCATCTGTTCAAACATATTCCTTACAATTGTCCAAATATCAACTGTGTACTTACCTTTTGATATCATTTTTTTTATGTAAATAAAGCAATCCATGCTAAAGGCAAAAGGATTATTTGGTGATGCCGCTGTTCCTATCAAAGTTCCATTCTTCCATATATTTTCTCTGGGTGGATGCGTAGTTTCATATTGCTGTCAAAATACCATGTTACTCGAAACAGATGACCTCAACATTATGAATTATTCGTATTTCTTATTTGGTGTTCAAAGCATACTTCAGTTTCAATCACTGTGCAATTATCATAATAATTCTGTTCTCTTGCTGTAGGTATGCTGGTCTTACCGAGCGATTTGAACTTTTCATATGTGGTCGTGAGATTGGTAATGCATTTTCTGAGCTCACAGACCCAATTGATCAGGTATATATTTGCCTTGTTTTCTTAATGCATGTAAATTGTCTGTTAGTACAATTTCCCTGTACATTACCTGGACAAATTCTGGTGTTAGTAGGTGCAAGTACTTGAATTCGTCAACACCAATAAACCAGACAGCTTTGAAAATATTGTGTGCTATAGAATGTTTGAGCTATGTGCAAACTGTGAAGCACCTTGGTATTTCCAAAATTTCTGTTCCACTTATCACTACCACTTTGTGTTTAGTAGTTTGGAAACCTTGGATTAAAAAATTAGCCGGCTGGTTGAAAATGCTTGATTTGCAGTCAGGAATTAAAGTGTGACATGTATTTTCTGGTGGTATTGTTATATCGTTTTTTTCCTTTTGAGCTTGTATTTGGAGGGTTTATCAAACTTGAAATGCAGAGGCCAGACCAGGTTAACACGCAGAAGGTTGACTGATGGTGCACCACCATGGTACACCTAAAAAGGGCTTTAAAACATGCCCCCTAAGAACTCACCTTACCAGAAAATTGGGGAGGGAAAAGAGTTATTATATCCTTAGTTGGCACGACATGTTTATCCATTTCATTTGCACAGCTAAAAATCATTATGCATGAGTATTATCATGTCTTGAATCATATCTGGATTTTACAGAGTTCAAAGTGACCACTTTACTTTCTGTGGCAGAGGGGTCGTTTTGAAAATCAAATTAAGCAGCACAATGCTAAGCGTGCTGCAATGAACAAGGAGGTCAAATCTACTGAGGGCAAAAACGAGGAAGATGATTTTTCGTATGAAGTTACCTTAGATGAAGACTTCCTGACTTCCTTAGAATACGGAATGCCACCTGCTTCCGGAATGGTACGTTCTACTGTAAGGCTTGAAAGACCAATATTTTCAACTTGCTATCAGTCTTGAAAGTAACAATGTCAGTATGTGGTTTGTGTGGACTAATTTATCTGGAACATTTCAATTTTTAGGGCCTTGGAATTGACCGACTAGTAATGCTTTTGACAAACTCGGCGAGTATAAGGGATGTTATTGCCTTTCCAGTCCTAAAGATTCAACAGTAGCACTTCTGCTCGGGTAAGAGATACAGAATTGGCAACGCATTGGGCGTGGAAGAAATGCTCTGCACCCTTACTTGTATGCTTGTTAATTCAAGCCGATTTTACAAGCGATAAATTTTTGTTAGTGTTTTACAGATAGCTATAGCCAGCCATTGCTCGCTTTCTAAAATTTAAATGGATACAGCCATACAGGCGAGGGTCAATAGTCCAGCCAGATAGTCAAAATAGGCATTCATTATGAATTTCTTTTTGGGTTTCCAACAACCATTTTTCATTCAGGAATACTATATAAATCTGTACTTCCCATCCACTTTCAGGCTAATGAACTCTCGCTACATTTCAGAGATATAAAGTATTTGCACATTGCACGGATTTATAAAGGCTGTCCCGCCTGCTGTAAATATACGCCTATTTCTGAGCCGAAAACTGCAGCTGTACTCCGGTTCTCCCCTCGGAACGACGAGCGCTATCTCCCGGCTCTGCGTGCCCTACCAAGGTATAATAAGACGGCAGCACATGCTTTTGTATGCGGACTCTCGTCTCTCCCTTATCCTGCATCAGTCCTGAATCCTGATCATATGCATATTCGTACAAAACTGTTCCCATATACGCCGAAGCCGCCACCAACCACAGTACTGTACTGGTGCTGTAGCACACCGCAACAACGATGTCCATCCATGGAGCCGGAGCCCTGTTCTTTGCGTTCTTTGATTGCGGCTGCCCTGATCCCTATCCACTGCCTCCCTTATCCTGTCCAATCCGTATAAAGGTCCAGTACCCCATTCATCCGCTGGAGTCTGCCGCCACAAGACCACAAGACCGCGGCGATCTGGTCCTCGCCTCGCCTGCGCGGCTGTGTTTTGGCCCCCGCGCGACGCGACGCGATCGATCAATCATTCATGTGCATCCAACCGGAGGCGGCACCGCACCCGCGGATGCCAGCGCCGTCGCTGAACAGCCGCATGCGGTCACCTCGACTGCAACCGTGGCTCGGCTCGGCGCGGCACGGAGAAAGGGATCGCATTTGCTAGAGGACGGATCGGTTGGGGGGGTCCCGGGCCTCCGGGGATGCTTCTGCCTGCGTCGGCCTGATAGTTATCTAGTGGCTAGCGTTTAGCACACAGTAATACTTGTGATAGCTTTTTGAAAGGACTTGTTTATCTAAGCATCTAAAACTAGATCCGTGAAAGATAAAACCTTACTGAAAATCAGTGTAGAGCCAGGTACAGTGTTCAGTGTTCACTTTTAAGTGATCAGAGAACATCACAGCTGACAAACTGGCCCTTGTCCAAGGGCCAGGCACGGTGTGACGATCGAGCTCCATCAGTCTCGGATAAGTCTGTCGTTGCGGCATTGGGGGCATTGTTTGGTACCGGGGCCCTGACCATGGACTCTAGCTTTGCCGTCACTGTTCATCGACGCAAGCGGAATCCCTGGTGATTGATCGTGAGATGTGTGCATCTTTGTGGGGTTTCTGGATTCGCGGAGCTACCCCGTACTGGTCCACCCTGTCACGCATGTTTGGTTCCTTTGTTTTTTTCCGGACGATCAATGCGTCTTTGATTTCAAGAACGTCGTCGGTTTCTTCTTGATACGGGGAGCAGCTAGCTTGCTCTCGTGCAAACTGGGGATAACCGTACGTACTACGTTAATTTCTTATTGTACTCAAAAGAAATCCTTTTATGCTCCTCTATGGATTGCTGATTAGGAACTGAGACTGAAACTGGGACTGAAACCCATCTCTGCAGCGTCTCTGCTCTCACAAACATGCTCCTATAGGTCAGGTCCATATATCAAAAGGCAACATATGTGTCGGCATGGAGTGAGTGAGCCTCAAGGGAAGAGAGGGATTAATGCTCACGTACGTTAATGATCGTCGGTCAGGAAACACTACAGCTCAAGATGACCATGAGAAACTGTTGCAAAGCTGCTGCTGCTGCTGCAGAGGTCCTTTTTCTTCTTCTGGCCGGAATAAAACCGCTTTGTGATTAAAGCTTATGGTCACATTACTCCCATCTCCGGTTGTCGCTTTTGCCTGCGCTCAGGGACCTCAGCAATCAGCAACTCAGCGTTTCTTTTTACTCATATTGTGCACAAAATTCATGCCGACCACGAGACCATCCCTTAAGCATATATTTGGTTTAAGGATAAGATGAGCTATGTTGGACTCATCTTTATTTTTTTTTATAGAATGATTATATCTATCCGTTTCGCATGAGAGACATGTTGGTTCTATTTTTAAGGGATGCGCCACATGTCAACAGAGAGAAAAGTAGATTGGATTGGCCCGTTAATTTTCAAGCCTGAATCTTAGAGAAATATTCTTTGATAGGGATAATCCCATCCCACCCATCTATATCCTAAAAAAACCTTGAAAAATAAGTTCGACCTAACTCGACATATTCGATCCCATCTCTTCAATCAAACGCACACTATTTTCTTGCTTGTCCTCATCGATGGACAGGCAGAGTTTTGTCTCCCTAGGCACATCCTCTTTACATCGTAATATCATGTAGCCTAGGGAAACAACTTAGGTCAAGATAGTTATATAAAAAATTTAAAAAGTAAACAACATAAATGATTGTACCAAATAGCCCTCCACAAACATGGTCAAATTTGTTCTACACGGAGAAATAAAGACAACAAATCACCATGAAAAGTACAATCACAGTTACAAATAGATTTGTTTTTATCCTTAATGTGTAGATCAAATTTGATATTTACTTTTTTTTGGAAAAATATGTAACACAATAATCTTGTTTTTCTATTTTCTTCAGATTTTTCTAATTATTTAGACTGCATGCAAGAAAAGATGGCAGATGACCTTGAATGCTTTAAATCCATCTTGGACCTTTGAATGAGCTATATATACTCACTGTTTATAATGGAAATACTTGGATCTATGGAGACCCTAACAATTTTAGACAATACTCCCTCTATCTAAAAAATAAGTCTTTCTGATGTTTAAATTTAATTTATCCCAAAATATAAACTCACTAAGTTCAACAAGCCCAACCTCAAATAATAAATTTATCATGTGGTCCCCACCTTATCTGGCCAATCAGGAGTGATCCTGCCTATTTAATGAGGTTTTTTTAAAACTTTTGCTTTGTTATTTAATTGGTTTTAAGATTATCGAAAGTTTTTATATTTTGGGACGGGAGAGTGATCCACTTTATGAGTTAGAATAACCTCAGTATGTCAACTGTCATTTATTTGTTAATTTCTTAGTGGGAAGACTTTGATAATTAAAGGAGCTTGATTGAACCAAATTAAGTAGTAAAAAGGCTTGATTGCTAAAACTGCATAGTTTCAGCTTTTGAGGGCTTATATTGCCCTTTTCAAAAGTCCTAGTAATAGAGATAAAAGTTACATATATTTGACTTAATGTATGGAGCGCACAAAATAAAGATGCGATTTTGACAGATAACAACAACAACGTGTAGCAAAATTAAGAAAATGATCATGGTATGTCTAGGATAAATTTGTTGGGAATAATAAAGTGTGGTTAATGCATGCATGTACAAAATGGGATAGTATTTTAGAATATCTTCGTTACCGCGCGTACTATTCATCTTACTAAATGGAAAGTGTCGATAAAATAATCATTTAAACCTTCAAAATGAAACATAAAATACATCTACAACATGGCGGCAACAATCGATACAGCACGTGGTCAAACTTTTCTTTTTAAAAATAAAACGGTTACTGCACATATATATATTCTCTCCGTTTCTAAATTACCAACCTAATACTACTAGTATTATGTGGTCTTGAAACAAATTAAGGTCAAATTTTATTCCATTATCTATACAAGTATTATATGGTGTCTAATCGAATACTGGATGATTAGCAGTATTAGGTGATATCTAATCGAGTACTATATGGTTAGTACTCTTTCATTCTAAAATATATCAATAATTTAGGATTGGATCATTCGTAATACTAGTTAGCATATGTTTAATTTAATTCTAGATTGCTACTCTTTTCGTCTCAAAATATAAAAATTTTAGGTGAACGTGACATATCTTAATGCTACAAATAAAGAAAATATGTCACATTTACGTAAAATCTTTTATATTTTGGGTAAAAAAAATATTTTAAAATGAAGAGAGCATATAGTTTTTGTTGGGAGAGTCCTACATGCACGTACGCGCCAGATCGAAATAGTTGTTCATCTAAAAAAAGATCGACAGGGGTCGTGGTCGTCGTCTCGATCGCCAAGCTCGCTAAACAAGCACACCACTTTCTGCTCGGAACTCTGTGCACGGACTATGCATACATCATCCTCGCAGCGGCAGCAGCAGCAGCTGCTGCAGCTGCAGCGAGAGGCAGCAGAGCCGCCCGTAGGCCGTAGCTACCGCATGTCGACTGTGCCGTGGAGATCGAGCTGGTACTGGTAGTAGCCATAGCCATAGCCAGCCAAAAGCTCGTGATATGAAACTCCAGTCGAAGTGGCAGCGGCTGGCCACTGTTCCAGCCTTTTTCCCGACCTCGTAATCTTTAGTCGGTCAGGCCGAGATCGCGAGCTCAAGACTTCAAGACTGCTGTCGGACCTAGTAATAGCTTGCTCCCTGGAAATGCTGCCACGGCCAGAGTCAATGCCCGTACACCGCCATATTTTAAAACCTGCTTCCCTTGTACTTTCTCTGTTTTGAAAATATAAACATTAATTTTTAGATTATTTAATAAAGATTAAGTTTGAGGGGAAAAGTTCTTTTCTGTCACCTTATTAATTAAATTTTAAATGATTAGATTCTCTTTTCAAGCTTAAGATTGGTTGAAAATGCTTAGATTTCCGTGCAGGAATTAGGCTTTGTTCGGCCTACGGAGTTCCCAACTCCTCTCCCCTCATGTTTCATGTTCCGGTGCGCATGTTTTTTAAACTGTTAAACGGTGCATTTTTTTTAAAAAAAAGTTTTTATACAAAAATTGTTTTAAAAAAATCATATTAATCTATTTTTTAAAAAAATTAACAAATACTTAATTAATTCTAAGAAAATGTGTCGCTTCATTTTACGTGCGCGGAGGTAAGTTCCTAACCTTACCTCCTCCCAAGCACTGCCTTAGTATCCTACGAATACTTATATTGGTATAAATTTTGAATCCCAAAAATACTTATGATTTGAAGTACTCGCATAGAAGACAGATGGCATGTAAACTTTTTCTTTACTCGTAATTTGGTTTAGTACTTATTTTTCTCTTTTAAATAATAAAAATGTTTACATATCTGGCCATTCTCGTAATACTCACAAACAATGTGTTTTTATTCTAATAAAAAAGAGAAGGTAGTGGGAAAATAAAATAAAAAAGGCTAGCTAAAGGGCTAAAAGAATCACAAAGATTCTATTTCCTCTGTCTAAAAAGAACTTAACTTTTCTATATAAATATGAACATATACAAACATAAGCATATATATATATATATATATATATATATATATATATATATATATATATATATATATATATATATATATATATTACATCACCAGCTGTGTGAAATAGGAACCTCTTGGCTGTTGATGCCATGAGTGCAGTACCACTACATATATAGTGCCATGCTCCTTCTATGCCATCGTATAAAACAATAAAGCTAGCTAAAAGACACGAAGACAAAAATATATGAGATTAGACAATTTTTCATATATGAAAAGCTTTATTATTTTGGTAACGCCATATTGACCAATATTGTACATTAACCCAAAATAAAACTATTTTTTCAATGTGCCTAGGCAAAATGAGCAATATTTTTCGTGTTTTGAGGGGGATGTTTTGTATTTTTAGTGGAGGGAGGGGGACACTGAAAGCAAAGAAAGCACGCAATGCAAGATGAGCAATATGGCAATAAGAGAATATGTGTTGAATTGTTTTTTGCAACATTAAAAAATATTGCTTGTCTCCCCTTAATTCTTTGTAGTAATTAAGGTTATCTTTTCTGATTGTATATTTATATTATGTCTAAAATTATAATTGTAATAAACTGCTTTTTACAGCTAATATACTACTAATAATGTTATTTTTACATATTAAATTTTAATAATCTTATTTGCATGTATTAATGGTTTTAAAGTTTAAATTTGTTTATTATAAAAATATCATCTGTCTAAGAATGGAGACAGTACATCTGAGTTCCGACCAAAAGTGATAACACATGAAAAAAAATACCACAAATACAATGATCTTATATGTAGTAACAACTTCTTCTCCACCGGCTTATCCTATCCAAATATGCTCATAGCTCTCTAACCCATTTTATTTCCTCTATTAATTATATAGGTTATGGGCTCGGCATGTGTGCTTCACCACTTTTCCTCCTGAAAAACGTACGATTTGGTTATGACCAGGTCTCCGAAACCGTCCGGGCTAGGGTTACCGTGCCTCGGTGATAAACACGGTTACCGCGCGGTAACCACGGTAACCGTGACAAACCGTACGAAACCGTATAAAATTTATCAAAATTTTAAATTATTTTTTAAATTTATTAGAATTTAAGGTGGTTATTGTGGTTTTCTTTTTACCATACCCCACGATAACTGCGGTAACCACGCGGTTACCGGCGATTTTGAAAACCTGTTACGATGCGTATTCTAATATTGCAACTTTAATTTTGTAAAATCAGCGGCACGAATCATTTGTTGTTTGCAACGTCATGAACAGAAGGGTTAAATCAACCATTTCAATTTCGTCGTAAAAAAAATCGGTCAAGTGGCACGTGGGGTGGCCCAACGATTGCGCCCAGGCTCTTGGCACCAATAATTATGTTTGTCTTTCGTGCTCAAGTTGCGGTATATCTCCCCAAGTGATTGAACTGCACCTTGATCGCATCTTTCTGTTGTTCAATGCTACAGTATTGGGTTTTTTTTCGGAGATAATTCAATGATATTGTTAGCACTTATCTGGCCCTAGCAAGATTCCTAGTTGTGATGTGGTAACCTACCTACCTTGTTAGTAGCACGGTAGCTAGATTTTACTAGTATTAGTGCATGAGCTACGTGCTGGGGTAACTTATATATTCGGTGAAGATCACTTATCTACTTGAAAACCACTGGAACATGGCATGCGTAAATTAAATTCAATTGGATTGTCTGTGTGAAAATCATGGAACATTTGCGTGCATATATTTTACTCTTGGACTATACACATTTGCATGTGCGAAAGCAAGGTGTGCGCATCTGTCATATAAGCGGAAAGTATTCAGTTCTAAATATTTTTTTTACATGTTGTATTTCTCTAAAAGACAAGAGATTTTTCAGATAAAACGCAGGTGGGCGTTAGGTGGTTTGAGGACTTATGTGATATTTCGTACGAAGATGAGAAGTTTTTTTTTTTTTTGCAAAGTAGCCGCACGCGTCAATTTTCTTCGAGAAGCCAAAAACAATTGTAAAAAATAAAAAAAACAGAGTGGGATCAGCTGTTATGAGCTGAGAATACATGCGGCAAGTGCCTATATATGAAATAAAGGAAACCTATTTCGAAAAATAGAGCACGATTTTTGCAATTTTTTTCTTTTTTCAATTTGCGCTACTCAATCAACCATTAACATGCCAACTCATTACAGGAGAGGCACAATCGCAAATATTCTTGAGACTGATATATATGTTAGTACGGAACAGTAGAGCACTGTACTACCGACAAAAAAAATATATTGTTTCATTCTGTTGTTGTGTTTGCTCTCAAAATCATTGGGTTTTTTTATTACATGGTATAACACATGCACACACACCACTACACACGTAACACCACATTCACATTTCATGAATGCGTTTTCGGACAGATGCTCTAAAAGATGAAAAACAACGACACATCTCTTCCTTGATTTCACTAAATTTGTATTGAAAGTTCATCTATAACAGTTTAAAGATGATATCTTTTTTTTGTTTGTTTTTTGCGAGAGGAAGTTTAGAGATGATCCTAATGCACCAATACTGTCCATCCCCTGCATCTAGACATTCAATGTAAAAATATTATGGTACTTATTTGTGACGCATTATTTGTATTGCATTCGTGGAAAATTCGTGCAATTTTAATGCACATCAAGTCATCAACTATATAGTTTAATGTACTAGCTGGAAAATTCGTGCGGTTCTAATGTACATTAACCAATGTATCTTAAAATTTTATGTTTCTACAAAGTAGTATGGTTGTACACCATGAGTACGTGGCGATCGAGTAGGGGGAAATTTATTTGATCCCCGATCGAGTCCTGATGAGCGTATAGCGAGAATCGTGCTTGAGATATGATAATGATGCACCACACATTGACACACAGGAATGTCCCTGTTGACATAGCTAGTAAGGCAGTACACTCCAATAAATGATGCAAGGACTGTACGAGTAGTACTACTCCACTATAAAGTAATCTCCAAAGACAAACTACCTGCGAGGAGTAACATTTAATGCTTGCCCATCCTTCATTAATTAAATCGATTCATTTTCTTTAATCTCTCTGTTTTCAGTAGCAAGAATTTCCGGCGTTTAATATCTGATATATTCTGCAAGTAACTCAACTAATCGTGATATCATATCACCTGTGCGCATCTTCAATACAGGTCACGCTGCCCCATCGTTTAGTCTTCTGCTTAATTATAAACACAAGCAAAAAAATATAACTTTAAATTTAATTTTAAGTTTATTTTTTATCATAGTTTATTCTTTAACATTTGTTTTCAACTCACTAAAAAGTTTGTATATAAAAGTTTTATCAATAAATTTTTTTAATCATTAATAAATCGATGAGTTGAAGATGCTGCCTCCACTTAAAGCCGGGCCGCTAGATAAACATAACTCAACAGCAAACATAAATATTTACCCAGCCGCCTGCGAATTGAGCATTTGACTATATATGCTCCCTTAATAATTAATTTCGGTCTCAATAATCCGCTTAGCTAGGCACTGCTGAATCTCATGATGTTCAGAGTATGTATATAGCAGATGTCGTCTTGTTTCAGTTATCATGATCTCGCATGGCAAGCTCTTTCTTCTTCACCAACCCATAGTACGCAGGTGCAAGCGACAAGAGTTGCCACCATAATTATTGAGAGGTTCATTAGATCTGCAAAAAGATTTTGGACCATTCTAACAACAACGTTGGGCATCTGATTTGGGGGACTTAATTAATTTGGACTATAAACTTCAATGCTATATATACTAGCTTTTTCGTGCTGTCCTTCAGAGCCTGCGCAGCATGCTGTGCTGCAGCGTGCGTTGCATGCATACATATATATGCAGTACAATTTTCCGTTGGTCCATCTCTCCACACGTTGCAGCTTAATTCTCCATGATAAATTGATGCGATCTAACTCAAATCATGATGAACTTGCTTCTCTCTTCCAACCGTTGATGGACACGTGTTCATGAACCAAAATAATTTATGCTCCTAGTAGGCCGGGGCCAATGAACTTGATGCTTTGTCAATGGAAATCGCATCAAATCCCTGCCTGTGTCACTGGCTCACTGCCTTTCGATCGGCTTTGGACAAACCGATCAAGAAATAAAGCCATCTGATCTTCACCATATATGTACTGTTGATAACTCCATCAGTTATCTCCTCGATCATGTGTGGACGATTAATTAATTTTATACGGCTTCCAAGTCCCATGAAAAACTCCAAATCCTAAATCATTGATATATGGAAAACATTAAGATTAGATTTGTGAAAATTACATTTAGATTTGTCGTGAAAGTTCCTTTTGCGTAGTTATATATGTTTTAGTAATAATTTTATGAATGCGTGATTAGAAAAATAATGATCAAAACAGGTGTATTGACTATGTCGATACTTCAATACCATTAAAAAGAATATTGACTAATTTTGCATGTACTAATTTTTAATTTTGTAGTTATTAATTAAACATAATCTGATGATTTAATTATTAAGTACTCTCATGGTTTTAAAATATAAACATTTCTAGCTATACACTGCTCGTCTAGATTCATATAAATATGCTTATATTTTACAACGGAAGTAGTATATTTCAAAATTTTACATACGTGCACAATATGTAATATCAGTAGCCTGCACAAATACACATGTTACGGACTAGTAACAGTAATATTCCTTCACGATAAACTTTCTTTTAGGGTACAAAGAGACTTTGAGCACACACGTACACAGTACACCTCATATATATATATATATATATATAACACAAGTACATCGAATTCAATGACTTTTCTGGGTTGCATACACTATACATACAACCACTAGCTATCTACTCCCTCCGTTCACAAGTTCCAAAAATATTAATATAAGTGATTCTATAACTTTGAGTTGTTTATCATAGTTTATAGTTAATGTGAAATTATACTTTGATACCTCTATTTAATTGATTGAAAAAAAACCGCATCTTACAATGCAACTATCAACAAGCAATAAATACAGTGGTCGGATGGATTGAAAAAATAATACTCTGTTCGTCTCAAAAATAGCAATTATTTCTAGCATTTAAAATTTGTTCAAGAATATAACAATCTCTTCAGCTACTTTCTCATCTCAACTAAGCATAAACATATCCTATTTATTTTTTTCATCTACTTCATCATCTCAATCAATAAAACCATGTCTTATTTTATTTTAGCTACTTCCTTAATCATTGTGTAAAACTCTAAAAATTCTTATATTTTAGAACAGAAGGTACTCTAAAATCTCTCATGTTTGTCGACAAAAATCGAACACCAAAATATCTTATATTTTGTGGATGGAGGGAATACATATTCTAGTTTCTTTTGTATCTACTTCTTCCGTTTTCTAATTAAATATAACCAAAATACCTTTTTTATGGACAGAGGAAGTAAAGATTAAGGTAGAGGGAAAGATTCCCTTTCGGTCATTAGTTAAATTTTGAATCTCGTATTCTTATCTGAAGTACCTGTTTGTCTAAAAATGCTTAGATTCTCCTGCATTGAAATTAGTATCCTAGAAATTCTTATGATTTACAAAATTGAATCATAAAGATGTTTATATTTGAGAACAGAGGTTGCATATATATTATGTACTCCTATGGAACAAGAAAAACCAAATAAACACGAATAAAAAGTGATATAGGGGAAAGAACAGAAAGCCAGGGCATGCAGAACAAAGCTTATTGACTAGTTCTTCACCCTACTTGCTCAGATTTCTTTTTTTTCGCGTGCAAGCTTTTTAAACTGCTAAACGGTGTGTTTTTTGCAAAAAAAAATTTATATAAAAGTTGTTTTAAAAAATTATATTAATCCATTTTTTAAAAAAATAGTAAATATTTAATTAATCATGTGCTAACGAATCGTTCCGTTTTTCGAAAATCTTCCGACTCCACCAAAACACACCCTTAAGCGCGTGAATACAGATGTGTTGGGGGCGCCGGGCGTTGCACACTGATAAGATGCAGTGGTGCAGTCCAGTAAGTACAGCAAGCACGATAGACTTATCATAGATACACCCAGCCAGCCGGCCAGTACGTACTCCTCCTTTTACTACAGCATGCAGCGTCCTGGGGCTGGTCAAATGGAATCTGCACTGTGAATTGCATCGAATTAACCAAGAAAAGCTGCAGCGCTGCTAGCTTATTGTACGCTTGCTAGTAGGAGTAGCTTTTGCCTTCCATATAAAACCGGAGATCATATAGGAGTACATTAATTCCCGCGTCATATTTGAGATCAATATTTGAAGCATACTCCAGGAGTACATTAATGCTATTGATTCAAGAGATAGGTTGCGTTCGAGAAATTTTTAATGCACATAAAACAAAAAAACTCAATAGCATATAATTAATTACGTATTAATTATTATAAATTTAAAAAATAGATTTATTTGATTTTTCTAAAACAATTTCTATATAAATTTTTCTTGAAAAAAACAACAATTTAAAAAATGTGCTAACGAAAAATGAGAAAATTGAAGTTGGGAGTTGAATAAAAGAACTAGGCCTAAACCGGTAGTGACACACTCTTTTTTTTTAATAAAAAACACTATTATCGTTGTGGCAGCTGGAATAGCTCAAGGGAGAGTGTCGACAACAACAGCCACCGCCAGTTCTCCCCTCTCATCATCGTTGTGTTGTCTTGACTCTTGAGGCCATCACTTGCCATCGTCTTCCTCGTCGTTATGTCTGCGCTGCACCGTCGTTGGATCTGGTTATAGTTTTAAGGGTGAAGCGGTGCAAGATCGATCAGGCACCTCTCGTGCGGCCCTGAGCTCGAGAAGATTGGATCTTTCATCCACAGATTTTTAGAAGGAGAGGGGCTCGCTGCAACGGATGAATTGGGGAAAATAAAGGGTGACATGATGAGAGAAAAGTGGGAGGAAAGAGGAATTAGAACAGACTATATAGTACATAAGATCGCCACTATTGGAGCAACCTATGTACATTTAGGCTGTATTTGATCGTGAAGGATGGACTTTTTCCTTTGGCATGAAAAACAGAACAACTTATTAGCATATGATTAATTAATTATTAGCTAAAAATTAAAAATGAATTAATATAATTTTTTAAATATTTTTTAGAATTTTTTTAAAAAACATATTGTTTAGCTGTTTAGGTAACGTGTACGCGAAAAACGAAAGATGTGAGGTTGAGAAAAGTCACTACCAGACTCAGCCATATTGTCAGATAGAGGACAGTTAGAAATAAAATACATGAGGGAGGAGAGAAAGAGAGCTCCAGGAGCAACTTGACTTCAAGAGGGTGCGAGCATGTGCGGTACTAAATTAATAACCGGTTTTGCTCGATATTATTACCAGTATATTTCTGCTAGTTCGTAGTAGAGATGTTTAAATATCATTACCGGTTCACAATAAAAATCAATATTATTATTGTTGGTTTTCATTGTAATCTATTTTTTTTTTCTGAAATATAAGAATTTAAGATCGAATGAGATATTTTGTAGTACTATAAATTTGAACAGAGAACTTGACCAAATTTGTATCAAATTTGTAGTACTAGAAAATGTCATATATAAAATATTATATTTTGGGACGAAGATAGTAGCAATTATATTTTTAAACCAGCGATGATATGGGTTTGGATTTTTGGTTATGTACTATTCGTTGGATCTACAACTGTTATAGAGTAATAAAAGTATCAATCGTCTGATGTGGTATATGATGGTGGCAAATGAATGTTGATGCTACCCTACCCAATAACAGTGACATATATGGCTTCTGGTCCCACGTGCATTATGACGGACAATGCACCACCTTTGGTCTTTGGAAGCGACTAAAAGCTAGTAGATATATTGGAAAAAGGTTGTTAGAACAGAAAGACGACTTTTCAAATAAAAATTTAGTTGCTAAATCTCTTGATCCACCCAATCATTGTACCATAAACTCTAACGAGTCCTGTGTGTCAGCCAAATGGTGAGGGTTTAGTTTCAACCATACACCATGCGTGGTACCAAAATGGAAAATTCTATGTAACCTTTTATCGGTAATGTACTACGTAGGACATAACAATAGACCCCAATGAACAGGTGTCATAAAGTCATCGAATCAATTCGACATGATAAATAAAACAAGATAGTGAAAGCAATAGATGTTTGTCTTTTCATGTAAAAAAGCATAGAGACCATGGATTGTTTACCTCACAAAGCTATCTAGGTGGCTCATAAAGTCAATTGGTTGACATTTTGTAAAAATAATGGCACCAAACAAATGAAATTATCTTGATATTTTCCTCTGGGTTTCAAAATTAGTTTGTTTTTTATTGTCAATTTGTATCATTTCGTCACTAAATAACCATAGTTCGAATCATATTGTGAAATCAATTGTGTCCAGAGAAAAACTTTAATAACACTAAGGCGATTTCGCCTTTCAAAATCTCTATTTCTATATATTGTTCTCTCTCCCCCTCTCCCACCTCTTCCTTGACTTCATCAATAATGTACATATAAAAAAACAAGTTGTATAAATCATTTCCTGTTTTCTGTACCATATGTTGGCATGGATTTAGCTTCCTTTTCAATGAAATATATTTAATTAATAGTGATTGGACTATCACGATTTATAGCTTTATTCATGATAAACAATAAAATATTCTACCAACAAATAATTCATATATGTAATACACTAAATTGAATATATGATTATCATAAATCGAGAGAAAAGATGTCGGCCACGCCAATATAATGCACGTACTCCTTTCATTTTTAAAGAGTGTCTTTTTAGCTATAAATCTAGCTCTTTATTAATTAGCTGGAGAACGCTCAAGTACGTAGTAGTATTCTGACAACAGTAGTATCGATCGACAAGGAGGAACACCAAAGCCTTACGTACGTGTGTTCCGCGAAACGAAACAAGTTGGCCGCTCAATTTCACTGTCTTTGCTCTAGGTAGCAACGACCCAAATCAACATCGCAGAATTGATAACGCACGCCCAAGCTAGTGGCCATTATCCCATGGATCTTTCTTTCCATCCTACTACGAATAACATGAGGAATCAATCCAAAATTGTTCCTCCGTCGGTTTTACGCAGGAACAATTTCACACCTGAGTAGGCTCTCGGGCGGGGGGGGCTTAATTTTCGCATAATTCGCGTGCATGTGTGTGCTGCTCGACAAGCAGGCTGCCATCCATTACGTGCTCCGAGGGGTTGTCGTCTCCGCGCGGTGGCGGGGCCGGATCGTCGCCGGTCGTACGGACAGCGCGCGGCCCCACCCTCTTTACGAGTCGTCCGTTGGATGCTGGACGCCCCAGATGTGTCCTCTCTGCGCCTCGCATGACGATGATGCGCGTGGGGGTGCCCGCGTTCTTGGACTCTTCCTCCGGCGCCGCGACGCCCGTCCGTTCACGATCCGGCGGCCGGCGATCGATCGAGCAAGCTCCAGCGCGCGGGAGCTATACAAATGGAGGAGGAAGACCTGACCGATCGACCTGAGAGGCGCCATTGGCGAAACCGCGCCTCGCTTTCTCCACCCCCACCACGACGGCAACGACGAGAAAAATTGTAGTACAGTAGTAGTATAGTATATTTTTTTCTTCACCTTTAGTCATGTCACCTCTCACTTCACACTCACAGTGTCCCTTTCCTCCCTTTCACCTAAAAGCCCTAACAGTAGCACACCCTCTCACTCTCTCTCAGTACAGCAGCAGCTGCTGCCGCTGCTTCACTATACCACCTCTGTTCCATCTCTCACTAGCTTCAGGGATCTCTCCTTTTTAGGCCAAACAATCCATCCACCACCCCCTGCGCCTCCCTCTAAAAATAGTAACAGTGCGCGCCAAATGCAATTCCCCACTCTTCTCTCCTCAAGTCCTCATACTACTACTACTCCTAGATAGCACAAGAAGCTCCAGCAGCAGCAGGAGAAGCAGTGGCAGCTGAAGAAGTGGGGATTCATGGCCCTATGAGGGGAGAAGAAGCAGCAGCAGCTTATACCACCGCGAGCAAGGCAGGGTGAGTGGCAGCAAAAAAGATCTCCCTTTGCTTATCTCCTTATCTCACTCTTGCACCTGCAGATTCTTGAGCCAGCTGCCCAGCTTCGGTATCTTATTCTTCTCCGCCGCTCTGACACGGCTGCCGCCGAGAGAGGAGGAGATCAGCCGCCGGTGCAGCCGCCGCCACAAAAAGGTATAATAAGCTAGCATGCTGGTGCCGTTGGCCATTACCCATCGATCCCACCCCACATGTGCGTCGCAGAAATGTATTGTTTCTTGTGGAAAGAAAGAAAGATAAGAAAACATAAATCGGAGGAGAGCAGAGCACTAACCCCAAAATAGATCTCTCGATCTCTCCCCGGTGCCCCCAGATATATGCATGGAATCATCAGCTTCATCATTCGATCGTGTTGAAAAGGGAGAAGATTGCATCAGTGTGTTTCTTGGGTGGTGATGACAGATTGATGGAGCTGTCGCCGAACCACGAGAGCAGCCCACCGACCGCGGGCGGAGGAGGAGGTGACGGCGCCGGCGCCGGTGGATCGAGCAGCGCGGGCGCGTCGTCGTCGGCGGGGGGCGGCGGCGCAGGCGCCGGCACGCCGCAGACGCCGAGCCGGTACGAGGCGCAGAAGCGGCGGGACTGGAACACGTTCGGGCAGTATCTGCGGAACCACCGGCCGCCGCTGGGCCTCGCGCAGTGCAGCGGCGCGCACGTGCTGGAGTTCCTCCGGTATCTGGACCAGTTCGGGAAGACGAAGGTGCACACGGCGGCGTGCCCCTTCTTCGGCCACCCAAACCCGCCGGCGCCGTGCCCATGCCCGCTGCGCCAGGCGTGGGGCAGCCTCGACGCGCTGGTGGGCCGCCTCCGCGCGGCGTTCGAGGAGAACGGCGGTCGGCCGGAGTCGAATCCGTTCGCGGCCCGCGCGGTGAGGCTCTACCTCCGCGAGGTCCGCGAGCACCAGGCCCGTGCCCGGGGGTCAGCTACGAGAAGAAGAAGCGCAAGAAGCCGCAGCCCGCCGACACAAGCGGCGGCGGCGGCGGCGGCCACCCGCACCCGCCGCAGCCTCCGCCGCCGCCGCCGCCGCCGTCCGCCGGCGCGGCCTGCTGATGATGAGCAACTAGTACGTACGTGCGCACGCACCCATTTGCCATTTGGTACGCCGGATTGAGCATATTTTATGTAGGTTTCGATTAATTGCTTGTGCATGCATGCATGGTTTTTATCAATTCTACGCGGCCGGCCGCTAGCCCCATCCCAGACTGATCATCTTGTTGATCGATGCTACATTTGTTGTTCGCTTCTACTTGATCTACTACTAGCAGCTGCTTCCCTCCCGCTTAATTTTTCTTGTCAATCTTGCTCGTCGAAGCAAGTGAATGCGCCCTTGTCACCGCCATGATGATGGGGAGTAGTAGTAGTATATATTGTACGTACCATATGCCCCTCAAAGTCTAGAGAGAGGACGAGACGAGAGAGAAATTCAGAGTGGCCGGTGACCGGTCTTCACACTCCATCTCTCTCTCTCTCTCTTTACTCTCTAGAGAGATATATAGGCCAAGGATGGATCGATCGATGCATGCATCTGGCAAAACAATCTCTGTCTCTCTCCATAGTCACCTGTACTAGTACTAGTTTCGTGCCCAGATCTCGCGCTAGCTAGCTTTGCTAGCTGCATGAACCTCGTGTGCGAATTGCTTGTCGAGTCCAATCCAAAGATATTTCATTTTTTTTCTTTCCTCCACGCATCCTCTTGGGGTTTCTTGTTCTGATTCCTGTGTCGCTTCCTTTTTCTGGAGCTCCCGCCGGCCGCGCGCGCGAGCACGCACGGAGGGCACTGTTGCGGCGCACGGAACGGAGGCAAGGACGACGGCTACTGTTGCGCTAGTGCGCTGGCTACTGTTCTTCTTCTACCAAGCGACCGCGTGCCGGCTGCTGGTTCGCTCATAGAGGGTCAAATTACTGAATAGTTTTACCTCTCTGTCCTTTTCTCCCCGCTGCTCGTGGGAGTACTTGATCAGTAGCATGTCTAACATGGGGGTGAAGCCAAATGAGGGGATGGTGCATGTTTAGTTAACTGTACATATCAACTGTTCAGCTAGGTGGTTTTTTTTCCCCCAATTGCGTTGATTCTTTTGATTCGAACTGTCATTTTCTTTTTGGATTTTCATCTCTAGCTTTGTGCCCAGCTCCTGATGATTTCATGCGTGAAACTATGACATGCATCCACATGCATGGATGCACAATTATGCTTTGTATCAAGAGGTAGAGAGTGTGTGTGTGTAGGGTGCATAAAGGATATAGTAGTACTAACTAGCTCTCTATATATAGCCATTTAGGCAAACTAAACCAGCAAAGCATCTAGCTAAGTCATGAAATTTTATGAGTTTAATGAGGCCAATGATTACATATGTGGGTTGGCAGGACATTTCTTACCAGAAAAATTACTTGATGGTAACCACAGAGATGCAACAACATGATGATCGTGGGGACGAGCACTTCATATTGCAGTCCAATATTGATCTGCAGCTGTAGACTATAGTAGATTAGAAGATCATATGATGAACATATAAGAACATCTATAATTAACAGTGCCACTCATTGTGGACAATGTAGGTATGTATTATACTACACCTAGCTAGCTAGTAGTTGGTCTGCGAATTCCATTACAATTAACTTTTGCATAGACATGCATCAAGGGAAATAACATGAAGCATTGAATATATAGATGGATATATGTGTGTCATGCAAATGCCATGTCTGCACATATATCAACAGTCAAATTATGCATGGAATCATTAATAACTAAAAGTGGGTAAATCTATAAACACTGGTTCATTTCCATGATATATTTTTGCCAACATCCCTAATTAATTGTAAGATATATGATGTAGAGTACTTTAAAAATATATTTGATATACAACTTGATTCTTTTTCATAATATCCACAGATATGATACATATCATCCCCTTTTTTCCATGCTATCCACACCAGAATGTGAAAACAAGTCAGATGATTACCATTTTGGTGTAACTTATCTATGGAGCTATTAACTACTAAAGCCTAATTAATTATAATTATATGATAGTACTACATCCATCCTAGAATATAAGAATATTTAGGATTGTACATGGCTATTAAGAAAATATGTAGGATTAAATGGGGGAAGGTTGTGATTAGTTGAGAAGTGGATGTAGTAAAAAAATTGAACGGTGAAGGGTTGTGATTGGATGGAAAGATAATGTTAGTGAAGAAATTGTTATATTTTGGGACAAATTCTAAATGCTAGAAGTTGATTATATTTTGGGATGAATGGAGTATAAACTTTTTTTTTGACACAATGGAGTATAAACTTTCAGTGTTTCTAGTGTGTGTTAGCAACTGTTCATCATGATACCATCGACCTTGTGCTAACTTAATTATGTACTCAACCATTCCTAGTGGAACAATTTGATCTAATTAACCCAGAGCTTTAGCACCTTTAATTGTTATTAATACTTAGAATACTTACTAACAAAACATTAGTCATATATGGTGGTTATGTCAAAAAAACAAGTTGTTCAGGTCATATTTTTCAGAAAAATGTAATGCTTAGCAAATTATTAATGTTTGAAGGTAACATGTTATACATTTTTTATTATCTTGTCGGACTGCCTTTTAGGATATAGTTTTTCTGGACAGGTTACACTATTTCAATATATAAGATAATGCAGTTAGAAAGAATCATAAAATGAATTTTCATGTTATTACCCGATAATTTAGAACATGTTAGTATGCAAAGGCAAGTATATTGCAACCTTGTTTTTCTTTATGTTTGTGCTGCATTATTATTGTATTTATTGTGTGTTCATATTAATTGTAGTTTTAGTCGAGGTAGTGACGTGTTCAATTGCTACTCCCTCTATTTTAAAATACAGGGCATATTTTGCTTTGTTTGAACAAGACTTTAACCAACAATTACTCTATTATAATATATTTTTTTGAAGCAAAACTGATATGATTCGTTTTCAAAAGTACTTTTGCATGATTATACTTCTGTGTCACATAAATAATATATTAGGAAGCGTATGCATAATATATGTAATACATGCAATTGAATTATGATTTGTAATTAATAAGGGTAGAAATAGTGAGTGATAAACGTAGCACAAAGTTTTTGTGAGTGATAAACGTAGCACAAAGTTTTATATATATATATATATATAAGAAGACAAGCATCACTTATTAATTAAAGTAAGGAGAAAAAACTATTTCTTTTTTTCCTCGTCCCTCAACTCCTGACTCAGTTTGGTTTTTTACCTACGACTATAAACCTGAATTGATTCTACCAACTCTCGAAATGAGATAAATCGGTGCCTACCTACTTTTCTTTGATCGTTTTTATAGTAAAGGAGGGGAAAATATTTATCCCTTTTTATTTAGAAAGTTGAGGGAGGCAAAAATTAAATTATTTAAGTTGAGAATCAAGGAGCGAGAAATATACTGTGTTAATGTGTAATGAAGAGTTCTGGTGAAGAAAACTATTATTTTTACTTTGGTAAAATGTACTTTATCCATCTATATATATATATATATATATATATATATATATATATATATATATATATATATATATATATATATATATGCACTTCTAAAGCTTTTCTAAAACTAGGATGAAGGGCAACGACTATGATACACCTCATTAAATGATAATTAAACCATCGAACATGCAATGAAAGAGTGGTTGGGGTAAGATTACGTAAGAATTAAATATGGTGTACGGTTGGTGGGGAAATAGTACTTTAGAAATATCTATATTTAGTATAAATTTAGAACAATACTATTCTAGAACGGAGTGAGTACTTCTCATTTGGACATCCAGTGGTATTCAAAATATAACTTTGAACACTGATTTTTATTATTGTGATATATCTATAAGGCCCAAGAAAACTATTATAATACTGTGAAAATACGTTCTAGAAAAAGGTTATATATGTGTTTACTATCTACATATTTTAGTGTGTGTTCTTTTGTTGAAGTTCCTGACTCACCTCTCTTGTTTTTCGCGCGTATGTTTTCCAAATTGCTAAACGGTGAGTTTTTTAAATAATTTTTTTACGAAAGTTGCTTTAAAATCATATAATCTATTTTTCAGAAAAGAATTAGCTAATATTTAATTAATCATACGTTAATAAGTCGTTTCGTTTTGCGTACACGGAAGATTAGTTCCCAACAACAGGCAAAAAACGCAGCCTTAAAATTTTTGATACTGAATTTTCTTCAAGACCATGGGGTGCATGCATATATATACTAAGTTAGGTAAATAATGCTTTCTCGTCAACACATAGTAGTTAATGGGCATGCATTACAAGCAATTGTTACTTATTCTTCCCAAGCGTTAGGAAATATTTGTACTTTCCCAAATCAATGGAATTGCTCGTTTGCTTCACAATAATATTTTATATAGCAGTTGACCATGCATTATCCTCGAATAGTTGTACTTGTTTGTAAGATTCAGTAACTTCCAGACGTGGGTACTTGTTTTGTGGCCGTTTATTTATATTACTAGATCAAAAAACCTCTTTAAAAATCTTAAGCAGAACGATTATCGATCGTAATATTAAATTGTGGCTTGACCTGACCCCTACGTAAAAATGTTTTGTGAACTTTGCTTTTCTTGTGTGTGTGTTCTGTACGCTTGGAAAAATATATTACAGGGTTAGGAAATATATATGTCTCCTTTGACTCTTCATAGCTCATTGAATGCACATCTTACTTTTCAACAAACAAATTAATCTCAGTTAGACCTCAAATCTTGAGCTAACACACATGTTCTGAAATGATTCAGGACAACCGTAACAGCTTGAGTCTCATAACAGAACAATTCTGCCGCTCATCGCGATGTGTGAATTCATGTGTATTTTTGTGAATTTATGTTTCAGTAAACATTATAACAGTTATAAATTAAAACCTTGTTGCAGAATATGGTTATATTAAATTAATCTTGTTATTGTCTACTCGATCAACCTAATCTTCAGAGTTCTGAGCAGTAGTGTGTACCATATGCCCATTCAAGTACGTGTCAAAAGAATATAGTTCGATTTTGTTCATTTGATGCTGATGAGAATTTCAATTGATGGTTTAGAGATTGTAAGCGGTTAAGCATGCAGTGATGCAGATCACATGCAGGGTGTTCCACATATGCATATATAAATGTGGAGACCAGAGGGATGAATTCTATCTTGACATCATTGGGTGTGGATGCACATACTACATATTTTGGGACCGGCTATTTGTCAATCATTTGGTTTTAAAGTAGGACTCTTACTAGTCACTTTTAGACAGGTAGGGTTGCTTTGAGATCTACTTTCTCTATCCCATAAAAAACACATTTGTAATACTAGAACATGTCTCATCTCATACTATATTTGGTTTTTCATGAGACAGAGAGAGTATATCCATAAATATTACACACGTGGATGTTTTTTCAATAAAATTTTAGTGAGTTCATAAATTTGTTGTTCGTCTTTATCCTTTTTAGCATACGTTAGGGGCACCTCATCTTTGTCTCTCTGAGTGTGTGTTAGGTAACACATGTCTGGGCTGTGTTCTTTGGTTAGCGTTGGAAACTAACCTTCCAACACACAAAACGGAGCGACTTATTAGTGCATGATTAATTAAGTATTTGTAATTTTTTTTAAAAAATGGATTAATATAATTTTTTAAAACAACTTTTGTATAAAAACTTTTTATAAAAAATACATCGTTTAACAGTTTAAAAAACGTGCGCGTGAAAAAAGAGAGGAAAAAGTTGGGAAAGTGGATGGCCGAACAGCTTGGTGTGTGTTTGTGTGCACGCGCACTTAGTGGTGTGCACAGAGTGTGACTTTGGTGTTTGGTATAATGGGCAGAAAAATGTTTGCTTTGAGATACGTGCACCTACTATAAACTTAATTAAACCAACTCCTCTATTNCGCTAGAATAGCATGAAGTATCCACCGTCACTTCCTCTTTGGTCCAGCCACTATGCACACCACCGCTATCTATTGTGTTGCCACCATCTCCCTCCTTCACTAGGATTTTGCCCCCATGGCTTCCCACCAAGCCTCTACCTTCACCCATATCTCTGTTCCCAACTGCGAAAGTTTAATGTGGTGCGTTCGCAGAAGTTTGGGTTAATGCCATTGCACCATCATCGGTTATGAGTACTTCCGTGCATTGTCCTTCTTCTCACTTATCAGTAAAAACATACATTTTTATATTAGAAATTACCCATATGTAAGTGTGTATGAATGTGGAATCATAGCTAGGGCCTAGTGATCTGTGAAGTCTTACATGATTGCGACCATTCCTATGATTTCTTATTATACGAAAGACATACACATACTTTTTGCTCCTATACTACACGCACACACCTGAGATGAGTGACATCTTAACACATGCTCAAAGAGATGAAGGCAAATGTTAATAGTCTCCCTAAATTTCTATTAAAAATGTAACAACGTAATATTTGTGGGCCGGGAGCGAGTATGATTCCACCATCACACTTTTGATGCTTCCTCATATACGCATATGCAAACCTTCTCGTATAGTTATATTATATACTATCCTGATGTATTGGCTGTGTTCTTTTGTTACTCTTTTCAACTCATCTCCCTCGTTTTTCGCGCGCACGTTTTTCAAACTGCTAAACGGTGTGTATTTTGCAAAAAGTTTCTATACGAAAGTTGCTTAAAAAATCAAATTAATCATGTGCTAATGAGTCGTTCCGTTTTACGTGTAATGAGATTAGTTCCGAACTCAACCATACGAACTCAGCCTTAATATTTGAACATGAGTTCTCTTTCATTCCACGGACACATCAGGGTTGGATCTACAATGAATAAGTTGGATCAGGGTCAGTCAATCCCAAACATCTTTGGCAAAACCTATTAAATGGTTTATACCTAGAAGATAATAATATGAATAATTTTAAAATTTAGGACCTCTAAATAATAGGTATCTTTTTAGTGTAAAATTTAGATACTTCGAGATATTTTTTAAATTTCAGTAAAATTTCTCTCTAGTAATATGGTATAGGCATATGCATAGCACATTATGATGGGTAATTAAATGCGTGGTCGATCAATTTTCTGAATCTGCTACTGAGATCCGTATTGTGTCCCTTTAACTCTTCTGGTCTCTTTCATATCCTACTCTCGGAAGATAAAATGGCTCAGACCTGCGCTACAGCTGGTGAACTGCAGAAGGGACGCGGTACTACGTCGTGGTGCTTCATATATACGAGGACGAAGGTGAAAAGGTGATGCGAAGCAATCGAGCAAGTGCGGTGGAGGGAACTAAAATGTTACAACTGATTCCCTATTTGTATTCACCAATGGAGTAAAAAAAACCATGCAACGCCCAAAACAACCAACCCACTCACTGCCAATAGGACCGAACAAAATACAAGGCCGCCGCAGTCCACCACGCCTCGCCCTTCCCACTAAGGCTAAGGGCTTTGTTCTTTACTCTGACCTTCCAACACCAACAATACGCATGAAAAACGGAACGATCTATTAGCGCGTGATTAATTAAGTATTAGATAAAAAAATTTTCAAAAATGGATTAATTTGATTTTTTTAAGCAACTTTTGTATAGAAACTTTTTGCAAAAAAATACACTGTGTAGTAATTTAAAAAGCGTGCGCTGGTAGCAAGTACTGTAGCGCGCTGGGAGAACACACTGCCAAACTCAGCCTAAGTAATGCTCGAGCACTTCGCCTCTGCCTCGGGCCTCGAGCATCAGTAGCGCACTAACGACGTGGAGTGATCGACCTTCCCTCCCTTGCCTCGGGCCTCGAGCATCAGTGGCGTACTAACGACGCGAAACGATCGACCTCCCCTTCCTCGCCTCGGAATCGGCACGCCACCAGCGCACAACACGGGACGACCGCTCGCCATTGGCCGCGGTAGTGGGACCCCGGCTAGGCAGCGACCCGGGATTGGGGGCGACCACGGGACTCCTGGCCCGAAGCAACAGCAGGCCAAGCCCGTGCAGGACCCCTAGCCTGGAGCGGCAGTAGGCCGCGATTGGCCGCGGGTGCAAGACCCCTAGGTTGGCGCACTACGCGGAGTGGCCACCCATGATTGCCCATCTCCTCGTCGGTGCCGTGACAGTCGACCGCAGGGGAAAAATAGCAAGGAAAAAAACAACTATATCTATCTTACGTGGATGCGGCCGACGTTAACGTCGGCAGCAGAATAGAGCCGGCATCGGTGGAGGAATGGAGGGGGGCGGCGACGACGGCGTGGCCGCCGACGGGAGAAGACGCCGCGTGAGAAGGCGAGACGAGTGTATGTTTTGAGCGTGAGGAACCTGGACCTAGCTTTTTTTGTTTTTTAAGAAGGGCTAGGGTATTCGCGTTTTCTTTCCTTTTTTTAACGTGGCCTGTTCGTTAGCTGATTGGCTGGCGCAACAAGAGACGAAAGAACCTTGTGAGATACTTTATGTTTTCTCATATCGCCCCTGCTTGATGTTCTGTCTTTCTCCAAAGACATCGTCCGTCTCCATGCAGCTAATAGACAACTACCGCACTCGGACGGGCCACCATGGCGCCATCAAGCTACCTAAGGCCATGTTCAATGCACCGACGTGACGAGTGGTTCTAGCTTGTCACATCGGGGCGGCAGCGCCATGTTGACCTCTGCCACGCCTCTGCGAGGGCGAGCGCATCCTGCAGAGGACACGCTTTTTTCGTCAGGCCGTGTCAGACCAAAGCCCCTCACGTGTGAATCCATGGCTCGCAAGCCGCATTGGGCGCGCCGTGCCTCCGCGTGGTCTCCAATCACTCCCACCCCGGCGAGCGGCAAGAGGAGAAGAGTGGTTTGCCCTATAAAGATAGTTGCTTTATGATGATCTTAACTAAACGTCGCTGGTTGTGACTCCTCGAATAAGTAGCCTTCACTGTGTATGCCCTAACGGCTAACCTGGTACCATTCTACCACACACCGTCGTCGCATGCAGGGATCGACCAGAATCACAGCATCTCGACGGCCTTGTCAGCATTAATTAAATCCGGTCCATCAGTAGACGGCCCTAACGTACGCCAGAACTAGTCCAGCTAGACCAATCCCAGTATAATATGCATGCCGTGATGCCGTCTTCTTCGTTAGCACTGGCACCGTGTACTTTCAGCATACAGACACATTTGTATTTTGTATTTCCTATATATTGTTATTATTCTGCGAGTATATATAGTTTGTGCGTGAGATACTGAAATGCACCAAATCCACATGTGTGCATGGAAAAGTGGACTAGCTAGTACACCAAGCTAAGAGCAAGGATAATAACGTAGCCAGCAACCAGCTGAAAACCACTGCCATGTCATTTAGCCATGCCCTAAAAGCTCAGCTGTATAATGGGTTGGCTATAAGCCGACTGATACATTAACTAATTGAAACACCTAAACAATTAATATATGCATGTGCAAAGCATCCGTTGTGGCTACATCTCTATAGCCATTTTAGTGAACACCATTTCATCAGCCAAAGTATATCCCGATGAATAACAGATTAACATAATACTTAGAAACAAAGATGACTGATTAATTCGAGGTCTATAACATAGATTTCCTCCAAACAACAATATTCATCTTAATACCTAGATGACAAATAGCACCACAACACTAGTGCTTAAACATTGCAGATGTCTTTCTAAAACTGCATACAACAAAAATAGTGCTAAATAAGCTTCCAGCAAACATGCCGTTTGTTATTGATCTAGATGACGAAAGGCATAGAGCCATAGTTGCAATAACTTCAGTTCAGAAGAACAGCCAATCCATCACACCAACAATCTCCAGTCACTATTTGAAAAAACAAAACAAAGGCAAGGGTAAGTATTTTGTCAATGCAAACTTAATGAAGAGAACATGTTCAGTTCAGATTAGAGAATGCATACCTCTAAATAGTACCAGCAATCTAGCAGCATTCACCATAGCATAGCACAGTCCTGAAATAAAATTCATGTATGAGTTCAATGGTCAAAAAAATATTATACAAACAAGCAGATTTCAATTTTCCCACCATTACTAGTTATGATGGCTATTTCTAAACTTGTGCCATATGTGCTCGATGAGGTCATTTTTCAGTTGGGTATGTTGCGGACGAGAGTGAAGAGAAGCTTTTCTCCGCAGCACATCAGCGAAGCACAAATTGCCACCAACATTCACTTCTGGAGGTAGAGCAATCGATGCCCCTGGACTCTCATTCAAGTCAATGTGGATGGTCGCCTGTTCTTTCTCATCTTCCACTATCATATTGTGGAGAATCACACATGCTAACATGATCCTTCCAACACTCTTGCGCTT
Source organism: Oryza officinalis (assembly GCA_008326285.1). Taxonomy (NCBI): domain Eukaryota; kingdom Viridiplantae; phylum Streptophyta; class Magnoliopsida; order Poales; family Poaceae; genus Oryza; species Oryza officinalis. The sequence continues at coordinate 43,652,431 of BDMV01000002.1, read as the reverse complement.
CCACAGTCGTGCAGGGCGGCGAACAATGGTAAAACGTGATTGCAGTACCCCAAAAGCACGCTCCACATCTTTCCTTGCCCCTTCCTGCTGCTTAGCAAAAACCTTATGCTTCTCAGTTTGGGGGACTGGTATAGTTTTCATGAAGGCAGCCCATTCTGGGTATATACCATCAGCAAGATAGTAACCTGTGTTATACTCATTACCATTGACTGAAAAATGAACTTGAGGGGCTTCTCCCTTTAGTGCATCAAAAAACAGTGAAGACTGGTTCAACACATTGAGATCATTGTTCGAACCAGCAACTCCAAAGAAAGCATGCCATATATGCAGATCTTGGGAAGCAACAGCCTCTAGAACTATGGTTGGTACTCCATAGTCACCACGGGTGAATTGCCCCCTCCATGCTAAAGGGCACTTCTCCCAGCGCCAATGCATGCAGTCTATACTTCCTAGCATTCCAGGGAAACCACGTGACTCGTTAACATGCAATATGTGCTCAAGATCCTCACGTGTAGGACGCCTCAAGTACTTCCCACCGAACACCTCAATCACCCCCCGTGCAAACTTGTCCAAGCATTCTAATGCAGTACACTTTCCAATCTTAAGGTACTCGTCAAGGGCATCAGCAGGAGTGCCATATGCAAGCATGCGCATGGCTGCTGTGCACTTTTGCAATGGTGAGAGACCTACTCGACCAGCACAATCTGCCCTATAAGTGAAATAGGGATACCACTGTCCAAGGGAGTTCACAATGCGTAGGAAGAGGCACCTATTCATACGAAATCTAGTACGAAACATACTCTCGGGGTAGAGTGGTTCTGGAGCAAAGTAATCCTCCACAAGCCGCTGATGAGCACCTACATGATCCCTGGGAATGCTCCTTCTTGGACCACACTGCCTCTTCGACATCCCACTTGAGATTTTAGCCTTGATCTTCATTGAAAGCCTCCTAGCAAAAGAGTCTAGGATGCTCTGCTCAGCAACATACTCTCTCATGATTTTGGATGGGGCTAGATCATCGGAATCATCTGAGTAAGAAGATGGATCTGTCATAGAGAGTGAGGCAGATGGAGGAGAAGGAAGGTGGATATGGTTGGCAGAAAATGAAGGTGGCATTATATAGATGTGCTCTGCTGCACAATTTAATGATTTTCGAAATTAATCATCAGATTACAATGCATTGTAGTTAAGTTGGACTGTGGACTGTTTACTACCCCACCAGATTACAATACAATTTAATTAATTTTGAAATAATTCACCAGATCGCAAGGATTTGTAGTTAAGTTGAACTATGGACTGTTGACCACCCCACCAGATTACAAGACCATTTAATGATTATTTACCACACTCTTGATTTTCAAAATTATTTACCACATTACAAGGAATTGTAGTTAAGTTGGATTATGGACTGTTAACTTGTGCACTAGATTACAAGACCATTTAATTAATTTCATAATCATCTAAATAATGCATGAGAAAACAATTTAAACTTGTACAATTTAATAAAATAGAAAAGCTCAGTTCAGCAGGGTAATACCTTAGTTATTGTTGTCAAATAATTTCTCCCTGAAACACCTCAATGCTAAGACATGCTCAGATCTCACATCTTCAGCCATAGCAGTTGTGTCTTGCTTCAGTAGCTCTCGATATGTTTCTAGCATGGCCGACTCCTTACTCTCTTTTGCAGCAAGGTAAGCAAGCTTTCGAGCTTCAAGATTCTCACTAGACACACGCTTCTGTGTCTCTAACATCTCCTTGCGGCCTTCATTTGCTCTGTTCTGAGCCTCTACAAATGTCTGAAGCTCATCTTCAAGATTTATAATACAAGATTGATCCTTCCTTTTTCTTTTCTGCAGCTCTTTAGCTTTCTTGCCCCCTATTGGTCGTTCTTCTGTATCAGAATCTACATATAAATGCTGAACCACATCATCATCAACATTGAACTCTCTCTTGTCTGGATCCACATTTGCAAGGCGCTCCAAATAGGCATCCCATTTTGGCTCCTCTCGAAGAATTTTCCAACAATGCTTAAAAGTGAACGGGCCATCTTTTTTGTGCTCCTCTTCATAAAGTTTCGTTGCCCTGTCCATTAAGTCAGCATCAGATTCACCACTAGCCCACAAAGCATTAGCTTCTTTCTAGTTACCACAAAACCATTGAACCCTTTTCTTAATTCTTCCCCACCGATCCTTAACTTGCTTCATTAGCCTTGCACGTTTTTTTGGGACTGCACTATTGTAGGCAGCAGTAACTTCTTTCCAATATTGTTCATTCTTCTTGTAATTTGCATGGATTGGATCATTTGAATTGTTAAGCCATGCACCAACCTGAAATGTTATCAAAGGAGATGGCTTATTGTATTGCTACTAATTCAAACATGAAATGGATCATTTGAAGTTTAGAAAATAACTTACCAAAATAGTATCCTCATTTTTTGTCCATAGCATGCGCTTCTCAGATCTAGGAAAATTGGAATTATTGATGTCATCACCAACATTGATTGGCTGCGATGAAGTACCATTGATCACAGTCTGTGCAGGACTTTGATTAGGTATGTTTTTATTCAAAAAATTCAGCAAACCACCAGGTGGGGTAGAATCCACTCCCCTGGTCATGAGAGACAAGAATATTATATTACCATAACAAAAAATGCAGTAGTAAACTAATATTACCATAACAAAAAATGCAGTAGTAAACTAACTGTTATTTTTAAGGAGTGGTTTCAGTATTTTATTAAGCACTGCTATTGAATAATCAATGTACAACAAAATTATTGCAGAATGCAACTAGTGTATGAGAATAGATATATGCCAATCAAGTGCTAATTAGCGAAGGCTAAAATATACAGAACATATGGATTAATCCTCTTCGCTAGAAACTAACTAGTGAAGGCTAAAATAGAAACATCTTCAGTTCATACACAAGCGGCTAAAATAAAAGATTAAACCGACTAAGAGTACATGGAAAATTTACCAAACTTGTAGATCCGAGTCTTCCATATTTGCAGAGGAAGGAGATGCCCACCAAAGGCCTTGAGCTGATGAACTGGCCATGCCTGGGTGCTGTTGACCGGGAATCCAATATGGAGTGAAGGAGGGCGCCATGGATTGAGGTGGACATGGAGGACACCGTGAACCTGAGCTATACATGGAAGGGATGGCCGCTTGTGGAGTGGGCTGAGCACCTTGGGGAGGAACGACCTGAGCCCCAGCCAGTGGGATCCCCATTGGCGCCGACGAGATCCCCATTGGCGCCGGTGCAGAGGTCCTCTTGCGGAGAAGAGAGCCGCCAGCGCAGAGGTCTAGGGTTTAGATGTGGGGATTGGGGATGAACTGGGTGAATTTTTTGGGGGAGGGGGTGTTTAATCCTTCAATTTGGCGCGCACCAGGACGATTTGGCGCGGGGGAGAAGGAATTGCCGCGCGCGTAGAGAAATTGGAGCGCGGGAGGAAGGGAGCAGGGATCGACGGGGTGGAGTGAGGCGCCGGCTCAATCGCCAGCAACGGGTTGGGAGCGGGCGTTTCGCCTCGGTTACGACGCTTCGAGCCGGCGACTCACGAATAGCCCATTTCCTTCTCTTTCTTGGTTTCTCGCTCCTCCACGTTGGATTGGTGTAACGTGGCTGTTTGTTTCGCCAGCTGACTGTACATTACTATACTTGCTCTAAGCAATGTTGTCACATCGCCAGATGCCGCCTAGACAGAACGTGGTATAGTGGACCATCGCGATACGGCGCGGGCAATGCGCATGTGCGCTCCTGCGACGGCGCGTGTACTGTGCGGCTCTCCGATCCGCGTGGCGGACGGGCGCTGCATCTGCATGCCTCTCCGTCCCCTCCCCGCCCGCTCGCTGACGCGGTGACGCTTGCCCGGCCGCGTTTGACCGCCTGCGTGTTTGACCGGCGGGGGGACGGACCGACGGCCCAGCCGGGCCCGCGAGGCCGCAGGGGGGTGCGCATGGGCCGCCGTCCTCCCTGTCGGCGCTCGGCGACGAGGGCTAGCTATTCCCGAGGCCCCACGTGCATGGTACACCAGCCAGCCTCCTGCGCCTCGTACGGACAAGCTCCCTTGCGACGAGGGGCCGGCACCGGCACGTGGCCGTCCCCCGAGAACAAATCTGGGCTACGCTCCCTGTGACGCATAGCGATCGGCTTTAGCTTTACGTCGCTGGCTGTCTCGTGTACGTAGTCGCGTGCGACGAGGCGGCGTACGTACGTACGAGCCATTGAATTGATGATGGCTGTGTACACTGGTGTACTAGTGTGGCTATCGTACTCACTCCATCACGCACCTGCTGCAAACAGCGACCTGCAGATCACGGCGAGTACCCCTCACCTCCAGTCTCCAAAGCAGAAACGCGTACTACTACTACTACTACTACTACTACTAGCACGTACACTAGCAGTAGATACAGCTAGCGCCGGCTGCCGCACACACCGTGTTCGTCAACGTCAGGCCCAAGCAGGAGTAGAGGCTTCAGGCTTGGGCTTCGCTAGCTTTGTACGCTTGTGCTAACGGGCTGGCCTGCTGCTTCAGTAGTACTCGTACGGCAAAAATGACGCCAACTTCAGAGGGACAAGACAGAACAGATATCCCTGGTTGGCTCGGTGTACTGAAGAGAGTAAAAGACCACAGATCACGAGCGAGCAGTACCATGTACGTCTCTGGCCATGCGTCAGCTTGAGTTATGTGTTTCAAGCTTTCAGGTATTAATTCAGATGAATATATAACTAAAAAAACTTGATTAGTAAAACAAAACCATTTTCGCAGGCACGTTAGTTTTATTGTTATAGACGATCCAAACAAAAGTCTGTCCAGTGTTGATGACGAGGTTCTATGGGGTATGCTCAGACAGTCACTTTAGGAGAACTGCCTGAGATTTTAATCGGCAAACCTCCAATAGGTTCATATCTGAAAATACCCATACTTTCACACGCGCTTCTTCTAAAGGTGACCACCTCTGATAATCGTCTGACAGTAATAAAATCAAGCAAGTGGCCGAGCACTACTTCCTCACTGAACGCTTTGCTAAATCCCTCACCTCCGTCAGTTCTCCCCTCCCTCTCTCTTCTCCAACCACGTCGTCGCCCTCCCTCCTTCCCTCAGTCCCCACCGCCATCGTCCTACCTCCTCGAGTGCCTGCGCGGGGCGCGTATAAGGGCAGTGGTCTCTCCTCTCACCGCAGTCTCCAAGAAAAGAGCAGCGACGGTGGTGCAGATAAGGACAACAACGTGGTGATGGAGGAGCGCCAAGATACTGTGGCCGGCGGTGGCGGTGCTAAGGGGAGGCGGGTCTAGAGGCAACAGTCTTGGGGGAGGTGGATCGGGAGGAGCGGCGCTGATGGAGAAGGCAGGTCTGGTGTGACGGTGGAGCAAACAGCTGCATTCGATTGCGCTAGTGCTAGGGGGAGGTGGATTTGACGGTGGCAGAGGTCGGTAGGTGGATCCGACAGCCATGGCGGCAAAGGGTACGAGCTGCGGCAAATTCGACAACAGTGCTAGGGGAACGTGAGATCCATACTGGTCACTGTTCGAGGACGGATCTAGCATGGGTGCTAGGGGGACTCGAGTCCCCTCTACCCCACTGGATCACCATTGGTAGAAGGAGAGAGGGAAGGGAAAGAAGAGAAAGAGGAGGAAGAGAAGGGGGGCTGAAGGAGAAAGAAGGATATGAGTCCCTCCTATAATCTTATCCTGGATCCGTCCTCCGTCACCGCGGTTGCTTTCCGTTGTCGTCGTGTTGCTACTGCCGTGGATGAGGCGGAGGTAGCCAAGGACATCGTCGGGCCGTGGAAGCTGGTGGTGATCAGAAGGATGCAACTGGATGTTGATTTTTCTGGTTCTGTGTAGATCCTTGTATTGTGATGGATTTTACTGTTAAAGTTTGCATGTTTTTTCATGTATTGTGATGTGTACCGTGGGTGTGGATCTGAATCTCTGAGAAGTGGATTTGAATCTATGCTGCATGTATTGTTCATTTTTATTTTTATTTTTTTGGGAAAAAACATTTTTCTAGACATGTGTCTTAGGTGTTTACATGTGAAAATCAATTTTTACAAACGGTAGTCTTCGGTTTGAGGCGGATCGTCCACCCGCCTTAAAAAAAGGTATTTTGATCGCCTAGAAAAACAATTTTCGTGCTAGTGATAGTGTATATTAGTAATTTACATGAAGCATGTACTTGAATTCTTTATATTACATTTGATTTTTTCCCCCTTAGATACGCAATGATCCATCAATTGAGATCTCTCAAGCTCACAATCTTTCCAAACCGGAACAGATACTCTAGTGTACGTAAACCTATACAAACTCTGTATAAACAATTAATGGAATTAATTAATTCAACAATCGGACCCCTGTATATGACGCGTATACGTACGTGCGCACGCAAAATAAACTTGTTTAATGCCGGGATCAATTCCAACCCTGCGGGAACCTGATGCCTCCAAGAACACTCGCCGTGTCGTCGATCTCGAAGCCCATGTCCAAGTAAGTTCCAAACCCGTACTCGTCTGCTACGCCGCCGCCGCCGCCTCTCGTGCTGCAGAAATCCTCCGGGAACCCGATAACCGCGCCGCCGTATGGGTACTGTGGCACCGCCGGCTGCGTGGGGTTCGCGAAGCCGGCGGCGGAGTAGCCAGCAGCCAGCTGGGACTCGAAGTAGTAGCCGCCCGCCGCCGCGGCTGCATGGCGGTGGTCCGGCGGCTGTAGCTGTGACGACGTCGACATCGAGTCGGTGAAGATGGGAGAGGCGGCGCCGCCGCTGTCCTGCGGGCCGTCGCCGTCGCCCTTCCTCTTCTGAAACACCCTGCATAGCACCCAGTCCTCCTGCAAAACATGAAAGCCAAACGCATGGTCGGTTATTAGCACTGGCTAGCACGTATAATTTGGCGCTGAGACAGCAGTACGCCAGTACGTACTACGTGGTACTGTACTAGCAGAATAGCTAGTGAAGTTAGCAAATGATCGAGCTAGGATATCGATATCACGCACTAATTCACCAATAATTGTCATTGGATGCACACTACATGGCCAATTGGCCGCCGCCTGGTCCACACACACTCTCTTTCTCTCTGTGCCTGTGGCTGTGCACGTATGGTCCAAGTGTACAGGGGGCCAGCATATGTGGTGCATGCATGCAGACATTGATGCATGCACAGTGTCTAGCTAGCACTCTTGAGCTTGAGCTTTGTCCTTAGCGTGTACTGTCACTCCGTCAGGGGAAGAGAGATCGATGAGCACAGGCAGCAACAAATAATGAAATAATGCAGCTGGCTGGCCGGGTACGCATGCGTGTACTGCAGTCCTGTAGCTGTAGTGTATAGTTAGCTGGCTCCTTCCTTCTGGTTCGTTGAATGTTCGTCGGCATGCATGCATACATGCGCCGATGCGCGCGCGTGGCTTTGAAAGGTCAAGCACTAGCTAATCAAGGGAATTATTGGTCTCTTGGCTAGTAAACACTCGTGTGTGTATTACACAATATGTATATATATCTCCTATTTTGCACATGTTGTGAGCAATCACAATGCCAATTTCTTTTGTTGACGAAGGACTGGTATTCAATAGCTAGCAAGCTCCCCGTTTTACAAGGAGGCCGGGTTAATTGGAGTGCAACTGAGATCGGCGGTGGTACGTGTGCTTCTAGCTGCGGAGGGGTGCCAACAAAGAGGAAGGAGAGCGGCATGGGAACATATATCTCGCTAGAGAAGAACGACCAGAATTAATGGTACGGAGAAGCCCATATGAGATTACATTTGCTGACAATATAGCAAGCAAGGGTGGGAGGTGGCACTAGCATGTCGATATGGCGATATTAAGCTGTCAAGGGCGGGTGTGGATGATGAGGCGGAGGCATTTAGGGTTAAAGTGTTCTCTAAAAGAAATTTCTTTTAGAGAAACATACAATTCACAAATGTACCACCTTCGTATAGATATATCCTGGATTGTTAAGTAGCACTACGTGATTGTTATTTAATTAGCACTACCTACGTACGCAAGAGGACGTATCTCCACATTCACGTGCCGGCGTCGGGCATGCTTAGTTTGCTCTGAACATATCCATCGTGCATGAGTATGGCCCTGTCGACTGTGACGAGTTTGGCATCACTGTCTTCCATATGAACTTAATTTCCATCCTGTGAGAGGTCCTCTTTTGCCATCTAGTGATTCACGGGGTCACTTGTGCGATTGATAAGTAACGGATTAATTAGTCCTACAATTGTACGTGGTTACTCAACATACACTCACGTGCTACCTACCTACCTATACCTAGCTAGCATGTTCAGGTAATATTATCAACCGATTCCTTAAAAAACATGTCGATCTCTACATCGATCGTTAATTAAGAAAACCTGACTATATGAAAGAGCTGTCTATATAGTGGAGAAATTAAAACACTTCTAATTCTTTCCAGAGGACAAAAAACTGTAATAAGGATAAAATAATTAACTTCAATGCGTGCGTACGACGTACCCTGGGTTGGGAGTGCGGGGTGTCGAGGCGGAACTCGTGCATGACCCAGCCGGTCTTGACGCCGTTGGGCGCCCTCCCCTGGTAGAAGACGAGCGTCTTCCTCATGCCGACGACGGCGCGCGACGATGAGGAGGAGGAAGACGAGGCGGGGCCGCGCACCTCGCGGTCCTTGCCGGTGGCCTTCCAGTACCCCGTCTTGGTGGCGCGGTTGGTGCGCGAGCCCGTCGCGTACTTGCGGTCACGGAAGCTGAAGAAGTACCACTCGCTCGCCGTCAGCTTCGCCACCTCTGCATTCGTATACGCACAAATCACTACTGCTACTATGAATTTGGAAAGTACAAACACACGCATGCATGAGTAGTGTGTGCGCTAGCTGGCCGGCCGGCCGGCTGGCAGCAGGGGATGTGTGTATATATTGTAGTAGTACGTACTAAAATTCTCGGTGACAATATTTATATCGATCCTATCTACTAAAAACAGTTAATGTGGCCTCACCGAGCATTAACTGTTAAGCACTACTACTCGCAATAATGTTATTCGCAAAAAAGAAATCAATATATATACACACTAGCAGAAATTAATATATGGCTGTGATCAGGCATGATATCATAATTCACTAATTGATGAAACGATGATTTCGAGCATGTGTTGTACAACCAGTATAGTCTTGCATCTACCTGGGAGCTCCCACGGTTCGCGGGCATGGAGGTCGACCTCCACCAGCGTCGAACCCTGCGCGATCCGCTCGTTGGCCACCTTCTTGTGGAGGTAGTGGCAGACCAGCTCCTCGTCGCTCGGGAAGAACCTGAACCCCGGCGGCAGCGTCGACTCGATCTCCCTCAGTGCCATCGTCCTAGCGATCGACAAATCGATCTCACACGTACGTACACACACGCAGAAGCGAGCTAGTTAACTATGGAAGCTTAGCTAACTGCTGATATCGATCTCTAGCTTGATTCTGATCTGGTTTGGCTGGGGTTTCCGAGACACTTTATAGAGGGGGAAACAAGCTAGCAGTTAGCTTAGCTAGGAGGATTAGCTAATACCGTTGGAATGTCATGTGTTAACCGATTAAGGTAGCTAGCTGATTAAGCCCGTCATCAAGTCCCTATCGCCTGACGCAATATATATCTGATCGCGATCGAGATGTTTAGCTATAGGAGAGATTCCAACATCTCCTGTCATGAACGCACGCATGCATGCTTGTGCCACAAAGAAGTGAAGAACTAGCTTAATTAGCTATTAGCAATAGCTACTACTACCTGATCGATCGGGAGACCCATCCTAGCAAGTTACCCATGCATATCGCATCTTGTCATTCATGAGATTAATTAATTAAGGAGAGGTTATACGCACTGGTAGTGTCCTAGGCTCCTAGCTTGTACGCACCCCATCATGCATATGATGTTTCTTCGTGCATTAATTATTAGCTTTTTTGACTGAAAATAAATTAAACAAACTTGCATGGTTATTATTATTGATATTTAAAAATATTAGAAGAGATTTTTATTATTTAATACTTTTGATTCATAATTAATAAATGTCGAGTTATTCTCGGTTGGAGTGATCTAGTTGTTGCTTTTCTATGTTTTGATAAGCATGGTCTAAGAGTTTTTTTTCCATGTTTTTAAAAAAAGTTCGGGTGAATGATTACTTTTCGCTTAAAATTTGTTTTTCCCTCTCGAATGCAGTTGAGTTTGGACTTTAAATTTGGTGATAATGTAGTTCTCCTCCGAGGCCATACATCTGGCTATGGAAAACTAAGTGTGTAATGAAGATCAAGGTCTTCAGGTGCTGTTAGTTTTGTGACCGGTTGATATGTTGCACAGAAAGCACTATGCTCCAGAAGATGATGATATTTTCTTGTGTTCTTTGCTCCACCAGTGACAGGGTGACTATGAAACATCTTTCTTCACATGCCCTTTCAGTAGAGGTAGAGGATGTTGTGAGCGTCTTGAAATAAGATGAAAGGGAATCTAGAGATTATCTTTCAAATAATAGTCTTGGCAAGACTTCGGTTCAGGGGAAAAGGTTTTTTAAGATCATGTTTATAGCCTGCTGGTATATTTAAAAGCAGAGAAATGGACTTTATATATATATATATATATATATATATATATATATATATATATATATATATATATATATATATATATATATATATCTCACCAGAGTAAGACGTGGTTTTGCTGTTTTGAACAAGTTCTCTTTGCATATGCAATGCATAGCATGAATGAGTCCCTTAGCCTCATAGTTTTTGATTGGTTACACTATCTGTGATTTTCTCATAAATTATCCCTCATCTTGTAAATATGTTTTATTTTAATATATAGTATCAACAACTATAGGGATGCCTGGTAGTATTTCTCATAAAAAAATTAGTGATAATGTAGTTCATGCCTATATCTGAAAGATTGATTTTGTTGGGAGATGGATTTTTGTTCCTCAAGAGGATAACTATCAACTCATTTCTTCCATGCCATCTAAATAGTTATCATTTTTTTAAAAAAACTAACAAAATATATTAATATGAAATATATCATTTCACAAACATACAAGATCAAATTCGACATTTATAAGTTGTTAAAAAGAAACAAATTATACTTTAACTAGTATGTGATCATTCATAGTTAAGTTTGTTATTCTTGATATAACTTGTAGAAGTTGAAATTGAAATTGCATGTGTGTAGAATGATATATTACATATTAATCTATCTTATCAAATTTTTCAAAAAAATATATAACAATTTTAGTGACAGGCAAGAAACAATGGGACATCCTCTTGAGAGAAAAAAACTTTCCCCTATAAGTATCTCTAATATTTTTTCATTAATTTAAGAAATAGGTTTTTATAGGTTTTTACTTATTTGGTAATTTGAACAATACATCAGTTCGGATGCCCGATCTAGAAAAAAAACTAGGCGCCCTGTAAAAACAATAAATACTTCTTTTTCTCTCTCCCACTAGTACCACCACAAACTCTTGCATGCAAGTAGTACATGTACTTTCTTTTTTCTCTAAACCCTCTCCATCTCCTTCCCATATGGAGTATTAATCATTTTATTATGAAAGTTTAAATGGTTTTTTCTTCTAAACTATTTGTTCCATCTACGATCTAGTTACACCGTTATATTGATTGTAATTAAATTTTTATAAAAATACCACACATGATTATATTTCGATGAGAAATAATTAGCTTTTTTAATAGATTTACTTTAAATGTTGTCACTGTTTGGATGTTTCAACTAGTATTAGAATGTTTCACTACTTCATTTGCAAATGTTGCAAGTGGTATTGTTTGAATGTTCTAGCAAGTTATTTTATGATTTTTCAACTATCACAATTTAACGTTTCATACATGACATAAATACAATATCAAGTTTTTACAAATATATTGTATTTTTTTTATTGTTTCACTCCATGGGATTCAATGTTTGATATAGTTGTTTTTGGTGTTATAGTTAGTTTTTGTTAGTGTTGCATTTTTCTAAAATATTTATGAAGTGAATTGAAACATTTATGATTAATTTATGCAACAATTTTTCATAAGTGGTGAAACAAAGTTTTATTTTTAGACATATATTTTTTCATCAAAATATAATCGAATGAGATCTTTTTGTAAAGATTTAATCGTAACGAATATAACGGTATAATCGTATCATAGATTGGATAAGTTATTTATGAGAAAAAATATTTAAAGTTTGTTAAAAAAAGTTAAATTTATATGATGGAGAGGAGAGAGATATTGCATGCAGCATGCAAGCAAGGCATACATGCATAGTTATCACATCGTTATGTAAGGTCGTTTTATGTAATCGGAAGACTATCTAAATAATGAAAGGAATTAATTAATAACTTCCGGTCTATACGATTGTCCGAGGGGTTGCAAAGTCTTATGTGATTTCTCTAGCGGTCCAGCCTGCATGAATAATTGTAGTGTGTAATCGATGGTGGTGGGACATGCATGACCGAGCTAGCAAAACGAATAATAATTCGTGCGTACGTGCACATTTGATCGGGATATGCATGCTACGGTGTGAAATATATCTTCGCATACGTGCTGATGGCTCCTGCTAGATGCAAACCTGGACAATTTCTTATTTACAGAAATTCAGCCAATAAAACTACTGCAAAACATACTTCATGCATAGAACACTGGAGCTAGCAAGTTCTACGTTTTTTTTTTAAAAAAAATCATTTGACTATTCCTTTTTCTAAAAAACATTTGTGCAAATAGTCAGATCAGGTATGGTTAAAACAATTTTGATGACATATCTAGTAATTGTTTTTTTACTTTAATTAATTAAGTAATTGAATAAACTGTTGGTCAAAGTATATAAAAAACAGAGCTTATATATATTAGCAATTAGCTAACATTAATACTCAGGCTGGACAAAATGTCGAGTTTGGAACAATTAACTGATCAAGTGTAGGCCACGACAGGTATTTATTATATATATTTAGTGGAAAGTGAGTATATATAAGTTGCAAAAACAAACAAAAATTAAATGTGGACAGCTTACTGTGATAGCTAGCGACATCGATCTCATCAATCTAATTAATATGCACTTTTGAGATATATTACATCGATCGACTAAATCATTTCCCGTAGATTGTAGATTGTAGTACTACTAATGGATTGGTAGTGGACACTGATCACTGAAGTAATACGTACTCTACTTAGATATATGTTGTTGTGTATCACAGTATAAATGATTCAGTGTTTGTCATGGTAATCGGTCGGGACTATCTAGATATATATCCGTCGATAATTTTTTAAAAAATATTTATTAGATGTAATTAAATACTATAGTATAGTTATAGTATAAATAATATGTAATTTTTAAAAACCCCATGATAATGCGATGCTATTCCGTGTTGACAAATTTTTAAAAAGGAAATTTGTTAACAGATGTATACAAATATTGAATTGGCCACCTGGATCAATGATGAACTCCATGGAATAAAAATCAATGGTTGATACACGCGTAAGCCGAATCATGATCTGCCCACACGATAAAAACCTTATTTCTCAATCAAACACTACTACAAAAATTGTCAACAGTCCATCAATATCGGTTGAGAAGCCACATCAGTACAAGTAAAAAAAAAGGAAGTCCGGCTCAAAGCATCGGAGACAAGCACCCCTTCCCCCTTCCTCCATCCCAAAAATTCATAGCCCCATTGATGGCCCCTAATCCCCATCCACGTTGCAGATCAACAACAAGAACACAAGAGCATCCAGACATCAAGAATAACAACAAGCACATCACATATCAAGAACAAGCTAATCACATCACAAATCAAAATCTCCAACCATTGCCAACCATTACTCATTCAACAGATCGGACTCACCACCATCATCCTAGTAGAGCCGCCAACAATGTCATTGATCTCTCCCACTATTGTCATCTCCCTCAAGCCACTGTCGCCATCATCTCCTTCGAGTTGCTCTGCACCGACTCCTGAGTATGTTTTGGGGGAGGGAGAGAGGGTGATGGAGGGCTTCTCTTTGGCATATACGTCAAGGAGTGCATCAGCAGCGAAGAGATCCTTGGCGGTGAGGTCAGAGGCGGCTGGATCCAGCAGCCCCCAACCTCCAAGCACCCGTATCCAAGGGCCTGATCAATAGGGAGGGAGATAGGGAGGCTATCACTGTGACCCCCAATTTCGAGTTAGCTGCGAGGTGGCAAGGAGGAGGTTCACCGCTGCCGTCGCTGTCTGGGAGAGAGGCTAAGAGAGAGAGCGCGAGGGAGGGGTTTACTTGGGAAGTAATGACCTAGAGTATGAGACGTCTACTTTAATAATTGGTTGGCGTGCGGCTGATGGGCTCCTGTCTTTGGTACCATTTTTCTCCCTAACCGACATTAATGTTCGGCCCATCAGTGCTTGCAGGTTTTAAAATAAGCCAACACTATTCTTATTAGTGTCCTTTTTTTGAACCGATGTTAATAAATCAGTCCATCAGTGTTGGGTTTTTAAATAAACCGACACCGACCACATTAGTGTCTGCTGGTTTTTCTTTCAATTGATACTACCGTAATCAGTGTCAGTTATTTCCCCTTCAAAACGTGTGTGGGTTCGATGAGGAGGGGGCGAAATCCTTATCAGCGTCGGGTTTAATCCAACCAACACTTGATAGAGGTGGCATTGATAGGCTGTACTGTAGTAGTGAAATTTTGATGTGAATTTTAATTGAAATGCTCAATAATTAGAGGCATGCGGAGTAACATATATGTGCACTTTATCTTGGAATATATGCTTATCTAAAAAAACTATATTGTCACGCCCCAAACTAGCCCCGAACGGAGGCCAGTATAAGGCGATCCAAATTAACCTGTATGCCTGTACCAGTCCCAGGAAATAGCGCTGGTACAACAGGAAGACAGAATACCACAACAACAGCGGTCTCTTTATTAAGAGTAGGATTACAACCAAGGTTGGAACTGCGGACAGAACCTGAGTTCGCAACAGCATTACAAAAAGGCGGAAGCGGAAAGCGGAGACTAGCCCTAAGCCACAAGCAAAGCCTTGGGGGAAGGCCGAAACCCTACTACTGCTCGAAGTCTGCTTGCTCCTGGAAGAACTCTTCATCAGCAGGATCCACCTCTTCATCTTCGAGAACTGGGGAGGTTTAATTATATAGAGCAAGGGTGAGTACGGAAGTACTCAGCAAGTCAGGGGAATTAAGTGTTTAGTGCAGGTTTCAAGGGAAGGACAGTTGTTCTTTTTCACAATTGATTTTAGTTCAGGACTTTCAGAAACATCTAAGTGAGTGCTTCTCGACGGCACGGATGAGAAAGTGCGTCTCATCCGGCCAGAGCAGTGAAATTGCATCAATTGATTCTTGTTGGCACGAGAGGCTCCCAGCCAATCGTTCACCGACCCCGGCTGCTCCAACAGCCACAAGTCACACACGCCGGTACGAGAGGCTCCCTGCCAATCGTCACCGACTCCGGCTGCTTCAACAGCCACAAGTCAACACATCGGTACGAGAGGCTCCCTGCCAATCGTCACCGACTCCGGCTGCTTCAACAGCCTTAAACCAAGCACAGAAGGGGAAACCTCACACCAACAGCAGTTCACAAGGTGTTCAATAAAACTACGCTAAGGAATCACCTCACATCCGCCCATGACCGTGGGCACGGCTGTTCGAACAGTTTTAACCTCTGCAGAGGGGGTACACTTTACCCACACGACGTTACTAACCCCGAATCACCCAGCCCGCGACTCTCGGTCACGTCTGGCGACCTTGAGGCTTTCACGACAAGGCATTTCGAAAGCCGACTCAGGGTCATCTTATGCCAACGGGAGGGGTCCCACGGACCAACACCAGGTTAGGTCCCAGACCATACTGTGCCAGGAAGCCCAGGGGTCCTCCCCGACACCACCCCGGCGAATCCACTTGTCCCTTGGCATCAAGATTTCCCTGGCCTAGCTAATTACTCAGCCAGGGGCGTCCCATATCACCCATGTGGTCGTACTTGACATATGCTTGGATGTAATTCCCAAGGAATCGGTCCTTAGAGCGAGAACGGGCAGACCGTACCTCCAGTACGTCTCCCGTACCGCGAGTTTTAGAAACTCACTTTAATTTCAAGACACCGACCCAAGTGTCGGGTTTTCCAAGCATTTTGTAAACTCAAGTTTTACCCAGGTGATCAATTTTAAAGTTTGAGGGGAGTCTCGATATTCGTACGCGAGGTACGGATACCGAGGCATCACCTGAGGGGTGACAAGGGTGTTAGGGTATTCAATAATCAAGGAAGGTGAATGCAGCAAATGGGTAGGGCCTGCCGGTTGTATTGCAAACCGAGGCCAAGTGCCAAGTGTAACCTAAGCATGCATAGTTTGCGGAATCAAAATACTTAATTTAAATTATAGGTTCAATTGATCAAAGGTGACTTGCCTTGCTCGAGATCTTGAGCTTCTTCCTCGAAATCCGCGCACTGCGGGTCTTCGGGCTCCGAGACTACACGCGAAACGAGACGACTCAACAAAGCGATAAAAAGAAGCCCTATTAATGACCACTAAGCGTGCCATTAGGTAGATCTCGATTTTTGAGGAATTTTGGAAGTGGAACGGGGTTAATCGGACGAACGGTTGAAAAGATATGAATTTCCGAAGATTAAAGGATTTTCTGGAATAAAGAAAAGGAATTATTAATTCCCTGGAAAAAGAAAAGAAGGAGGGATGAATTTAGACTTATTTTGGGCGGCTAAGGGCAGCCCAAAAGATTTGAATGGGCGCGGCCGAATTAATGGGCCGACGGCCCGAAGGGATCGGCCTAGGCCGTCGGCGCGCAGAGGGGAATAGGCCGTGGGCCTAGCGGCCGATGGGCCGGGGCCGATGGCCGAGAGGGGGTCGTGCGGGCCGACGCTGGAGGGCGCGGCCCAAGCCGAGTGACGCGGCCTGGTCCGGTCTTTCCCCGAGTGACTCGGGGCCGACGGGCCGGACCGAGGGACTCGGGCCGATGGCCCAAGGGGAGAGGAGGCCGGGTGTGGGACCGTTGACCGGTCTCCCGTGGGGCCCGGGACGGCGGACGTGGCGTCCACGTCAGCGAAAGAGGAAAAAGGGGAGGGGCTCGCCCGGGGTGAACGGCTCACGGGCGCCCGGCGGCGAGTGGCGCGCTCCGGCAAGGGGCAGCGAGCTGGCGGGGCGGACGGCGTCGGAGAGGCGCCGGAGGGGCGAGAGGAGAGAGGGGAAAACGAGCCCCTAGCTCGGATCAGAGCGGGGCACGACGGCGGCGGTTTGAGGCGGCGGCCAAAGCCGACGGGGAGAAAAAGAAAGAGCAAGGGGGTAACGGCGCCGGGGCGAAGAGAAGGCGATTCGCCGGAGAGGGAGTGACCTCGCGGGTCCACAGGCGCGTCCCGAACGTGGGGAGGGGCGGAGTGGCACCGGTGAGGGCGGACGACGACGCGGGGCTCGGCTCCGAGCGGCGGCGGTGCGGCGGGCGAGGACGAGCGACGGCGGTGCTGGGGCGGCGCCTAGGGCTCGCACACACTGCGGTGGTGCTACCTAGCGCCTAGACCGGGGAGAAAGAGGAGGCGGAAGGGGGAAAGAAAAATTTACCGCGGCGGGAGGAGCTCGCCGGGGACGGGGGTGACGGCGCGGGGCGGCGGTGCGGCTCCGGCCGAGGGAGCGGGCGAGCGAGACGGCGCCCGGAGCTCCTTCGGGAACCCTCGGCAATAGCGGCGGCGGAGAGTGGAGCTCGGTAGGGCGGCAATGGCGGCCGGCAGAGGGAAAGAATGCGGCGAGCGGGGGGATTTTTGTAGGGGCGCTAGGTCGGTTCGGCCGGGGGATAGGCGGTGCGGCCGAGAGAAGGCGGTTCGAGGGCGCGGGGAGGGGACCGGCGCACTCCGGCGCTAGCGGCCAAGCGCGGCAGCGGTGACGCCGGCCGGTCGGGAAAAAGGGAAAAAAAAGGGGAAAAAAAGGGGGGCTCGCTCCTTGCCGCTTCGGGCAAGGGCGCGCGGAAGAGAGAGAGGGAGAGGGGCGCGCGCTCGGCGCCTTGGCGGCACGCGCGCAGGCGGCGGGGCCGGGAGGGGGACGGCGCCGGCGGGACGGAACGGAGAAGAAGAGAGAGAGAGAGAGAGCGGCGAGGGAGAGAGAGGCCGGGAGAGAGAGCTGGTGCTCTCGGCTCGGGCGCGTGCGGGGCACGTGCGCGGCGTGCGCGGGCCGAGCGGACCGGGCCGAGGCGGCACGCGGCCCAGCAAGAGGGGGCGCGAGCCAAGGCAGGCCGCGGGAGAGAGCTGGGCCGGGAGACGGCCCAGGGAAGAAAAGGGCAGGCCGAGAAAGAAACCGGCCCGAGGGCAGAGGGAGGAAAAGTAGACTTTCTGGGAATTGGGGTTTTGGAAGGATTTAGGGTTCGGAATCGAATTCCGATTTCGCGGTTTTCTCCGGGATTGGGACGAGAGGGAGAACACGAGACCTTGGCACTCGACAAGACTCAACCGAAGAGCAAACTTTCGCAATTAGGGTTTTTAGCAGATTAGTTTTCCCGCTAACGCCGCGACAAAACGGGCGTTACATATATGTAGGAATTAATGCTTTGTTTCATAATGTTTAATACATATACTAATTTATACAGTACTAGCATAGTAAACTAAACTAATCATTGTGATCTGTTCGTTCCAGGATCTACTGACAATTAATAATGAGAATCTCAAGTATCACCGGTGGTTCTTGGCATTCATGAAGCGGAACCGCGTTGATACTCGGTTTCAGATTTAGCAATTTCCTTAAGAAAATTATTAGAAAACAACAACAATACATATGGAGCAGAAAAAATTTAACTCGTACAAAACTTATTAGTAAATCTTCATCCATCCAGGCAAGTAAACAATTCCATGACAGGGTAAGCTTTAATTAGGTTATATATTTGGTTAAAGCTTTTGAAAGCATGAGGTTGGTTAGACAAAAGAGCCATCACATTCGTTCAGGAGGTCTAGAAAAAATTACCACGTCAATTAAGAAAAATAAAATATTTCCACCACTTAATCATCATGTTAGATTGGTAAAATGTTGCATACAAAATTGTATATGTGAAATCTGAAGATAAGAGTTGTACATCAAATAATGTAATTACTATGCGAAGTGAACATAGCTCAACTGGTTAGGTTTTTTGTGGTGGACAGCCCACCAGGGTTCAAATCCTAGATTTGACACGGGTGCTCGCATAGTCCCATTTATGACTAATTATTCTTTCAGTGGTAGGCAACGTACCCCTCGATAACGAGGCATCCGTGATGATTTCGTCAGTCTCTAGATATGCTGGTGAGGTGCTCATAGATATATGTTTCAATAGTAGGCGACATACCCCTCGACAGCGAGACGCCCATGGTGACTTCGTCAATCTTTAGATATGCCGGTGAGGTGCTCATAGGGATAGGATGTGCGTGCCTACCTTCATAGAGGTGAGTTTACGCGCGTTATGAGCATCTACATTTGTACTATGTTTCTAAAAAAATATAATTATTATACTTTCTAAATTCATTGTAAATATACAAGATACAATTGTATCAACGTAAATAACAACTAATACTCCATCCGTTCTTGAATAAATTATCAATTTTAACAAAATCATTTGTTTTAAAATACCCAACACCACAACTTACGTTAATAAAATCACATCTTTGCCCCTACTCTAAATACTTGTCACCGCCTATTTCATCACAAATCTTCAACTAAATTATTTCATTACAAATCTTCAACTAAATCAAAATGTCTATTAGGGATATGAAGTTTCATCCCTCGAGGGGACATCCTCTTGTTTGTTGCATGTCACCTAAATAGTTATTAAAAATTTTAAAAAAAATTGATAACATAGATTAATATGAAATATATCACTCCACAAGCATGCAAGACCAAATTTATCTTTTATAAGCTGCAACAAAAATAATAAATTAAACTAAAAATAGTTAACGTATTCAAAATTATATTTGTTATTTTTGTTATAATTTATAGAAGTTGAATTTGAACTTGCATGTTTTTGGAGTGATATGTTTCATATTAATCTATCTTATTATTTTTTTCAGATTTTTTTGATGACTACTTATGTGACATGCAAAAAAACAAAAGGATATCTTCTCGAGAGATGAAAACATTTTTCCTGTCTATTAGTTAAGAAGGGAGTACTGGTATATATCCTATTTTACTTTTACAAATTAGCTCTGCAAAAGTGGTCGATTGCACGGGGGAAAATCCACTAGCTATCCAGCAGAAGTACAGATAAATTATAGCCAAACAGAAGTACAGAACAGATGGAGTTCTCACATACTCCGGGACCTACTAGCTGTAACTATTTATCCAGCATGCATCTATGGACATGAACTTTATACAAAGCTGTAGCTGTCTAATAACGATTGAAGCAACCTTATTAATTTGTTAAAGAAACATCCAACCGTGCATCTGGAAGCAACATTCGTGTAGTACCACCATTTAGGCTGTGTTCGGCTGAGGGAGCTGAGAACGCGCGCACGGTGAACACGAAAAACGGAACGATTCATTAGCGCGTGATTAATTAAGTATTAGTTAAATTTTTTTTCAAAAATGGATTAATTTGATTTTTTTAAGCAACTTTTGTATAAAAACTTTTTGCAAAAAATTGCACCGTGTAGTAGTTTGAAAAGCATGCATGGAGGAAAAGCACTGTGCGCGTTCCAGCTTCCTCAGCCTAACAGAGCCTTATTGTGTGGCCAAGGATCGGTAGTACGGACGTCGTCGATCTGCTACTATATGTGTTGAGGTCATCGTCATAGATCGATGCAAAATTGCAAACCGCGCGATGCGTATAGAGACGATGAGAGGGAAATTAAAGCTAGCGACAGGGGCTGGGGGCTATGGCGAAATCGCCGAAATGGGAGTGTTACCCTTCGAATCTTCTATCGATTTTAAACCAAATAAAAAAAAAGAACACGGCAATAATAATTAACTAGCTAGCTATAGCTAGATGGGTTTGCGTTTGTGTCGTGCTAAAAGCCACAGAATTTTGTCTTGCTAATTATTAGCTATTAGTTGTATTTATTATTAGTTATCACCTGTATTGGAGAATGTATTGGTTGTGTATACTCAAGTATTTGTGCAAATGTGCAATATTGAAATATAAATTCGTCGTCACGATGTGATTTGATTTAGATATGTACCAAATGTACTTGTGATCCACCAAGTTGGGCGATCATGGGACACCAAGGAGGCAATTGTATTCACGGGAAGGGATCTGCCTGGCTAAAAAAACTGTACACCTTCCCCCTACTTGATCAAGGAAATTGGCCGGATGCAAAAATAGCTATCACGCTGAAAAAGATGGGAATAAAAATGGTTAGGTGGCCCTACAAGTAATAAAAATGGTTAGGTGGCCCTACAAGTAATAACTTTGCAGAGATTCATGAAGTCACAATATATAAATGCTTAAACACATTGCTGTTGACGAATACATCACCTGTCATTTAAAAATTAACTAGTTGTAAATGCGAGTAGCGGGTGATGAAATTGCAAAACATACATACATTGATGTGCCGGTTTGATCTAAATGAATCATCGATTCCAAAACCTCTTTATGTGCTAGTGCTTTCTTCCTCCACTTTATATCTTAAATTGAAGATAATTTTGTTGTCATTGAGGATGTACCATATTTTGAATTGAAAACAGTAAAATCATTCTCAATCGAATGTTGCATGGTGCTGGCAGGGGCAGTGTGTGGTGGCAAGGCGGCTGCAACAGAAGGGCCCATGCATATTGGCATGCAAAGGGTCCGTGGGATTAAGGGCCCATCGCCGATTTGGATGAACTTTTGGAGAACAAGGACGTTCCTAGCTGAAAGCACATGCTTAGATGGCTGCTACATATGTTGACTCCTTTTAATATATTTTTTAATAGTTTGTTTTGTTTTGCAATGAAAATTAACATTGTTGTACTTTTCTATAAACTTAGTCAAATGTAAACAAGTTTGACTTAAGATGAATCCAAAAAAGTTTTATAATATGAATATGGAGGGACGGTATACTTTATTTAGGGTTGTATGCCTGACGACAAAAAAAGATAGAGAAAACTTAACACTAGGCGTACTTGATTCCTGCCAAATGTTGCTCCTAATTAAACCCCCTGCGTGTATGGCGATTGGCGCCTGTGAGCTAGCCGCAAATATAATCCAGGCATGCTTAATATACGTGTGTACTCCATGTGCATGCACAAGCCAGATGTAGCTAGCGAGCTTAGCTCTGATCACTTAATTAATTTGCATGCATGTACCCTGAACAATTTTAAAACCATTGGGAGAGATCACTAGTGGGGGCAATGGAATCTACAGGGGTTGTGCGTATCGATGCCTCCAAAGACGGCACCCAACTCGCAAGATTCTCGCTTGCCAGTTGATCGCTGGCTAGCTTCTGTTTTGATGGGCACTTCGAGCTAGCCTCTCTCTGGAAGAGGCCAATGCAACGCAATAATTGTTTCGTCTGCAGGAGAAACAGGGGGATATAATGTAACGGCACGTACCATACGTGCGTCGACACAGGCGCTAGCTTAGATGTGGTGCGTCCGTGCGTGTGCCTGCCTTGCCTAGAGCAGAAGGACGGACTGGACCATCGATCAGACCATGCATGTGTGTGATTCAATTCTTCTACTAGCTAGGAGTAAGTAAGTTCTAAGGTTGCAAATTAACTAGGATGCGGCTAGCTAGATACCTTAGATTTGGCCGATGCAAATGGAGTTCGCAAAAATATCATATCCCTGTAACACCGATATTTATTGTAAGTATATATCATGATAACATGAAGAAAACTCGATTTTACCTTCGTGATACTACTTCAATATCGATCATTTTAAAACCCATGATTATCGTTGAGTATCATCGTATATTGATAAGTATCATCAAGTATGTATGGACCAATATCATTGAGTATCATCAAGTATTTTATCGCGTGTATATCAACAAGTATCATTGAGTATCATCAAGCGTAATATCTAGATTACTACGATATGATATCAAGTATTACATTATACCAATATAAATTAATATCATGATATCTCAATGTACCATGATATTATAATACGATATAGTACAAGATGATATATGGATATATTATGATGCTGATATGGTACCTCGAGATACTATGATATGGTCATTGGTATCATCAAGTATTATTGGCCTAATGAGAAATATCATTACGGTATCATAAAGATTTCATATATTGATACCAAAGACTAACAGCCTTGAGACTTAACAAAATCCGAAAAATGAAGAGGCAAAATGACAAGGAAAAGGAAAATAGGAAAATAATCATGGACAATCGACAAGCCTCGACACACTGTCGGGCCGCGACGTCACCTTCGTTCGCGGTCGTTGCTTCCGCCTCTGCGCGCGCGCTGCCGGACGGCTACCCGGCGTCTCGGCCTCCAAGCGTCGCCCGAACCGAACCGTGTCAAATAAAACTGCGCGCTGCGTCTGCGTGGTGGGACAACCCCCTCGATCGCCCCCCGTGCGTGGCCGGACCACACCGCCCAGCTGCCGCGTATGCGTATCGCCCACCACGCGTCCATATCACATAGCAGCATCCGGTCGACGCCTCATCTCATCTCGGCACACCGCCACCCTGTTGCCTCGGGCTAGCTTCTGCCTGAGTAAGAACGAGGAGGTCCAAGCCCACAACGCGTTCCTCTCCAGCCCTCCTGGGCCAAGCGCCCGTAGCGGCCACCCTGGAAATAACGTGGTCCGCGGATCTCCTCGTGACCGTGGGCCGTGGCCTCCTCGGCCGTAACGCCCAGGCGCTTCGAGAGAATTCCACGCCCTTCCACCCACGCGCCGACGCGGCGCGCAGGCATTCCACTCCACAGCCTTCTTCCCCGTTCTGGCAAAACGCTCGCCACCTCCAGTCCGCAACCGCACGGCCGTAGAGATCATCACATCACGCGCAACCCCTGAGCCGGCAACGCCGTGAGCGGTGAGCCCGTGCCCCCAGCGCGATTGCCCGTCTCCCGCGCGCCTCCGCACTCCGGTCGCCGGCGATGTCGACGCAGTACATCTCGCCCGCGGCGGCGGCCGCGTCGGCGCAGTACTCGTACCAGGCGGCGGCGGCGGCGGTCCCGTCCTACTTTCCCGTCCCGTTCCACCTCCAAAACGTGCAGCAGCCCGCCTGGCCAGCGCCCGCGGCGTACAACGCCGTCTACCCCATGCCCCAAGTCCCGCAGGTAGGAACTGCCCCTCTTCTGATTACGTTATCAACCGCTCCTTTCAGTGTGAATTCTACTACGCGGTGCTGATGTGCTGATGGCGGTCTAGACTGTGTTGTTTTTAGACGCTTGGAGTTAAGTCAATTTGTGGATAATGCGCAATGCCGGATCCAAATATTGTCATGTTTGATTTGATTCAACTGAAAGGCTCATTTGGGCTTTCGTCATCCACCTTTCATCCTTGGGATGACACAATGTAAAAGTGGAATACTCAATGGAAACCAATTCATATTGCCGTATAATAGTGTATCACCTATAGTTCGTAGGTTGTGAAATCTGTGTGCAGAATGATGCACAGAAAGTTACATATTCGGCTCATTTTGTGCAAGATCTTAGATGCTACGTGATGATTTCATTTCCATAGATGTAGGGAAGTGTTCCAATATTTTCGGTTTGCTAACTCTGAATTATTGATGAGAGACTTGTCCAGTACAAGTCCAAGTTGTATTTCAGTGTAAATGGAAAAGGATGTAGCTTCATAAATCAAGAACCTGGTAGTACTATTTTTTTTTTTTGGAAACTAGCTGTAACTAGTCTA
Organism: Oryza officinalis; assembly: GCA_008326285.1. Classification (NCBI taxonomy): domain Eukaryota; kingdom Viridiplantae; phylum Streptophyta; class Magnoliopsida; order Poales; family Poaceae; genus Oryza; species Oryza officinalis. Next base: position 43,627,698 of record BDMV01000002.1, on the reverse strand, counting down.
TTATGGTATCACCACGACGCAGGTTCAGCAACTGTTCCAGAAAGATTCGCAGATAATCACTCCTGAAGCTCTAACTACTGTGAAGGCTGCTATTGCAAATAGTGAGAAAGACAAGAAGATTGAAGCAAACAAAAAGGCAGTACCTCGAAAGGCAGCTGGGCAATCTTGGGAGGATCCAACGTTGGCTGACTGGCCCGAAAGTAAGATCTCTATCTTACTATTTCTTCCTGATTGTGATTGTGTCAGAATGCTGTGGTTCTATGATCTATAAATTCTTGAAATTGGCGGTGTGACATTTTCTTAACTTGTCTCATTGTCTGAATGTCTGTTATCCTCACGGCAACAAACCATCAAACACCTTCAATTCCCCAGGCAAGATCTAATGTTCGATGTATGTATTCTAATAAGACATAAACTTTCTCCTGTTTCCTTTTGTTAAAGGTGACCGAGGATGTGATGTGTAGCCCAACAGGTTTCAGAGTTGATGCCTGTCTCATGGAATTAGGTGGGCTTTGCAGATGATATAGTAAACATTCCCTGTGCCTATGCAAATCATTTACATGCATTGTCATCTCATTTTTGCATGCCTAAATTGATCTTGTGAATATGATATTTGCAATTTTTCATAGAATTATACAGAGCAAAATGTTCTGCTACTCATTTTGGTGCAAATTATTCCACTTATATTTGGTTCTAATGTTCCTGGTTTAATTTTGATGATACACTTACCGTCCTAGGATTAATATGGTGATAGATTCTTGTTGGAGACTATCCAAACAAAGATCTTCCCTTACATATATTATTTTCAATGAAGCATGAACACTATAAAAGTTTTGTTCCATATATTAGTGATTGCATAAAGGATGAGGCTTTTAGCCAATCAACTTTCTTTCAATAATCTACTTTTATCAATTTGTCATGTTATGTTCCTGTTAGTCAATATAACAGGTACTGTAGCTCAGCTCTTGCAGATTGTGTCATCCTTGTTTTTAGATTTTTGTACAATTAAATATATTAACTGTATTTTGCATTTTCAGCTACAATTTTCTAGTTTTACATGCTTAGCTGACGTATCAGCTACCAGTATTTAGTTGTATGCTTCACGATGTGTCATCCATCATGTCTAGATGTAGCAGCCTTGCTGAGTTGCTGTATAATAATTTAGCAGCAGCAGCAATGTTGGCAGCGTTAAATACTTATGATGCTACATTGTCTTTGGAATTTACTAGCACCTGACATGAAAACATATTTGTGCTGTCATGTTTCATCATAATTCATAGAAGCAAATATATTATTCTACTTTAGTCTTAGCAATGACCAAGAATGGTGCTATTACAGTTGTTTTTCTCAAATGTGCACTCTGTTTATTTCACAGCATTCACACTTACATCTGACAAAAATTCCTCATCCACAGATGATTTCCGTTTGTTCTGTGGTGATCTTGGAAATGAAGTGAACGATGATGTTCTTACTAAGGCGTTTTCAAAATATCCATCCTTCAACATGGCTAGGGTGAGTCACATGCCGTGTGTAGCATGGCAATCTTTTAGATTGTTTGTTGTGATACCTTTTTGCAGCTTCAAGATGACTGTTAATCATGAACGTCTTCTGCTTCAGGTTATTAGGGACAAGTGGACTGGTAAAACTAAAGGCTACGGCTTTGTTAGTTTTGCTAATGCATCGGATCTTGCGGCAGCATTGAAAGAGATGCATGGTATGAGTTCATGTCCCCATTCACTGTCACCATTTGCCTGGATTATCGTCGCACTGCAGATGTAACTAACACATCTAACATCATGCAGGTAAATATGTTGGAAACAGGCCAATCAAACTACGTAAGAGCACATGGAAGAACAGAATAGACTATGAGGCATTACAGAAGCCGAAGGTTGGTTCCCGTTGTTGTCTTGTAAGACCTCGTTCTCTTACGGAAGCGTTCATTTAACTGGTTTGTGTTATGTGTGCAGACTCAACCACAGAAGAAGTTCAAAGCACAGAAAAAAAGCATTCTACACAAGTGAAGCAAATTCACTCTCTAGAGAGTGATCCCTAGTGTCATGTTACACATGAGCTCTTTGGTGCTTCTGCAATAACCGACGTTAAAGCCTTCAGCGCGCGGCAGTGCACTTGTCACATTTGGCCTAGTGATTGTTCTAGGGTAGTATGGCTCGTTCCAATTTGTAATGGAAATTTAGGTGTAAATATTCTAATGACTGGTACCGTTGTGAACGGTACAAGGTTATCTTATGATGAACTCGTGTAGCGTGGCGCAGTTCGATTATAAATATTTTCTTCAGAAATGTTTTTGTTTGGTTTGCTACATTGTCTGGTGAAGATGACCTATCGACGTTTGGGCGTACATGTAACCGAATTTGTCTAGTTAATCATATTCTGTAGCACATCATGCGTGTTTCAAGAATTGAGTCTATATCACCCATGAACACTCCATCCGTGAATGGATTAAGTGAGGTAAATGGACCGATTAAAAGACGGAGAAAATATGGGTTAACCAATCACGAGGATTGATCTTCTCCAGTGTTGAAACTGCCAGGGCCATGTTCCGGACCGAAAAATTGATTCCGAACGTGGAAGAGTTATCATTTCGTTAAATCCATTCCAAATTTGTCAGTTAAAGACTTTTGAGTTCTCAATTTTCCGCAACGAACTGCTTTATTTGGACGCGAATCGGTAGCATCAGGACGTTTGGGTTTCGCTCTCCACTTCTCCAGCAAGGCCTAGAAAGTGTACATTTTCCGGTGCAAGGGGAGTTCAGGCCTCAGCAAGTACCAAATCTGATGGATACCCCACATGAACAATTCTCAGGGTATAAGTACATAATATGTTAACTTCCTCTAGCACGGGAATGCTTTTCAACAGTCAACCTTTTTGCATAAAGCAACACATACATTGTGTATAAGCTGCCCATGGGCTTGCCCAATTGTTCTGAGCTCATGACATTCATTATTGCCCTATAGTTTTCCGAAGATGGGTGGAAAACAGCATATCCTCGGCAGCACTAAATTTCATTAGACAGGTAAGACAGGTTTATTCTGTGGGTAATTGTTGCATAGGAATGCATTAAGAAGCCTTCAGATCATCAAGTCCAACACTAGCCTGCAAGAATAGTATGGTAGAAGACATCACATTAAAAGCAGACAATTACAGACTAAAGGACTAAGCCATCAAAATGAGGGAGGCCATACCAGAAAATCATGATTCTCTTTGAGAAAAGGATAAAAGGTTGTGCAAAATTTCTCGATATCTGCTTTTATGTCACCCGTTCCACTAATGACCTCCATAAATTTCTCTCTATTAGGAGCAAGCTTCATTGCCACCTGCCAATTTCTCATATGAGCACTCATACAAATGGAGAAAAAGCAAATAAAGGAAGCAATATGACCAAATTAAAGAACTTCTCACAGCAAGGCAAACCCCTTCTCTCACCCAATTATGAACTGAAGTGGTCTTGTACACATATGACCAAAAACAGTTGGGTTATATGACCGAAAACAGTTGGGTTATAATGATTCTCCACTGTGTTTGAGAAACAAAAATAATGATTTTCCACTAGTTCTAAAGATTGCTACAACAGAAAATTTGTCTTTTTAGTGAAGTTCTTGAGAAGGAACCACCATTGCATTTTATTTAGGCGTAAACATTCTAATTTCACTAAAATAATAACGTTGCAGAGATTATAGGTTACCATGTATACGCTGATTATGTGGGTCAACATAGAGTGAACGACTTAACTGTAAAACTAGAACTGGCAAGCCAGCCATGCCATTTCTTCAGAGTTTTGGTATATGAATCAGTACAAGCTTGACTCATAGTCCAGTCTTGATGCTCAAGTAGGTTACGGAATAATTCAACAAGGAAGTCCATAGCCCTGAAAAGTAAATTTTTGAGTTAATAAAGCTGCCATTTAGCAACTGATTAAGCTGCAACTGAAAGGTGATAAATTATCCAAGAAGGTTTGAAGCACCTCGTGAGCCACAGAAGTCCATTTGTGCAGCTTGACGAACCTTTTGCAGTCTTGTTTTGAACCTCTTCCTGAACCATGCTGTACAATTGCTCATATTTTGATGGGTCCGAAGAATATTTATTTTCCAGCCTCTGCAAGAGTGAATTAGATCAGTTGTTAGCAAAACAAACTAGAAATCTGTGGGCTCCAAAAGGGGTATGCACACTTCTAAGTATGAATCTGTCTAAAGTAAATATGATTTATGCATCTATCACATAGATAACACCAGAAATTTACTAATGAAAATGAGGAATGAAACACAATGTATTGTTAAGTGTGTCATGCAGAAAAAAGGATGCTTACTGTGATATTACCACCAATGTCACTCTTCACAAGTGCCATAGCAGCTCCAAATTTATCTGGAATACAAAGTCAGAGAACAAAGGAGACTAATGAACACTTTGATGTTTAAGCAACAGCAGTAAGTTCATCACAAAGGAACATTTAGCCACAATTGTTAGAGAACATGCCCTGACTTAAACTAACAAACGATTTAATTGAAGTACTAACACAACCACACAAATGTATGTCAAAACTTATATTGTTTACCAATATGTATATAGCAACAACTAAGTTCTGAACCCCCCAAAAAACACTTTACTGAACTCCTACATTAAATATCATGGTGTTACCCTCATAAGGTCACTGACCAATTCTGCCGAGGTGATATATTGGTCCAATCAGCTATTTGTAGCAGCATTACAGGTAAAACAAATGCCAAATTCCCACAAACCAACATAATTATTTGCTTATTTTGATTGGCAAAATCCAACAACAGTATAGACCACTGCCAATTGCCAAAAGCTTGTGTCAAGTTAGAAAACCATTTACTGCTCCACCGCAGTACTGAACTAAACATAGTAGTAAATACAAATTAAAAAAGGAACCAAGCTAGTATATGGAAATCAAAGACAGTTACCCAAAACAGGCAAGATTTGCTTGCAGACATCAAGAAAGGGTTTGGTGAGTATGACACCGCTCTCTGACTTGACATGCTTCATACCCTCCAACGAGAGAGTGAACACTGTCTCGGCCATCTCTCTTGCTGAAAGAGAAAACAATGAATGCGTCAAAATATCAGCTGTAGCAAACAAAATATTCACACTAACTCGCTAAAGAGACACTGATCCCACAACAGTTGCTAATCACTATGACCCGTAGCAATGAACTCCCCAATCAGCAACTGCTTTCAGTTGCGGGATCAGTGCTAACTGCTAACTGCCTGTAGCAAAACACAGATCAGAGCCATGAACAAGAAGCAATTAGCCCGTACTATCCACTACGCATAACATCAAACAAACTAACCGAGCAACAAGATTTCTTCTAGACTTGTACCACTCACAAGAAACAACTCGAACCTGGATCAGATCAGACTATCAGAGTCACCGGATCACCCCGAACCGCTAATCTAAGAAGAGGAAAGCACTCCACTAATCTCCCGAGCTTAGATCCCAGGACTCCGAGGACAGATACTGAACCCAAACCCCGTAGAAGCCCGCTGATCACGAAATCCACGCACAGAGGCTATTCAAACCAGTAACCAGATCAATAACAGTTGCAGACTTCCAAAAGCGCGCAATACTTTCCCCTCACCTCGCGCTACCTGTCGACGGCGTGGAGACCTCAGCAGAGACCCGGCCGATCGGAGCAGAAGGGTGATCCAAGAGGGCGCCGACTTTCACCCGACGGCGTGGAAGGCAGTAGAAGATGCCGAGCCGAGGCCACGGAGTCCGTACAGATTTATTATTATTACCGCGGAATCTCTTGTGCACACCGATGACCGATCCGTCATCCGTGTGGCTCGCTGGCCTTCCTGTCGAGGCGAGGCCGCAACGCGCAAGGCAGGCACGGAGAGAGAGAGAGACGAAATGGGCCAGCCCATAGTGTATTCCAGGCCCAAATATGCAAGGCCTTGGGAAAATGAGAAGGGCTCCCGAAGTCACGCTCTGACCCTAGATCGGACGGTCGGATGGCTTCGAGTGACGATCCACCGGCTCAGGGGAACCCTCGCGCCGCCTTTATAGGCCGCCCCACCGCCGCCGAATCCTAGCCCCTCTCTGCCTTTCCGCTCCGCGCGCCAGCGTCGCCCGCCGTCCAGCTCCCGCCCCGCCGCCGAGCAGCCGCTTCTCCCGACCGCCGCGAGGATGGTATGTAGATCACCGTGACCTCATCGTGCCTCCGTGCCTTCCGGGGGGGGGGGGGGGGGGTAGCGCGTGTGTTTGACCGGGTTTTTGTTCCTTGCGTGCAGCCGTTCAAGAGGTTCGTGGAGATCGGGCGGGTGGCCCTGGTGAACTACGGCAAGGACTACGGCCGCCTCGTCGTCATCGTCGACGTCGTTGACCAGAACAGGGTGAGTATCGAGCTCTCCCCGCGTGTTCTCTCGTACGCCTCGAACTGTTTCCATTTGTACCCGCTTTATAATTGTTATAACTTGGATCTAGACTTGTACCGCTACTAGTTGGCGTGAGAAACTTGCTGCTAACAAAAAACATAACAAGAAAACTGTAATTAACTATAGCATTGCTGAATTATATAAAAACAAAATTAAAACCTATAGCATTGCCATGGACAATGGCATCTCCAATTAAGTACAAGCTGCGGTTGTCAGCTGATCAGATTAGTGAAAAGGTCTGATTGTTATGCAGTTTAAACTAGCATCGCAAGTCCAGTTTAAACAGCCGTTCCCCTCCGACACGGGGCCGATCCGTCCGCCTGGCT
>BDMV01000002.1:43487802-43620944 GCA_008326285.1 Oryza officinalis | reverse complement strand
CCTCGATACCCTACCTCGTTGTGGCGGAGCTTGCGCCGCGCCTGGCTCCACCCTCTCTGCAGTCACCCCACACGAGCAACCTGCGCTGCCCGCACGGTTCGATCCCAACGGGTGGCTGCAGAGGTACTAGCTCCTGCCCTGATGACTATTTTTCTCATCAAACTCATTCGGCTGTTTAAACTGGACTTGCGATGCTAGTTTAAACTGCATAACAATCAGACCTTTTCACTAATCTGATCAGCTGATAACCGCAGCTTGTACTTAATTGGAGATGCCATTGTCCACGGCAATGCTATAGGTTTTAATTTTGTTTTTATATAATTCAGCAATGCTATAGTTAATTACAGTTTTCTTGTTATGTTTTTTGTAGTGAAGAATTGGTGTCTGAAAAAAAATGCAAGTTTGAGCTCTGAAGAGGGCCAGTAATTCTTGGTTGTTGACAGTGATCACGCCTAGTTTTGTCTTGAGAAAAACATAGCAATACAGTATGAACAGTGACAGAAGCCGGATCAATTGTCAACCAAAGTGGAGAAAAGTTGCCTATGGGGGAAGGCAGCCAGGCTATGATGATAACTACACCGATGAGTCATTCCTTGAGGAGATGGTTATGAACGCCAATGTCGTCAAGAGGGACCTCCTGAAAGTGATGATCGACTCGGTCTCTATATCCCAGTATCTCTGCATTGTTGCTCTTGTGGTTTCAACATGGACCTACACATTGAACTTGGTCATTGATGAAGCCACTCTTTTGAAACTAGACACCAGTCTTCTGCTTGTCGGGTTTTCGATGCTCCTACTCACGACCTGTCCTTTCTCGCTGAAGCTTCTCTCGAAGTATGTCCTCAATATATCATTCTTCATCAGTGGTCTATATGTTTTGGCACCAATTTATCAAACCCTCACTAGGTCCATCAGTTCAGATTCCATATGGGCACTTGCTGTCTGCCTTCTATTGGTTCACCTCTTTCTGCATGATTATTCTGGTTCAACTATAAGGCCACCTGGTGCACTCAACAACCCAAAATTGACCAGCAATATCTCCTTGAATGCATCAATAGTAGCATCCGTCCTTGTAGCTTCGCGCCTGCCATCAAGGCTGCATGTATTTGCAATCATGCTATTCTCCTTGCAGATCTTCCTGTTTGCGCCCCTCGTTGCATTTTGTATTAAGAAGTACTCTCTTAGACTTCATCTGCTCTTCACCTTTGCTCTGATGATCATGAGCCTAGGCGTCACATACCAATTGCATCACATGTTCTTCATCCTACTGCTGGCACTGCTTGTTTTTATCTCAATTGTTTGCCCTTACTGGCTTATAAGGATTCAGGAATACAAGTTTGAGATCAATGGCCCATGGGATGAAGCTAAACTCTGCTTTGATATAACTGAATAACAGAGTAAAGTGCATATGCAGAATTTTGGCTCCATTGTACACTATCTATAATTGCCGGACCATTAGTCTTGTTATTCTGGAGCAATTTATGTGCATGTATATACTTTTCTTATCATATATCCATTTGTTCTCTTACTTACTGTGATCAACATACATGGCGTGCCTTATCTGTTCTGCCGTATATTGATAAGCTTTCTGAGGGCATTCAGTGGTTTAAACTTTGGTGTACAAAATAATTAGGTAACATCGTCAGTCGTCACATGTAATCTTTGATCGAGTCAAGAGAGTGAATTAGCCCAGTCACATGGATTTCTTGCAATAAGGTGCAAGTGCAGATTAACCCTATAACATATTGGTACTTGTGTTCTTGTGTTGCCTCCAGTTTCGTTGGCAGTGCTGCTCCCTGCTCTCTATTCTGTTCCGATTATATTCAGCCGGAGTATTCTTTTTAGATAGAAAAGAACGTTCCATTAACCACGAAGCCCTACCACAACTTCAGCAACATCAGCTGGGGGCATTACCTAGCAAAAAATGGTCAAGACCCACGTACAACTTCATTCCGGTACATAGTTGCTGTGCCTGGTTGTAACAATTTTCCCCAATCTAAATACAAAGATACGCATTTTGCATATTTCCAAAAAAAACGTACAACTAAATTCCTAGCTGAGCTAAGAAGTGCATACTTTTATTACAGGTTATTGAGAAATATTCAACAGAACACAACATCTCTCAACCCAACCGCAGTAGTTTACCACTGGCAATAATAGCGTCAGATTCACTAATGTTCTTGGAACAAAGAAGATTCAGTTCACTCAAATTTGCCTACTGCTAGAGCATATTAGAGTTAAATCAGCTCACGAAAAGTGAAACAAATATTTTGATAGTTAGAAAAGTAACTGCTAGTTGAATAACGATATCTGATCGTATGATATATTAATAACGATTACATGATCTCTAAGTTTGTAAGGAATAATGTGACGGAGTACCTAGAGAGCACTAGGCAAAAAAAGATATTGATTATCTTAAGAGTATACTGGCAGTGGCAGAAGTTCTAGTTGCAGTGCACAAAGGAAATACTACGTGATACATATTTTGCTAGTAATTAACTGCTTTATTTCAATAACATTTCTACAAATATTTGATCAACAATCAGCATTAATTGGACCAGCACAGCTGCTGGTCCGGGTTCTTCTGAATGGCGTGTAAAATGCTTTCTTTAACCATTTGAATTAACGGTACTCATTCTTTTGCGCCAAGATTCAGTGAGCAAACTTCACTCTTAAGCATATCTCAGCATCATCTGTAGCACAGAATGGTTTTACTTGCTGATCAGTAATCATCGTGTGAAGGAATCCCCAGTGTCCTCACTGGAGTCTTTTGCTCTTCGAAGCATTATTTCCTTCTGTCAGCACTGATTGAAAGGCGTTCAAAGGTCCTCATAGTGGGATCATCATGGACATTTCTAGCAGTTTTGGTAAGCGAGGACCTGGTCTCAAGTCCAGTTGACTGGTGAAGCCTCTGCATAGTTGATGGGCGGCTGCTGCCACTGCTGGTTGGAATTAGGTTACTGCGGTTCGGATCAATGGGATCTCCGGAACTTGGTCTGCTGCTTGACAAGAGAGCCTTCCTTGATGTGCTCCCATTACGAGATGATGATGTGGGCCTTCTTTTATCTGAATCAACAGCCTAGCACACATGGTAAAATTGACATAAGCCTTCCAGAATACAGAGTTCCAGCTATCATCAACGGCAACATAATGTAAAAAAACAACAAAAGATTTATGCGAAAAGATGATCAAGACTAACGAAGAAACATCAGTCTCATTATACTGCTAATTTGAGCTATTTTTTTAGGATAATGCTAGAAGGTGATTAGCTGCTCAGTTTCTTACCGTCTTGGGTGCAAGAAATGAATCCAATATATTTCTTTGCTTTGTGTGCTCTCCATAATGGCCAGAACCAGAGCCGGTTCTTCTAGCAAATGGATCGACTGTACCAGAGAATCTGTCAGGAACATCCTGTCTTGCTGTTGAGACAACAACCCAAAAAACCCCTGTTATTTCCCACCAAACTTTATTTCCTAAATATAAATTCAAAAAATGTCTATGCTACTGACAAACCTGCAGCTCGTTCAGTCCGTTCTGCAGATGTTCCTACCAACCCACTTGTCCTTCCACTTGACTGGAAGCAAGGAAAAAAATGCTACACATTTAGCATGGTAAAGCTTGCATCACAAAAACACAGTTAGAAAAAGGAATAGCAGACATACTCGCAATCTGTTACTTTCTGAACCTTGCTTCGTCCAATCAAATATATAATCAAGCTGGTACCCTGTAAGAATTGAGAGGAAATCATTTTAGATGCATATGCAGAGAGACTTCATTGTATTATATTTGAGCATACCTTCACGGATGAATAGGTCTCGGAAAAGTCTCTTCAAATAGCTGTAGTCCGGTTTATCTTCAAATCGCAAAGATCGACAGTAATGGAAGTATGAAACGAACTCTGTGGGATAAGATTTACAGAGGACCTATACAAAATAGTGTAAAACATGATAAGGTTAAGTTGCAATTTAATCAAACAATATGTCATGCTTCTTCATAGACTTTTTTTTTTTGCATGGAAACTAATTTCCATTACCTCAACTGGAGTTAGCATTTTCTTTTCACTAATTTTGTCATATTTCTGTTTTTTCGTGCCAGCTTTTAGACCTTGCCAAGGAAGGCTGAGATGGACAAGTTAACATAGATCAGTAAAATGTATTGTCGTATAAACTGGAATTTTAAAAATTAGAAAAGATGCACATGTCTCACCTTCCTCTTAAGAAATACATAAGCACATAGCCCAGAGACTCTAAATCATCTCTCCTGCTTTGTTCTGTAGTGAAAACCAGAATTAAAGAAACACATATACCAGCAGTCAGTGTGCAATTGATTAATTTTGTTGCAAGCTAAACTTTATTTGTTTCAAAGAAGCTACAATTGTTCATAACTTTTCAGTATTACCACATTTTGCACCTCTTAACATATTAGTTTGTGTTAGTTCAGCTTTTAAATAATAAAATCTCTTCTGATGAAAACAAATCAGTAACAGGTGAAGACACTCACCTACTCCAAGATGGGTGTTTACACTAGCATAACGTGCTGTTCCTGTGAGATTTTTGTTCTCCCTATGGTAGGAAAGAAAAACATGTAAGATTCAAACATATATCCCCAGAAAAGTATGAAGCATAATTATGTATAGAAATATATTGGTAGATAAACTGGCAAACTTTTTACTATAATGAAGGAAGTAATTGCTAAGTAGTGAATAGTGATAGTGTAACCCATGTTACTGACCAATGTCACAATATAGTACTAAAATATAACAGAAAATGGTTTATCACAATCATTATTGATCAAATTGTTGCAATGCTGCTGTCATTACTCACTACTATCAAGCATTTCTCTTAATTTCAAGACATAAAATACAGATAAGAAAATTGTGTGGGCAATATATTATCTATATAGTTAATAGCAGATACTGCTTATCTATATGGTTAATAGCAGATACTGCTCCACCGGTAGTGTGCCAAGCACAGTTATGGTAATGAAAAATTCTAAATTAAACACTTTGAGCTCTGTTGGATAAAAACAGGTTGCTAACAAAACAATAAACTTTAGTATGATTTTTCATAAGCTGAGTGCTCTACTACAACAATCTTCCAGGCGTAAACATAAATACTTCCCAATACATTTACAAGAAAAGAATTTCTAATTACCTGTAAGGTATATGCTTATGAGTTTGGAGGTCCCGGTATTTCTTTGCAAGACCATAGTCGATGACATAAACCTGTCACAGAATTGTAAAGACCATTCACAACAATGTCTACGAAAAGTTGTGCTTATTTCTTGTTGTAAGATACATCACATATGAAGTACATGCAGCTGAGGCTCATCAGTTAGCAGCAGTACTACTGTACTAGAAAGGCAGTTGATATGCATATGCTGAGCAACAGTATGCACAAATAAGAGAAAACAGAAGTATTATCCTTGTATTCTTCAAGTTCTTACGAAATAAAATGTATGGTAAATCGATGATCACAGTCAGCAGTTTAAATTCTCCAAAGACTTTCTACATTCATATAAAAAATGTTTCTAAAAAACACTAAAATTTATTATACAAGATAATTTCTCCATAAAGAAACTAGTATAATCATCAAGCACACAGAGCACAGCTGATAGCTGTTGTTGGTAATATCATAGCCTCTCTTAGAAAGTATAATTGAAGAAGATACTACTGCCAGTTGACAAAACTACTAATCGGTGAAACTTCATAGCACCAAAAAAGATGATACTTAGCAACCAGGCCAGATACTCAAATCAAGATGTTATCAATACAAAATTATACAGACCAGGCAACCAACAACATCCAAAGTGCAGAAAAATAATGAATTATATCAACCAGCAACTGCAGATGAATGGGACAAACCTGGCTTGCTTTGCGGCCTAAACCCATAAGGAAGTTGTCTGGCTTGATATCACGATGTAGAAACCCCCTAGTGTGCATGTACTCTACCCTGTTGATCTGTAAAGAACAACAGGAAGTTAGTGGTTAAATCAGACAAATGAAGTCTTGAAATTTACTTTCCTTGATCGTTAAATTATTGAAATTTAATCATACAGGTAACCAAAATTAACAGCCAAAATAATAGAATTCAGTAAGGAAAACCCACCATCTGATCAGCAAGCATAAGTACTGTTTTAAGAGAAAACTTTCTGTTGCAGTAGTTGAATAAGTCCTCTAGACTTGGACCAAGAAGATCAATGACCATGACATTGTACTCCCCCTCCACTCCAAACCACTTCAGACGAGGAATTCCAGCTGAACATAACCAAGACATAATAAGTGAACAAATTTATTTGAATAGATAAACAATTTCTCGTATTATACTTACTTTCCCCCTGCAGAAGCATGTATAGTTTTGACTCATAATGAAGCTGAGGATGCCTTGATTTTACAGATTCCTAACAAAATAAGAGATGACAGAAAAGGTTAGGTAATTTGTCCCAGTGCCAGCACTCAGGAGTAATCAGCGCTGACACTGACTATTCATGTCAATATAGAAATACACTTTCCAAGTTTCCGAACACCTGTTTTTCATTATTACTAACATTTTCTCATAGCACAAGCATTACACCATTTAAGAAAGCAATCCAATGCACACATGCTTACAATATAGAAATAGCATTCGTTATTAGAAAGGCAAAGCTGGTTCACAAAACTAGCAACTACGTGAACTTATAAGGAAAGTTGCTTCAAAAGTAGATGTGACCAAACTACTAGCAATCATATCGAAATAATAGAAGCTTCTAAAAGAAGTACATTGACCACTGAACCTGAGCAATAATATCAGGAGATTCATTGAATGCTGCTTTGAAACATTGAAATAGACAATAACCAATGCTTCACAGCTACCCAACCTAGCCAAAACATGCACAAGGTATTCCAAAAGGCTTTGTTTCCCCAGAAGGAAAAGCTTTTTTTGCAGGTCTTACAGGATGTGAACAGAATCACAGGCAGCTGCCCTGAATCCTCATGTTACAAGAGCAGATAATAATATGACAAAGGTTGGTGGGTTGGCTCATGCTATTTACAGATGTTTCGGTATAAGTGCTCTCATAAACCAGGCACAGCACCTAGATGAAACGATTAAAGAATGTCAAAGATCGAACTGGAAGCTGAAAAGTCTTCACCTCTTTGTTCTTACTTCCCAATTCTGAATATCTCTAATAGACCAGTTAGGTCGGAGAACCAAAAAAATTAGAAGACCTGGTTTCTACTTGTATGAAAGAGTATGATACTAAGCAAGAGGTCATGTCAACGTTTTCACAAGGGCACATACATGTAGTGTTATTCAAATTTGTGAACATGCTGTGCCGCAAACTCTATGTTATACAGAAGATAATCCAATCTTTTCTAGGAGCGCAGAACAATAATCTATTCGCATCACAACGTCGGCACAAAAGATACTAAATTGCAATTCATATATTGGCGCAAGAAAAGGCATATATCAGAACGAAATCATCTTCACATACCAACTTGATGGCTACCTCCTCGCTGCTCTGAATATTCACACCTGTAATCACATCAATCCATGAATCAACGACATCACAAACAGCGTAAACAGTAAGAAAGAAAAACGAAAGGTGCCCCGCAACGAGCAGCGACAGACGAGACGAGAGATCCAAGAACCCAAACGAGGAACGTACCGAGGTATAGCTCCCCAAAAGATCCGCTCCCAATCTTCCTCCCCAGCTTAAACTTCCCTCCGATCACATGCTCCATCCCCGCAAGATTCAGCAACGAATGCGCGCGCGAATCGCCTCCCCCCCAAGAACCCAGTCACATTGCCCGGCGGCCGCAAGATTTGCGCCCGGGAACACCCAAGAAAAGGAAGATCCCGGATCTCTCCCCCTCAAGCCAAGATTCGCCGCTTGAGACGGCGCGGGCAGATCGAATTGGCGGCGCCGCGAGGCCTCGCGAGATTCAGGACGAGGCTAGGGATCGCTCCTCTCTGGGGAGAAATTTCTCGGGAGGAATCGTGGGGGCGCCGGTTAATAGATGGCGATGGACGAAGGAAGCGGAAAATGTGGGAAACGGACGGGGGGGCAACGGATAGATAGGGTAGGGCGGTGGATTTTCTTCCTTTCTTTATTACTACTACTAGAAGAGGAGGCGGGTGGTGGTGGCGGCGGCGGCGGGGGGCCCGGGGGAGNCGAAGAGTAGAGGTGGGAGGAGGAGGAGGCGGCGGCGGCGGCGGCGGCGTGTCGGGCTTTCGTGGGGTGGAGGCGGCGTGGCGACTGGCGAGGAGAAGACGAGAGCAGCGGACGACGCGTTTTTTTTCTTTTTCTGTGGCTAGGGATGTGGAAGGTCCTTTTTGTAAAAACAAGTTTCTTTAGGGACCAAGAAGAGATTTCGCTCTTTCGCGGATTGAGGTAGAGGTGTCCAAACGGGCGGCACGGCCCGGCTCGGCACGGGCACGGGTCCGGCACGGCCCGTTTCGGCACGGCCCGTTAGGCACGGCTGATGAAACGGGCCATGCCGTGCCGGCCCACGTGCCGAGCCGCCGGCCCAAGCACGGCCCGTGGATGGCCGGGCCGTGCCCGTGCCGGCACGGCACGCCTGCGGCCCACGGGCCGTTCGGGGCACGGCGGCCCGTTACGCTGGCTGGTGCGGCTGCTGCTGCGGCTGCTGCTGGGCTGCTGGGCTGCTGGGCTGCTGCTGGGCTGCGCCTGCCGCTGGGCTGCTGCACAGTTTTTTTTTAAAAAAAAAAGCAAAGGAAATGTATAAGGAAAAAAAAATTAAAAATGGAAATAAAAGGTTTAAAAAAAAGTAATGATTTACTAATGTTAAAAAATGAAAAAAATGGTATTTAAAAAATGGAAATAAAAGTTTTTTAAAAAAGTATTGATTTGCTAATGTTAAAAAAAAGAAAAAATGGTATTTTGTTGTTGTGTTGAAAAATTTAAAAATATAGATTGTGATTCATTATTTTGATATAATTTAAAGATAAATCCACACTTGCGAAAATATTGCAAAAGAATTTGTTAAAAATAGTAATGACCTTTATTGATATTTATATCATTACATGATACAATGATACATGCTGCCTCGTTAAAAACTTTATCATGTAAAAACTCATAGGAGAATGAGAAAACCATGACAAAGAAAAGAGTACAGCTCAAAGGTCAGAACTACTTCTAACAAAATTCTACTGGGGTTGGTCTGGATCCAGGTAGAGTTGCTCGAACTGGGCGGCCAATTCTTGGTTGTCCGCAGTGTATTGGGCATGTTGTCGAGCAAGCTCCCAGTCTTTAACGCTTAGTAGCATTTCGACGTGGTCGCTGCGCAGAGTCGTCCTCCGGTCTTCGATGATTCGGCCGCATAGACTGAAGGCCGATTCGGAGGACACCGTCGACACGGGCACCGTCAACACATCCCGTGCTAGTTTTGAAAGCACGGGATATGCTATCTTGTGGTCATTCCACCACCCGAGGACGTTGAAATCTTGTGTTTCGTGGTGGATGGCGTCGCTGTCCAAATAACCGGACAACTCTTCGGCCACAACATGCGAAGAGGCGTCTCCACTTGTAGCCGACGAACTACCACCACCTTGGCTTGAAGACGATCCACCCCAAATCCTACCCCACTGTATCTTCTTCTTACCTGTAGTGGGGATAGGAGGGGGTCTCTGCTGGCGAACTTCCTGAAACTTTATTTCATATCTTCCAAAAACCTCATATAATTTACGTCTAACCTCAGTATAAAAAGAACTATAATCTACACCTACAGTATCTCCAACAAGTGATAAAATAGCAGACAATCCCCTTAATTTACACCTAGGATCTAAAGCAAAAGCAAAAGCATACAACATAGGTATATTTTTCCAATATTTCAAATATTTTTGTTTCATGTGAAAGACAGGTTCAGTTAGAACGTCATCATTTTCGTATTCTTTAAATAAAGTAGTAATTTCAAGAAGGTTGTGCAAAATTATATTAGAAGTTGGATAATAAACTTGTGACAAAGTTAGAGTACAATCATAAAAAGTTTCTAGAAATTGGTGAAATTTTTGGACAATTGCCCAAACATGCTCGTTCAGTACTGAAGACCCGTCACTGTTTCTTGGGCCACCACGTGACTGAACAAAATCAGAGAGTAAACTACTATAAGGTAAAACAACTTTTAACATTAAATACGTTGCATTCCATCGATGCTCTGCATCGGTGGCAAACTTACGAGCTCTCACACCGGCCGCATTGCAAAACCTCTTCCATGCAGCAATCCGCGGGTTAGAAGCAGTTAACCACGCGATTGCTTGACGAACCGCATTGATGTGGTCACCTACCTTTTTCATGCCACTCTTAACAATCAAATTAATTATATGACATGCACAACGCTGATGGAGTAGAAAAGACTGAGCGTAAACACAAAATAAAGGTTGCAATATTTCCATAGCCCTAGAATTAGCAGATGCATTATCTAGGGTGACAGCAAATATTTTATCAGAAAGATTAAATTCATTAATTACTTCCCTAATTCTTTCAGCTATGTTTTCTCCTGTATGTGAGACATCTATTAACCTAAGCCCTAAAACTCTCTTTTGTAATTGCCAATCATCATCAACAAAATGAACAACTACGCTAAGATAATCCTCCCTACCTCTACTACTCCATATATCTGAAGTAACACTAACAGAGAAAGTACATGTACTAAACAGTTCCTTAAGTGCAGTTGCTTCCTTGTGATAAATATTCTCTAAATCTCTAGTTGATGTTTGCCTACTCACAGCTTTAAACCTAGGGTTATGAGATTGCTGAATGTATTGTTCAAAAGCAGGGGACTCCCCAAAGTTCAGGGGTAAATCTTGCCTGGCGATTAACCGGACAAGAGATTCCCGAGCAAACATGGGATCGTACTCCCAACTGCGTACCGTACCGTCTGGGTTTAGCATAAGTTGCTGCTGCCGGAGTTGTATTCCTTGCTTCTTGGCACACGAATCCGCATGGCGCTTGAGGTGACCTGTACCAGCAGAAGAACGAGCAGATAAAATTTGCCTACATATTCTACAACGAGCTTTCGATACCTCCCTTCCGTCGGGGCATGTTTCCGTTATCTCGTCGAAGTGTTGCCACACACCGGAGGTTCTCGATCTCTTCGAGCCGGTGTGTGTCGAAACACTTCCGCTCGCGGTTCCGGAAAATCCTTCCGAAGCTGTCGCCGCCTGAATCGGTACCTCTTCCACGACAGCCGCCTGAACCGGTACCTCCTCCACAGATGGTGGAGTTGGAGCCGATCCGGAGGCATCGTCAAACCCCGACGTGTAGTTGGGGTCGAAATCACCCAAGGTGAACGACGGCGACTGGTATGGATAGTTCGGATCCATTCTGAAAATTTAAACCGACATAAACAAATTTTAGAATATTTATTGAATTCACAAACACAATACAAATAATATAAAAATTTGAAATATTAGTATATTACTTACATCTTTCCAACCGCGAGCTCTTCAAACCTCTACGATCAAACTATTGAACTACGAAACTTATTTTGATTTTTGACAAAATTTGAGCAAATTTTGTCAAAATCAAAAAAATGCACACTTGAAAACAAAGAGAGCACTTTAGAGCACTTGAGAGCACAAGATGAGAAGTGTGGGATGAGGAGAAATGGCTGGGGTTCATGCCCTATTTATAGGGCGAAATTTGAGATTTTTTGGAATTTTTTCGAAATTTTTATGAATTTTTTAGCCCTCCAACGGTTATTTTCAAATTTCAACGGTCAAATAGCCGTTAGTGCCACGTGGCGCCTTCCCATTCGACCGCCGCACAGTGCCTGCCGCCCTGTCCCTGCTTTCGGCCTGGCGCAGTGGCGCTGGCGGGCTCGCCGGCCTGCGCGGCTGCGCGTGCGCCGCTGGCCCGTTGTGGCGTGTCGGCCTCGACGGCCTGTCGGGCCGTGTCGGCTGTCGGGCTGTCGGCCTGGCGCCTGGCGGCCTGCGCATGCGCGCGCGCGCGGAGCCGCGGACGGACCGACGGAGTGACGGGCCGCCGGCGAAACGGGCCGTGCCGTGTCGTGCTGCTACAGTAGCCGTGCCGTGCCGTGCCGGCCCGCGGGCTCGGCCAGCGGCCCAAGCACGGCACGGCTACTCGTGCCGTGCCGGCACGGCCCGTTACTGTAGCAGGCCGTGCCGGGCCATGCCTGCTACAGGTTGGGCCGTGCCCCGGGCCGCCCGTTTGGCCCGGCCCGTTTGGACACCTATAGATTGAGGGATCCGACGGCTTGTAACGTCCGAACAAAGAATTGGACGGCCCATGTGACGCATAATTTTACAAGAATGGTTATTTCTTCCACGACTTATTTGGCAACAGAAAATGGAGATTATGCCATCTTCAAAAGCGGGTTTCACTCAAATGTCATTATGGGAGTGGACTTTGTTAAAATGTCATTTTTAATCCAAGGCTACATGCTAGAATACCCGAATGAACAAAAACACTCTTATTGCTACACTTCTGCCATCTCCGTCGTGACGAGGACAACGGCGACGAGGCGCTGATGCACGCGCCCGTCGATGACGACCGCTGATCCATGCCCTTGGCCGCAACAGCCAGTGGACCCCGTGCCCGTCAGTGGCGGTGGCTGGCGGACCTACCCGCTTGTCATTGTCGGCCGCTAGATTCACGCGCTCATCGGAGGTGGCGCCAAATTCACACGTTCGTCGGCGATGGCGGCTTGATCTGTGCGCTTGTTGGTGATGACGCCGGATCCATCACCTCGGCGTTGTCCTCACCGAATCGGCGCACTCCTGGTGTCTCCACCGGATCCGCAACCTCGTCATCGTCCTCCACCAGACCCATGTGCTCCTCGTCGTCGCCCTGAGTCATTGAGATGAAGGAGGCCGGAGGAGCTCGTACACTCCATCTATGGTGCTGGAGGTAGGTGGAAGGGAGAGCGAGGGGCAATTTATCGAAGTAGCATTCTGGCATGTAGCCTTTGGTTGAGAGTAGCATTTAAACGAAGCCCACTTTCAAAATGGCATTTGAGCGAAATCCTCTTTTGAAGATGACATAATCTCCATTTTTTTGTCTGGGAAATAGATTATGAGAGGTAGGATTCAGAAAAGAAAATAGGTGTATGGTTAGGATAAACTATACATGAAAAAGTAATAATGGAAAGCTAGAATATAATATTATCTATTGATGGGTGGCATATTATTTTCATGTCCTATCTGCATATGGTTTTGTGTTTTTCTTCTGTTTTGTTCATGCTTTGCATTCTTCCTTTTTTGTTGCCTTTGATTTTTTTTTCGGACTCTTGTATTCTATTCTTGTTACCTGCAAAGGGTATCTTGTTGAGGATTCTCCTAAATGTTGAGGATCCTCCAAAAGAATAGGTGTGTTTAGGAGGCATGTCCATGTCAGTGGTTGAAACGTTTAAGTGTTTGCATGAGTAGAATTAAACAATGTCCACAGCAAAAAAATCAATATAAAAAAGCACGTGTATATGGTGGCCTATTTGAATACTACTGTACGATGGTATAGCACATCTCATCTATGGGTGTATCGAAAATGTTAGTAGAATAAGTCCATGTCCATCACCAGAGTATCGTATCACGACATACCACCCTTACAAATGTCAGTCAGTAGATCACGGCATGAAAAACTGAGCGATGGGTTAGCACATGTATTAGCTAAAAAAACTTTAAAACAGAATATTATGATTTTTAATGCAACTTTTCTATAAATCTTTTAAAAGTTTAGCAATTCGCAAACATGTGTGTCAAAAACGAGAGAGTAAAGTTAGGAAAGGAGAGAAAAAACACATCCTAATATATCATGAGTATCTTTGACTATTAGTGTATCCTAAAGTTCACGTAGTTTGAAAAGGTTCTTAAAAGGAGGGTCACATAATTCCAAGCAAAACTGAAAATTTTGTCTATATTCTAATGCGATTGTCTAATTCTCAGTTGACTAACAAAAAAAAATTGATTACGGCCAAGATTTTCTCGAGATTCGTGAATAAATAGTGAATCATTTCTCTCCTTTTCTGTCCTTGCCCTCGAACGATCGCGCACAGAAACGCTCACCGATGCCGCCCTCCTCCACCTGTCCGACTACGCGGCACCTGGCCTCGTTGGTTGGCTCGAAGACACAAATGGCGCCAATGAGGCCCGTTGGACCGGTCTCCTCCTCTCCTCCTTCCTCCTCCTTCTCCAAGTACAGCAATGTGAACCCTCGCCCTATAAATCCTTCCTCATCTTTGACGGCGAACAACCGCCGCCCTGCCTCCTAACCACTCATTAGTGTCGTCCATACGACCAACCCTACCCAGCACTTGCTTCCATCACCACGCCTTCAGCGCCACCCCCACCACCTCGCTCGTTCCCCCCTTTCTTGACCCTAACCCAAACCCTAATTCATATCTCCTTCACCAGAGTTGAGGTATCATTGTTGCTTAAAAAGACGGTCGTTATCATCATCGCCACCCCGTCCCCTCCCAAAAGGGATTGCTAAGATGATGGTGACTAGCAATTTCAGTCACCCGAGCAATTCCTTCTGCCATGCATTGGGGAGAAAAGACAAAATCCAGATTTACCATCTTCGCTTATCATCCTATCTCATTATCAAGCTACTAGTTCTTTCTTTTGCCACATGCGTGAGCCTTTATGATAATATTTTTTTGTTTAATACATGACGTTGTTAACTTTTTTTCCCTTAAGCTAACAATGTTTTTTTCATTTTACTTAACTAAGTAAAGTGAAAAAGTACCCGTATATATGTCGTCAAATAGTATTTTAAACATGTCTATCTAATATGTCCATCTATTTGTACAAATATTTATATAAAAGATGAATGATCAAATGAATTTAAAAGATCACTTTCATCACATATTGAAAAACGAACATAGTGATTCGCTAAGTAGCATCAACGTACCGCGTGCATGACAACCTCACACGCAAGTGGGTTATGCTTGTCATGATGCTAAATTTAAAGTGGTTAGGCTGGTGAATGCAAAATTTATCTTTTCTACAATGGTGTGATTGAAATCTTTTGTTAAACCCAGTTCATAGTCAAACGATAGCACTTTTACCTAATTTAGAGTACAATAGGCTATTTGTTTAATTTTCTAGTGCTTGGAGCATGAGAGCAACATATCACTTGGCAGGTCTACAAAATCCTGACGCACACTAGCACACCGAATTAACTCACTCTCATATGACCAGAAGTGGTTTCAGAATAAAATTACATGGAGAACTCATAGCGTGAAACTCCTCACCGAGAAACCGTGCAGGTCCCCTTTGCCGGTTCGGCCGGGGGCACGAGGTGCAATCCCTTGCCCCGGATTTGAGGGATTTTCAGCCAAAAAAACGCGAGAACGCAGGCGATTTAGACAGGTTCGGGCCGCTGGGAAGCGTAATACCCTACTCCTGTATTCTAGTAGATCTGAGAGTGTGATGAGATCCAGAGACGATCCAGCCTCTAGTCAGCCAGTCTCTTTCCGATCGATCCCCCCTTTCCTAGGCCTGGGCCTCCTTTTATATGGCAAGGGGCTACCACATGGGCCACGAGCTGCCTAAGAAAGAAGACATTCTTTTACATTTAGGGTTATCCTATCGCCGGAAGCAGTCTCTGACAGACGCCGTAGCACGCCCCTGCTCAGCCAGTCGACCCATCCGGGGGACACCCGTTTTCACTTTCATTAAATGGCGAGCGACTTTCTCGTCTCGCATGCGCCAGAATCGGGAAAGCATCTGACCGGGGCTGACATACCAACTCCGGGAGTTGGCACGCCAACTCCGGCTGAGAGATGAGGGACAGAGGGCTCTCGTCATTTCGACGGGACGGGGCGAGGCGTGCAGCAGGTCGCCTGGCGTCACCTAATCTGCGATCTAACCGGTCTGCGACCGGTCACTCACCGTGACCGGTCACGGACCGGATATGCACGCACCACGCCGCATTAAATGCGGCGTAGTGCGCTCGTCTGAACCGCCATAAATGCGGTTAGGTGAGCCCTGTCGTGCTCACCTAACCTGCGATCGTGGCACCAAAACCACAGGGAGTCGGGGCGCCCCAGGCCTCGGGGCAGAAACGGGAGCGGCCCGACCCCGGGGGGAAACCGGGAGGGCAGCCGCCACGTCACCCTCGGGCCCGACCCCTCCGGGGGAACGGGCCACGTGGATCTCTGTGGCCGTCCTTCCTTTTGGTTTCGATACCCCCGGTCCCATGTCACCGACACATATCCTTCTTTTTTTCTTCAACCCCATCTTTTTCTCCTCTCACTTTTCTTCCCCTTCCTCTCTCCTTCTACCAATGATGATTCAACAGGGTAGAGGGACTCTTTCTAGTAATGATGATCCAGCTAGCGGGGTAATAAGACTTGAGTCCCTTCAACATCCACGTTGCATCCATCCCTGCACATGACCATGTACCAAGGACGCATCATTAGTCTCACAAATCCCACAATAAGCTACAACAACCACATCAGCATTCATCGTCGCTTGATGTGTTCACGTCTGTGCGTATGTTCGGCGTGATTAAAAAGTAATGCATTGATCACCACCTGTACTCTTCCGCCATCCATTGTGAACTTGTGATTCTGGTGCAAGCAAGATCCATCATCATCTTGTATTACACAACATTCCTCCACGTTGCAGACGTGGGGTCGGGCTTGATATTCCTGGCGCTGATCTACAGAGAGTGATTAAACAAACCTCACAGCCAGGACGACAGGAATTAGGATATAGCAACTGCCGTATAGCAAGATCAGCAAGATCCAGCAACCAAACGGAGACAACTAACCGCGGTACACCAGAAGTAGCTCGATCGTTAAGAGCCAGATCCAGAACACACACTCTGTTTTTATCTCTTGTTGCAACACAGCCTGTGTTTTTCTTGTTGCAACTGATCCCAGCTCTCAAGGAAAACAAATCTCGATAGGACTGTTTTCTAATTTTAAGTGACTACCATGTAAATCCAACACGTCTAAATGCCAATAACCTAAATAAAAGGACAATACTCGTAGAGGAGACTCGTCCGATCCCCAGCCTGCTTACTGCTTCCCCCATCTGCTCCACCGTTTTGCAAGGCGGGGAATATGCAACCAGGCACACACGGTTCCACCGCAAAACTGCCCCCAAACCGAAGCACACGCGACACACGGTACGTCGGCATCTACCATGGTGTTTGCTTTGCTTGCCCCCCGTGACCGCGTCGGCCCGAGAAAGCCGTGCTGCTGTTTTGTGCCGGCCGTGCATGCACCAGCGCGCGCGCGCGGCGTTAGGACACGCCGTGTCGCGGCACGGCACGGCAAGTACCTTAACCGAACCCCACCGCGCGGGCATAGGCGACGCCGCGACGGTGCGGTGAGCCGTTGAGCAGTGAGCTACTAGTGGACGGCAAAGTCGCTGCCCTTCTAGTAGATTTCAGTTTACCAAAGGATTAATAAAATCACGCTCTGTTTATTTTATCGTCTAGAATTAACTGTAACAGCATCCTGATCCTGATGCGTATCGCACCAGATAAGCAAAGATTACAAAAATACATCTGCTCTGTTTATTTTTTATATCGTCTAAGTTTAACAGAAAAAAACTGCATCCTTATGCCAGTCTGATGCGTATCACAACAGATAAGCAAAGATTAAAAAACAAAAAAACTATATCTAAGGAATCCTATATGTCGGGACTCGCGAACCCTTTCACGACTGGGACAGGGAAGGTAGAATCATCTTTCGTTGACCCGCTGGGCCGCAGACTCCACATTCCACTGTCCCCGTCCATCCTATTAAGCCTCGGTAGCACCACCTCTCCTTGTCCGCTACTACCTCATCACCCCAAGCTCCATCGAAGAAGACGACTCACAGCCTCACAGGTCACAACCCTCACTGCTAGCTGCTGCTGGTGGTGCCGATCGATCGATCGACTATCGGACGGCGAGCGGGCTCCATGGGAGAGGAGAAGAGCCAGCGGCGGCGGCAAGGCCACCCTCTCCTGAGGGGAGGCGGCGCGGGGAAGCAGGAGCGGCGTTACACCCACGGCTTCTCCGCCTCCCAGATGGTCGCGCTCGCCGCCTTGTGCGGCGCGCTGGCGCCCTCGCTCCCGCCGGACAGCTGTGATGACGACGACGACGGACGCTATGGCGGCGGTGCGTCCGACACCAAGGCCGTCAGGGACTTCCTCCTCGCCTCCGCCGCCGACCCGCCCGTCCCCGACGAGGTTGGTACTACAGCTCGGCCTACACGCTTAACAAGCTTGCTTAGCTATCTGTAGCGAGAGTGAAGCCAATTCATCGATCGCCGGCGATGGTGCAGGTGGCGGAGATGATGTCGAGGATGTGCCTCCGGGAGGCGCTGGCGCTGGTGCGGGCGGTGCTGTGGCTGCTGGGGACGCGACTGGGGACGCTGGGGCTATGCGGGGGGCGGTGCGTGTCGTGGAGGAAGTGGCCGTTCGTGCTCAGGTTCGCGGAGATGCCGGTGGAGCGGCGGGAGGAGGCGCTCCGGCGGTGGAGCAGGGTGACCGTGCTCCCGCCGCTGCGCACCTTCTTCCTCATCGTCAAGGTCTTCTGCCTCTACGTCTTCTACTCCTGGGTAACCACTCCTCCTCCTGGCCTCTCGTACACCGCTCATCAACTGCGAATTCATTCATTCATTCACGTAGATTTTTTCTCGCGTTTTATCTGCGCACGTACGCGCGGTGATTTTTCTCGCGAGCGTACGCCCGTGAGGGTTGTGTTCGTGGGCCGCGTGGAGTCTGCAAAGACCTGCCGCTTTTGTACGTGGGACCAGACAATAACTAATTCACAAAAGTGGTACTACGTGGATAAAGGTAAAACTAGGAATTTAATTAGGTGCATGAACATAATAAGCTAAGCACCGTGATGTGTGTATTACATCATTATTAAAGCAGAGTTACAAAAACCTCACTTTTGCCAAATTAACCGTAGAAATAATGCATTGATCCCTTTGTCTCTGAATATAACAACTATAACTAAATCAGATCGAACATTTTCTAGTATTATCCAGTATCCTCCGGTTTCTTTCATAGTACAAGCATGCAAGGTGCAACTATGCATGGCTTGAGAGAGAGAGCTCTTCGGTCAATTCTGTTCTCAAAAACCATCCGTTGCATTTAGATTTCAAGTTAATTTGTCCTATTTGCTTTTGCACGGGTCGCTCGGGATGTACAGCACTAAGTCGCGTTCCAAAATAAATTAATATAGTATAAAATAGTATGGGATATGATATATCTTATGAATCTGAACGGATTAACTTGTTGTCTAGAGCTTCTGGAATGTATCCTTGTACGAATCCTTCGCTCACTGCATGATTAACCTTGTACCATATGCCAAAGCGGCAGTGATGATGGGGTGCCGGTTGGTGTCCAGGTACAACTTCAGCGTGGATCATGTGCACGTCAAGAATTTTAGGAATTGTTTAAACGTTAAAGTTGAATCTGAACAGGTGATTGCGCCTTGATGCCCAGATCAAACTTTCTGCTGAGTCAGGCACCACACAGTGACAGTACGATCCAACTTGCTGTATCTTTTCCCCCTTCCAGAAGGTTTACATTTTCCAAATCACGTCGATGTGCCAGTGCCAGCACCAGAAATTTCAAAATACAAGTAAACAAATTACTAAGACGTTTGAAATACAAGAATTTCACCAGCGATTTACTACTGGCTTAGCAGTAACCAGTTCAATTCTCACATTTCAAACGACGTCGAATACTATTACTAAAAAAAATGTAACACACCTGACCACGTCTGCATGTATTGCATTTGCCCTGCAGATTGACGAGAGCTCAGAGAACCCGCACTGGAGAGCGGTCGGGTACAGCCCGCCGACCGACGAACCACCGGCGGAGGAGCACCCGGAGGCGAGGAAGCGGCCTCTCGACGACGGCGTGGTCGAGACCATCAACCTCACGGACGCGTCCCTCCCGGCGTCCCTCGCGGAGAAAGGCCTCCCGGTGACCGATGACGCGGCGCGCAACGTGTGCCGGGTGGAGTGCGACGTCGCCATCGTCGGCTCCGGCTGCGGCGGGGGCGTGGCGGCCGCGGTGCTCGCCGGGGCCGGCCACAAGGTGGTGGTCATCGAGAAGGGCGACTACTTCACGTCGCGGGACTACACGTCCTTCGAGGGCCCGTCGATGAACCAGCTCTACGAGTCCGGTGGGTTCGTCACCACGATGAACGGCGGCGGGCTGCTCCTGGCCGGCTCCACGGTCGGCGGCGGCTCGGCGGTGAACTGGTCGGCCTGCCTCAGGACGCCCGAGTTCGTGCGCAGGGAGTGGGCGGCCGCGCACGGGCTCCCGCTGTTCGCCAGCTCCGAGTACGCCGCCGCCATGGACAAAGTGTTCGAGCGGCTCGGCGTGACGTCGGGGTGTACCGAGGAAGGTCTCCAGAACAAGGTCCTCCGCAAGGGGTGCGAGAAGCTCGGGTACAAGGTGGACGCGGTGGCGAGGAACTCGTCGGAGGGACACTACTGCGGCAGCTGCGGCTTCGGCTGCCGCACCGGGGACAAGCGCGGCACGGACACGACATGGCTGGTCGACGCGGTGGACCGCGGCGCGGTAATCCTGACCGGGTGCAAGGCGGAGAAGCTGGTGCTGGAACGCGGCGGCGGCGGCGACGCGGGCGCCGTGAGGGGTAAGCGGTGCGTCGGCGTGGTGGCCAGGAGCACCAACCCGGCGATCACGAAGACGCTGGAGGTGCGCGCCAAGGTGACCGTGTCGGCGGGCGGCTCGCTCCTCACGCCCGTGCTGCTGCAGCGGAGCGGGCTCACCAACCCGCACATCGGCAAGAACCTCCACCTCCACCCGACCGCCTTGGCGTGGGGCTACTTCCCGGACACGGTGCCGGACCTGGAGGGGAAGGCGTACGAGGGCGGCATCATCACGTCGCTGCACAAGGTGGAGGGCGCCGGCGCCGGCAGCGACGCGCCGCACCGGGCCATCCTCGAGACGCCGCAGATGGGCGTGGCCGCCACGGGGACGCAGATGCCCTGGCTGTCCGGGCGAGACTCCAAGGAGCGGATGCTCCGGTTCGCCCGGACGGTGCACATCTTCTCGCTGGTCAGGGACCGCGGGTCGGGGACGGTGCACGGCGAGCGGCGGATCGCGTACCACCTCGACGCGGCGGACAGGGAGGACATCCGCGACGGCCTGCGTCGCGCGCTGCGGGTCCTTGTCGCGGCCGGCGCGGCGGAGGTGGGCACGCACCGGAGCGACGGGCAGCGGCTACGGTGCGAGGGCCTGACGGATGAGGCGCTGGAGGAGTTCCTCGACGGCGTCACCGTGGTGCGCGGGCCGCAGTCGAAGAGCGAGACGTGGGGCCTCTTCTGCTCGGCGCACAACATGGGCAGCTGCCGGATGGGCGCCACGGCGGGCGACGGCGCCGTCGACGCCCGCGGCGAGAGCTGGGAGGCGGAGCGGCTGTACGTGTGCGACGGCAGCGTGCTGCCCACCGCGGTGGGCGTCAACCCCATGATCACCATACAGTCCGTGGCGTATTGCCTCGCCAATGGCATCGCCGACTCCCTGTCCGGTAATGCGACTTAATTAGCTCTACCGTATCTCCTACGAAATTCCTCCATTCCAGAACATCACAGCATTGTTGCAAATTCGATCAGTACATTAGCGTATATGATTGTTATGAGGACCAGAATAATGTGCATGCTTCTTGTCGTGCAAAATTGTGGATTATCTGTAATTATCTCCATAAAAAAAATCACCCTCTCCGAAGATGCTTCCTGCATACTTCCTCCGTCTCATATCCATTCCAAGTTTATTTTAGTTTCAAAATAAATTTATTTTTAAAACAATCATTGTATCGTAGTTTATAAAAATAAAAATAATTATATTGAGAGTAGATAAAACGAAAAAATAGTTACATTAGGATTAGGATTTGATAAAGTAAAGATATTTTAGTTTTTTTATTTGTATTTATATGTATAAGATAAATGAAAAATAAATTTATTTTGATACGGAGGTAGTATTTTATTCAGTCTAGTATTCGTCGCTCTCGAACATATCTTTTCATCACATTTGAGATGCACAGTACTCACAATAAGTAGTAAAATTGAGCACAGTTGGAGAATAGAGGGACGTGGAACGAACCTGCGCTGCACATGCTATCAGAAAACAAATTAAACCATGCGTGTGTGTTTAATTGTGTTGATGACGCACGGGCATTTTCCACCCGGAGATATGGCGATGCTCTTCATGACATGCATGAAGGTGCTGTGCAAGCAGCACTTTGCCTACCCCGGATGCTATTGCACTCCATATTACTCATTGCGTTTTTTTTACAGGTAACGTCATTAATTTTTAACACATATTTAACTTTTTTATTTAAAAATTTGTATAAATACATAAGATATAACTAGTATTTAAAGTATTTCTAATAATAAAATAACTTATAATAAAAAAATAATTACGTAAATTTTTAAAATAAGACGAATGTGTGTTCAAAAGTTAACTGCGTCATTTATTAAAAACGGAAATAGTACTGCTAGTTTGGCTCATGGTTTCGTTGTAGTACTATACTCAATTGTCAACTTTACTTTGTAAAAGTTTAGTGGTTTTCCTCTTTTGTCACAGGTGTACGTGGATAGGATTATACCGCACGAGTGTAATGATATTATGATAGTATGCATTTCCAAAAAAAAAAAAACACGACCAGGATGTGCATTGCCCTTCCATTTGGTTAACATCATATCACGATTATTTCTTCAAGATTCTAACAGCTATGCTCAGTGGTTTACATCAGAACAGGCAACACAAATGACCCTTCACTACGAGCGCCGAATACAATTATCACAGGTCTACACGTTGGTGATGGCGAAAGAATTTAGTGCTGGCCTTCAAGTTAGTACAAAGAATCTACAACTGTACTGTAGGCAAATACATTCTTAGATGCTTTTGGATCTACATCAACTTTAGTCCTAACTTATCCGAGTCCTAGTGTCGGATGTCAACTGCATAATTGAATGCAGAAGCTCGAGTACCAAATTTTAGGGAAATGCACACCTCAAACAGTTTAGATATTTTTAACATAGGATGTTAGGATCAATTTTGTTCACGATCACGAGAGGAAGGCATAATAAATCAAGTATGGCTAACTACGGGCACAAGCCACAGGTGCTCGCGAGATATAATACAAGGTGACTCACTTTCAGCTTGATTTCCGGCACAATGTAGTGTGCACAGTTCAGCAACAAAATAAGGGGAAGTTGGTATCATAGCATTAGCGTCCAATACCAATTCAGTATTAGAATAGAATAATGTGATCAGAACAGCGTCATCACAACCCATAGCCAAGATGTTACAAACTTTATTATCAGTTATCGCGCATATGCAAAGTGTAAAGCTGTACTCTCTTGCTCAAGGCAAAACAGATAAATTCCACTTTAACTTTGGCAAAAAGAAAGTGGTTGCGCAGTTTGGTGCCGACAGAGGTTTATTAACATTAGACCAAAATGTTTCTAGGGGATATCAAGCCAAAGTAATTCCACTTCAAAAAGATTTGGGGTTCACAACTTCAGACCCCTGAAATATGTCATGAGCACCGCTCATCTTGTGCCAGCAAAAAATAAACTTGATATTGGAATACTACAAATAGTTAATTATTTGACAGATGCTTTTACAGCTTTCTCAGCCGCATCATCAAGATCCTCTGCAGTGATTAATGTCATTCCACTTTCCTGCAACAGGACATATCAGTCAGGTAAAGAAAGTTTCCAGTGAAGGACGACTTGGCAGATATTCCTACAAACAAAGAATGCATGCAAATATAATTTTTACCTTTAGAATCCTCTTCCCTTGGTCTACATTGGTGCCTTCCAACCGAACAACAACAGGCACCTTCAGGTCAACCTAACGATCGAGAGAATGATTCAATACAGTGCAGGAAAGTTATATAGTGTACATTAACCAGCTAGATAATCTAAATTGTCCCGCAAAAAACAAAAATCTAAAATCATCTATCCAAGAAAATAACTTTGTATCATTACATTCCCAAGGAACAATAATTGTTAAAAGAATATTTCTCAAACAAATACAAGAGTAAATGTTGTGGAACAGACAAGATTCCACAAGAAATTGTAGTAGGGTTAATCTCAAATGTTTTATACTACAATATAATATAAAGTAATTTATATAAAATGTTTCAAATGTTTTAATATATACAGTTTCTTTTCTTAATCTCAAATGTTTTATACTACAATTTAATATAAAATCTACAATGTTTCAAATGTTTTATATAAAATGCAATATCAATAGTACTTTCATAAAGAAAAGAAACTGTTCTGAAACATTTAATAGAAAACTATCTCATAAGAAAACTTCCACATTTAATGGAAAAGGTTACCATGGAATAAAGAAAGATTCAATAGGTAAATTGTAATTTATTAATTTGGAGCAAGTGGGAACCGCAAAGCTGCTCTAGTCATTCAATGAAAACTAGATACAAAATTTGAAGACAAACCTGTTTTGCTGCATTCACTATTCCACTAGCTATCACATCACATTTCATGATACCCCCAAAAATGTTCACTAGAATAGCCTTCACTCTATCATCTGAAGTCAAAATCTTAAATGCTTCCACAACCTGAATACAAGTTATATAAAAAGTTTATAAATGACCAAACTGGGAGGCATAACATGCAAAAACAAAATCATAGTTTAGCATGGATTCCAAGAAACAGATTATCAGTTATATATAAAAAAAAATTAGTGGTGTGATTCACATGAGATGGTAATTACAACAAGAATGAATCTCAGCTTATTTATACCTGTCCCTCTGATGCACTTCCACCAACATCAAGAAAATTGGCAGGCGTACCACCATGCAACTTAATAATGTCCATTGTAGCCATTGCCAATCCTGCACCGTTCACCATGCAGCCAATTTCTCCATCAAGCCCAATGTAGTTCAAGTCAGCTTTGGCAGCAGCCACCTGTAAACGTAATAGAGATAAACTCATAAATATCTTCAGTTTCCATTCTCAGAGATGGAACAACAAAAGCTGTAACATCCCTCCAGAGGCAAGTCAAGTCATCCTCCAAAAGAAGGGGTAAATGAAAAAAAGACGAGATAAAGGAACACACAGACTACAAGAGAAAGTGAATAAAGGAAATGGCAAGCAGTGATATACCTCTCTGGGGTCTTCCTGTGTTGTATCACGCATGGCAAATATCTCTTTCTGCCTGAAGGCAGCATTGTCATCAAAGTTCAACTTTGCATCAGCAGCGACCAGCTTGTTGTCAGCTGTCTCAGCAAGAGGATTGATCTACCCACATAACATGTCCAAATTAGTCATAACCAGTGCAGGGGTAAAGCGGGCCATTCCAAATGAGACCATTTGTTATTGATTACCTCAAGCAGTGTGCAATCAGACTTGCAGAACAGTTCATAGAGCTTCTTAATCTGTTCTATGGAAGACTGTCTGTCAGCTGTCTTTGGTGCCAGACCATCAACAACTTTAGCTGCATCATCATCTGTGATTCCCTTGAATACGTCAATAGGAACCTGGCAATCCAGAGCATTGCATTTCAATGTATGATCGATTTCATTAGGAACAACAAAAAAAATGCAGAAGCACACAATGCTGTTGCCAACAGAGGCATATTGATTAGAGGCAATAGATATAAACCTTGATGATCATATCAGGGTACTTCTCTGCAAGATCTTCAATACTGGTTCCTCCCTTGCTGCATGCTATAATGAGCTGAAAATGAGTGTGAAAATCAGTTAGTATACAGCAAGAAGTCAAGAACCCCTATCTGAAATAGGGGAACATGCATAATGAACTCCATAATGGTTTAGTTCTTTAAGTAATTCAGGCACAACCAAAAAAGAAAACAAATGATAGCAAAAGAAGATTTAAAAAAACAATTATGATGCATCTGAAGTCAAAAGTGAGCACAAAAGTTATCCTACTCGAAGGCTTGATTACATCATTCCCATGTATAGTTTATAGTTATATCAAAACCAATACGAAAGGTTTTTGAGAAAAAAAATACAAAAGTGGAAAATAATTATTGGTTCACAGCCTTAGAATGCTTGATCTTACAAAGATGCTTAATGACACAACTACTGCATGCAGTTATCTGTTACTAATTGTGAAGCCCATTATCTGTTGACTAAAGATTTATGTGAACCTTCATCAGCTCATCCATACTTTGCCAGTTTATAGTATTGAAAAAAGTAATAGAATAAGCACTTTAGGTAAACAAGTAGGCATGGTTGCAAAAGAACAACAAACTGTTATTCTTGTGAAAAAATGATCCATATTTTGAGTACTTACCACCCCTTAACATAGTCTCATAAATTATCAGAATCTAGGTTACAAGAAATACTGAGTCTAGATGGAAAAGTTTGCAATACCAAGCTTCCCTCATTTATTCAAATAATAGAACCAAACTCAGTAAATAAAAAGAGAAAAATGAGCAATACAAAAAAATTGCTTGTATTCAAAGACATACCGGACCAGCAGTATTCCTGTCAAGGGTGATGGCGAAGTACATCTCATTAACTAGTGACAGCTTCTCACATAAGTAGACCTGTCAAAACACAAATCGATGAATTTAGTACTTAGCAATTTTCAGTGATTTGAGCAGACACATAGAGCATTGAAAAGTGTGACGCTTGCTTCAAAAGATAAGGTAGTGAAAGACAATAAACTTATGGACAGTCACATAACAACCTGTGTAAGCCTCTTTCTACATGAAATTGCATCTAAATTTGCATTCAAAAAAGTAATAACTACAAGTTCCACTGTGATTAGACTGAATAAAGAATCAAGGGAAACAATCATTGCCACAGCATGCATAAAAAAGACACTCCGTATAGTGTAATGGCTTCTTCCAATTATTCCATTTATTTCTCATATGGAAGTACATTAAATGGCATTGGATTTACAAGTTCAATCCTGTTTTAGGCGAACACAGCCATATGCTAAAGCTTAACCTTCTACATATTTGCACGAATCACTAAAGTGATAAAAAGCTTTCTTACTGAAGAATCAATAATCAAGCAAACACAATAACAGTACTTTCTAACAATGCAGGCAGTTCAAATTGGAATATAGATGCTGAAGGTGGCTTTATATTACTAAAAACTAACCTTGCTCACAATCTTCCCCTGTGGACCAGTTTGTTTTGTTACCAGAATTTGGCCAAGCATTTTTGCTGCAGAGGAGATAACATAAACACTAAAAATGTAGAAGTACATACACAAATGACATGTATAGTATACAACTTAATTGAATGACTACGAAGAAAAGAGAGCATTGCATGTCACTTAAAAGGCCATTCACTTCAAATTATAAGGCATTAAGGCAGGCAAACTCAGAACCAAAACAACAAATAACCAAATCTTAAGTTGGTGAGAAAGGTAAGGAACTAATTAATCTATTCAAGGAATAAATCACCTATTATATATGGATTTATTCAAATCTGAAGGTAGTATCAAGGATGTCGGACTTCATACAATAAGATTATCTTTACTTGCATACTTCATTAACATGTAATTGCCAAAACCAAAAAATAACAATAAATTGCATTGGAGAGTAACTGTGCAGACAGTGAAGCTAGACTAGTGTGCATGGAATAGTTATGTATAAACTTCTAAATCAGTTGCCCATTTTCATCTGAAGCAACAAACAACTGAAGCACATACTAGGAGAAACTTGTCAAGCTGCCGTTCAATATATTCCTAAGTCTCTAACATGAACTCGTACCTGCGAGGCTTTCAGCTTCCTCTGCCTTAACAATATGAACACCACCCTGCAGTCCACTTTTGAATGTTCCCAATCCACGGCCACCAGCCAGGATTTGACTCTTAACAACTATCTGCAGTTGTGTCACGTTTTGAGTATAACTGAATTGAACCACAAAATGGTTCTTGCAATAATACATATATCTACCCTACAAAGTAGGCTAGGGATAACAATCAGCTATATTTGATATTGGAGTACACCAGCCCACCATCTACTGACTCATCTAAAGTTCTACAGAATAACAAACATTTTGAGGCGGAATACCCCAATACTAGCTTGTCATAAGCAAAATTTCCCCTTAAATGAGTTAACAACTTACAAGCCACATTGACTATAAACCTTGGCCATATTTTTCTAGAAGATATGATTATTTTAAAGAGACCCCATGTGCATGTATAATCTTTGAAAAGGAGAAAAAAAATTTATATACAGTCCTATGACTAAACGGCATTATAAAATTACTGAAAACGCCAATAATTGTGTCATACCAGGGTAGCTTAGACTAATTTACAAGTAATGTTACTTTCCAGGCACCAACAGTGATGTATTTCACCCATTCGTATTATATGAAACTATATCCCGTATATTACAGCAACCACTAACCTCCACTCTGGAAAAAAAACTGGTCAGGCCACCAGCAGAAATTGGCAGTAAACTACATTCTCTATACATCCTAATACCATCAAATAACTGCCACAACCAGTCTCAAATTGGCCGCACAAACAATAAAGAATAAGGAAAGGAAACATCACCTCTTTCTCACTAGGGAAGACGTTGTTCAAGGTGTTTTTGACCTCCTCCACCGATCCTGCCGCCGCGCCCCTGGGAACGTTGATCCCGTACTTCCCCATCAACTCAGCGCCCTGCGATACCCACACATCCACGAACCCTAGAGCGTTAGCCCAGGCCCCCAAACCGAGACTCGAAAAAATCCGCAAAAAATCGAACGGGATGGTGCGGGAATCTGCGGGATCTGGGGGGGGGGGGGGGGGGGGGTTCAAGAGCACCTGGTACTCGTGGATATTGAGGCGGCGGAGCTGCTGGTGCTGCCATTTTCCGGCGACGGAGAGGGCGCGCGAGGCCAGCTTCCCGAGCGATCCGCGAACCATGGCTGCGGCGGCGCGGGTCTCTCTCCTCCGATTCGGAAACCCTACAAGCGTGGAGGGATGGCACGCGTGCTCTTTCGCTGTTCCCCTCTGTGCGGTTTGAGTTTTCACTCCATTTCCTCTCGTCTTCTTTTCCCTTTCTTTCTTGCGAAAGGGTGCGGCGGCGGCGTAGGAGGGAGGGACCAGAGGGCAGAGAGGGAGACCGCCGAGACGCCGGCGCGTTTGACTGACATGTAGGATCACGATTGGTTCACTGACATGTGGGTCCCAGCATTGTAGGGGTCCACATGTCATTCTCCGCTACATGTAAGGCGCAGTTGCTCAGGTATATTGACACTTGTGCTTTGAGCCTTTGATGCACTTTCATGGGCCTAAGCGCCCTAACTGGTAGGACCTTATCCCTGCTGTATGGGCTGTGCAAGCCCAGATAAGCTGATAGATGGAATGTTGTTGAGCTGGCTAAGTCCGTAATTTACTCATTTAGGTGGGCATAAGTCCACTTTGACTCTCTACAATATAGGTCCAATCCGATTTGTATCTCTCAACCGTAATATCAGATATGTTAACCCCTAAACTATTAAAACCAGTGTAAAATACTTCCTTATTAGTTTTGAGGGCGGTTTTCGCTGGCATGGCTCATTCACTAGTCCAAGCGGCTGAGTCAGCATACGGGGCCCACCTGTCAATGTCCATTTTTTCTCTTCTCTTCTTTTCTCTCTTTCTCCACTTCTTTCTACAGTTGTCGTTCCCCTACTTCCCCTTTTCTATCATCCACGGCGGGCTCGTGGACGACCACCATGCTGCCGCCACCATAAGCTCACTGCTGCCATAGGTGGCGACCCTTTTCCCCAACGAACCTCCACTCTAGATAATACGACAGTGGCGGCTGGGAGCGGCGAGGACGACGGTGCAGGCGATAGGGCATGCCGTACGGTCGCGACTAGCGGCGTCCAGATTCATTGCCTCCTTGGGCGGACTTGCTTGGTGGTGGCCAAGAAGACGATGGCGGTGGCGACCCTAGGACGGCCAAGAAGGCCACGAGTGGCAAGCAACAGGCGGTGGCTAGCCGGAGCCAGGGAGGGCACCGGCGACTCCTCCCTTCTTTTCTCCCTCCCTCCTCTCATTCCCGGGATCGGGTCACCAAGGCTGTCAGAGGTGGGGGAGTGTGCATAAGGCAAAAGACGGCGGCGAGGAGAGAAAGGCGGTGTCCTCAGCGAGGAGCGGATGACACTAGAAGTTGATGAACACACGTCGTATGTGCCCTTCTCCTCGTTCCCACCACGTCCTACATAAGAGGGGAATCAAACACAAGGAGAGAGAGACATTGGTCGCCACCGGATGCTGAGCTTCTCCAGTGCCATCCAGGCATCAATTGGCGGCGAGAAACAGCTAGGCGGAGGACATGGATGGTGATATCAGGCATCCAAAAGGGATGGTGGTTGGCTCTTGGATCCATTGGCGACGACACGAGGCTTGGAGGCCCGCGACTGCAAGGTGGGGACCACGCCAACTGTCATGTAGTGTGGGGGAGAAGGGAGAGGAGGCAGTGACAAAGCAACAATAGGACCAGAAGCTTGGCGGTCGAGGAGGTCGCCAGTGAACCTCGTTGGCAATACCAGAGCTCTTCCTTCCGCCGCTCCTCGCCGTCGAGGAGAAGCAGCCGACGTCGTTGGGAGGAAGGCGGACGCAGACAGGGTTATCGCACAGCTCTCCCTTCACGAGCGGGCGAGGTTGAGGTTGAAGAAGCTTGCTTGCCATCGCCAGTCCCTGTCGCTGCCTCCCTGATGATTTTTCTTTTATTTTTCCCCTTTTGTCACTTACATGTGGGCCTCACATGTAATTTATTTTTTTTATGACTAGGTTGCCACGTGGACGACACGTGGGTAAAAACCGCCAGTAATGCTGCTTAGGGAGTTATTTTCAATTGTTTAAGTAGTTGGAGAAATC
This sequence comes from Oryza officinalis, assembly GCA_008326285.1. Lineage (NCBI taxonomy): Eukaryota > Viridiplantae > Streptophyta > Magnoliopsida > Poales > Poaceae > Oryza > Oryza officinalis. The sequence continues at coordinate 43,590,185 of BDMV01000002.1, read as the reverse complement.
ATTATACCCGGTTTTATGGTTGAGGAATACAAATTAGATTCAACCTACATTTGAGGGAGTAATATTGAACCTTTTCATTTAGGTGGTGGCCAGTTTGGCCCATACAGCCCAATGCAGGGAAGTGGCACCGGGAGGCGCATGCATGGGAGTAACCAAACACGTCCTATCCTAATTTGCATGCGGACCGAGAGTCCAAAACCATTGGGGCATTGCGTCGTGCGAACAAAGATTGTCTATATCATGATACATGTATTTGTAGATCTTACCAAACCAACACGTTACCAATCTCATAATCTATACTCTTTTACGAGGTAGATGCTTTTAGTGGTGGTGATAGGCCACTAACCCCACCACCAACTCCCTACATAATCTCATGTTAGTAAAAAATACATGTGTAAATTATGAGATGATATATGAAAAAAAAGATGATAATAACAGGTTAGTAATATTTTCTTTAATTAAAATCTCATAACGTACAGGCAATATACCAGTCTATTCTATTTCATAGCATTTCGACACTACGGCCCCATTTGAATCTCCTGAAAGGAGAGGATGAAAATCCAGAATATTGTGGCACGCTTTTCAAACTGCTAAACGGTGCGTTTCGTGTGAAAATTTTCTATATGAAAGTTGTTCTAAAATATCAAATAAATCCTTTTTAAGTCTGTAATAATTAAAACTCAATTAATCACACATTAATATCATTTCATTTTACGTGAAACAATCAATCTTCATATTTGTCTTTATCTTAGAAGAGATTCAAATACCATAAGAGTTTCATATGTTTTCACAAGACTGGTAAGGTTTTACTACATATGATCCTGATTCTACGAAAATATTGTTTAAAATTAAGGTGTGTGGAAAATAACGTGAATAAATCTACTCAGAATTTTAGAAAACCAACCAATTTATCAAAAACTAATTAATATAAGCTTCAGTTTTCAAAACATGTTTAAAATCTAAACGATTCTCCATGTCTCCCAAGTCCCGCCACGTCGCACGGCCCACATAAAGGTCCAAAACCGAACCATCGTAAGCCCAGGTTAATGACTATTATACCCTCGCACCTCAGCCAAAGCAACGTACCTACCTTTACACGGCTGCGTTCACTACACCCCCTCACGATGGCAATACCGAAGTTTCAACCAAACCCGATGGCCAATCGTAACACGCCCGTGCATAAATAGACCACCCCAGCCNCACCCCAGCCCCTCCTCCCCGCCCGCCTCTTCATTCTCCTCCCTCCCTCCACTCCCCTCCCCCCCCTTCGTACGGCCGTTTCGTCGCCGTCTCCGTGGGTCCCATCCACTTGTCCTCCCGTGCAATTTACGAAATTGCCCCTATCATCTCGGGTGGTCCCCACACTCCACGACTTTCTCTGCCCCCTTCCTTTTCTCCTCCCTTTGTTTATTCTCCAATCGCTATCGGCGATTCCGTCTCGTCTCGCCGCTGCTTTGCTGGCGTGGCGGGAGAGAGGCCGTCGAGATGTCGATCTGCGCGAGGGCGGAGCCGCCACGTGGCGGCGGGACGCTTGGCAAGCGGAAGGAGCGGGAGCGCCCGTCGGAAGAGGAGCGGGCGCCGCCGCCGCTGTTCCCGGCGGTGTCTGCTAGGCCCCAGCCGCCCAGGCCGGCTCACCCCGCTCGGTTCGTCAAGCCGATGCCGCCGCCGCCGCCACCGCCACCATCATTTCCCAAGGGTGGCGGGAGCAGCTTCAAGCTCATGGCGGGGTACCTGGCGCACGAGTTCCTCAGGTCCGGCACGCTCCTCGGTGAGCGGCCGGAGTCGAACGGCAAGGCCCCCGCCGCGGGGAGCGCCGGCCCGGCGGCGCCCGATCCCCGTACGCGGTACGCCGAGGCGTCGCTGCTGCTGATGGCCGGGGGAGCTCGCGTCCCCGGCGTCGTCAACCCGACGCAGCTCGGCCACTGGCTCCGGATAAAGGAGTAGAACCGCCGCCCACGCCGAGGCCGTAAGGCACACGGTCGCCGTCGCGGCATTGGCGGGGTGGGTCGCCTGCGTGCCGCATGCACGTCTCCCGAGGCGATCGGAGCGAAGGAGGAAGAACGGATGCTTCGGACATGGCAAGTGGTTACTTTCACCTCATCTCTTTTCCTTTCACTTTTTTTCATATTAAGAAAAAATCCTGTAGGTTTGAACTTGAAACTAAAGGCGTTAGCTTAGCTTTTGGTGTGTTTATCTCCCAACTCTTTATCTCAAAGTGTAGCAAATGGTTGACGAATGACCTATCAACGCATGATTTGTTGTGCTTTTGGCTGATACATATATGTACAGAATTAAACGAGATGTTAATTAGCCCCGTTAATGCCAGCCTGCTATGTTTGCTACTAGTATGTGGAACAATGGTTACATAGCGTGAAGCTTTTCTCTGTTTCATGAGTTTGATTTCATTCTTAATACTTGCTGTACTGTTTCCAGACTTCCAATGTTATAGTTTCGGTCCAGATGATTAGATTTATACGTTTAGTCCATCCCAATTTGTTTTAAATAAATCGAGAAGAATCTAAATCTGTGGTTGCCGTCCACCGATCAGGTTATTAATCTATTTGCAAAAGGCAACAATGCTTCGTGTTGGAAAATTTTGTCATTTTGTTGCACACGGTTGATGAAGTGGTGAATTATTCTTGTGTATATTCATGGTTAGGAGTTAGGACGACGCAATTGTGCATTCTTTTTTTCAGGGAAACAAAAGAGCAACACCCTATTGTTTCTAGTCTCTCATCTTCTTTAATTAGAAGAGGGGAGGTCTTTGTTCCTGTTCAGCATGCTATTGTTGGTTTTGGTCAATTGTTCAATGTCCTAGCAGCCAGAGAAGTTTAAATTATGCACGGTCAATCGAAGGACTTAGGTACTTTGACAGTTTGACCCCCTTTTTTATGAGCTATTTTGCTCTCTGCTGCTGCACTGTACGTTTTCAAGGTTTGATCTCAAAATTACGCGCTTCTTCAAGATGAACTAAGCAAGAGTGCAAGATCTTTGGTTCATACACGGTTTCTCCTGTAAAATCTCAAGCTCGGTTTGAAACGCGAAGTAATTTCCAGTTTCCCACGAGAACCGGAAACATTTTCGGGTGAAACCAGCAGGAGCACCACTAGCTATTCTCATTTCAGCAAAGTTTTGATTCCTTGTGGCGAGGCGATTGCAACCGATGTACCCAAAGTTGGGCGCTATCACATTGGGCACCGTCCTTACGATCTGATCATAATCATCAACCATTCCACATTAGTGACGACCGTTGCGCAGAAATGGTTGGCCTCGCTGCTGTTTCGACAGCGACGGAGATACATGGGAGACGCGTACATGACTACAGGTACAACACGCCAGGTGACTGACAGCTGCGGGCAACAACAAAAGATAACCGATTGGGGCAAAGCTAGGTAGGCAAGAATTGGCACCATCAGCATACTGTGGTTTTGGTGTGATATATGTGCAACACTAGTGTTTATCCAGATGCATTCCGTAGACACACAAAAAATACAATAAAATAAAAGTGTCGCAGGGGCGAAGTGTCCACCTAAATATGCATTACTTCAGTTCAGATGCGCTTACACAGGACGATAGAAACACAAGAGCCCTGGAAGATAACACAGGGGGTCATGATATCCCAAATAGCACACATAGGCCTAAGAGAAGAGGTACGTGACATTATTCCACCAACAGAAACACACTGCCAAATGCCAATCACCGGTTCAAACTAATGCTAGCATCCTAGCTTGCTGATGTTGCACCGAAGAAAAGTGGAAATCAAGGCTGAAACCACTCATATCAGAGCTATCGCCTATCGGACACGAAGACATCCACTTAACAGACATACGTGAAGCACCGAAAATGGAAGTTGCCGGAGGGCCTTGTACCACACACACATGCTGCCTCGATTTCCGACGTTCAACGGCTATGGTCGTCAAAGCCCTTCGAGGGAAGGAAGCCAGAGGAAGGAGCAACCCACCGAAGATTGCTGCCATGGCCTCCCGCATCAAGCCATCGAGTGTTAGGCTTTATTAAGTTGCAAGTAAGTTCAACACTCTCCAATTCTCTTTGGGGGAAGAAAGCCCCAAAGGAGAGAGAGCCATCGGAAATTGTGGCCAAAGACATCCAAGCAAAAATGATTAAGATGAACCAGGAACTAACAAACATCAACGACGACGAAAGCAGGGAAGGAAGACCAAGGCGAGTAGCTGGTCAAGCTTAGGCACGCACAAAGAGAAGATGAAGGGAACACGGGTGCCGTCCTCACTCCTTAGGAACCATGGAGCTGTCAGTGGTCGCCATCAGCCATGATACTTGCAACAAAGCCCGTAACCAAAATCCGTGTAAAATGGGAAGAATCGAAGGAAAATGAGTTATCCAGGTTAGCCCGTGGTGCAAACGCCTCATCCAGGCTAGCTGTAAGCTCTAGCAACTGAGGGACAATAGGCATTGCCGTTGGATCTGAGTGTGACCTGAGCTCTCCTTTGCAAGAAGGAAGAATCAATTATTGATGATGACAAGGGTATCGAAGAGGAAAAGGAAGAAGGCCACCTCTGCTAGACAATCAACGATTACCGATAGGTGGGGAAAGTTGCCATATCTTAACAAAAGGAGGAGGGAAGACCACAGGAAAAGGAAGAAGAATGTGAGGAATGTCGTTGAGTCAAGGTGTTGCCACGGCCGCGGTGGCCGGTGATGCAGGGGGGATGTGGGTGCGTCTCCTCCCGGGTCGCCCGAAGAAAGCGACACGAAAGTCAGGTCTTCAAGCCCCTCTGCCTGGAAATGTCCCTGGACAAATTTTACATCATCGGCGGGAAAATTTGGCTAAGTTTTGTCAATTTCAAAACATGCCTTTGAAAGGTAAAACACATTCGCATCTATCACACGTGCATTTCAAAATAATACTCCATTCGTTCTATAACATAAGTTGTTTTGAGTTTGTTCTAAGTTAAATTTTTTCGAGTTTGGCCAAGTTTATATTAAAAATTAACAGCATCTCTAAAACAAGCTAGAAGTTTGGAAGCACTGCCAATAAACACCAACCATAGTTGTGTCCCTGTGTCCGTGCCAAACAACTCAGGTTAGCCCATGCGTCTCAGAACAAGTTTAATGGTAGAGGTGATTGTCATCTTTAGATTTGGTCACATCATCAGCCACTGCTTCCAATACAGTATAACTATTTATTTTATTCACTTGCATCTAATCAACATCACTCTTTTCATTTTCGCCCTTACGGAGGGTGGGATATTATTTCCCTATCTCATTTGCCAAACAAACCATTAGCGTTTGCGAGAGCAAGTACAATAGGCTATAGTCAAGCACATGTGAAAGAGAGAGGAGAGGAGAGAGAAGAAAAACGGGCTATATATTTGTAGTCAGCTGCAGACGTGCTCCAAAATATTATGTGTGTGTGAGAGGTGGACCAAGTATTAATAATGCAATATATGTTTATATAAAACTATTGTATGATTATGCTATTAAAGTGACTATAAATGATGATGTGTTAATTTTTAGAGCTAACAGTTGGCTATACTATTAAACTTGCTTTGAAAAGATTATCCCTTACAGGAGAAGAGGCTTATCCTCTCTCTTCCTATCTCTCTCCTCCATCCATCATTTAAGTATATGTGACATTTTAGTTTAGTGTCTAGACTCTAGAGGCTTAGAGTAAGGATAATAATAAGCTATAAGCTCACGTGGAGAAGAGAGATAAAAAAATGTGAAATGTTATTCTTATACAAAAGCTGACTCTCCACATATTTTAAGATAAATACATTAATTAAATTCGTAATGAGAAAAAAAAAATAAATATAGCTAATTTTATAGTTAATTTATTATAAATGTTAACTCTAATATACACATATGGCTTGTAATTAATTATACTATTAAACTTTGTTTTTGTAGTAATTGCACTTAAAACGTGATCAAGACGACCTGTCAAAAAAAGGTAAGCGATCAAGACTGCGACCGTGTGCGACTGTGAGGCTACCTGGAGCCCGTGATACGTGGTCTGACAATCTGTTTACAGAACAACAGAAACCAACCTGTTCATTTTTCACGTAGGCGCATCGGACGGTGAGAAGTGAGAACCTGTGCATCTTTGGGCAAATGTGCATACGTCACGTTTGACGCTTCTATAGTTCTGCTACTACTCCTATGATGATGATGCCATCCGTATCCAGTATCCGCCGAGCAGTTCACCAGTCATCTTCTGCGCCTTTGCGTGCTGTCCATTTAACTGAAAAGCCAAAATCAATCAATCAATCCAGCCCTGCCCTCCTTTTGGTTTCGGTATCCCCTTTCCCTGATGCGAGATCGAATTCCACCTCATCCGGATCCGTTGGTCACTGGTGCGCGTGCGTCTGGTCGGAGATCAACACGGCGGAAAAGCCCGTGATTGTCAGTTGAGAATTTCGACGACGCCATCCGTGCAGTGTGCTGCGCTGTGCGCCGCCTGTGCGGTGCAGAATGGCGCAGGTACATCGGCTCGGCCGTCTCGTACTGTTCGTGGCAGGGAAAAACCGGTCAGGTGAGAAGTCAGGCCTGCCACTGCGATACCGGCACCGCTCCCCTAACACGTCGTTTTGTCAAAGTTTAACTGCTAATTTCCATTTTTATACTACTCCGAAGAACATGATTCCGTGTAAAGAATGTTTAATGTTTGTTAGGGTATGTTTAGATTGATGTAATTTTGAACCATATCATTGTTTGATAAAATTAATAAATATATAACTGTATGTATTTAGTTTGTTATCAAATATTGACAAAACAAAAAGAATTGCATATATATTTTATTTTATTAAAATTTTGTAATGCTATAAATTTATTGAAATTTTGATATTGCTAAATTTTAAAAATGTTTATTTTAACATTAATCGGAACATGCCTTTAGGGGGCACAAGCAAGATTATTCTGTGTGACACCCCGCACGCCAGGCAAAGCAAGCGTGTCAGGCAAGGGCACGAAACATTATTTTTCGGCCCAACCGATGGCGGCGGGCACCTCATCATCATCAGATATTCAGATCACCTCTCGCGCACCACCTCAGCCCCGTAGACCCCGTCCCGTTCCCCGTATCTTCGATCCGATTGGTCCTTCGCCTCCAAACCACCCGCGAGCTTCCCCTCTCTCTCGCGGCCTCGCGTCCGCCTGCCTCCTCGCGACACTGCCCGTTCCGTTGGAGGGGGCCGAGCCGGGTGGGAGGGGAAGAGGATGGCCTCCGAGGACGGCAGCGGCGGCAACCCGCCGGGGGACGCGGCGGCCGCGCCGCCGGTGTGGAACGCCGCCCCCGCAGCCGGAGCTGGCTGCGGCGATCTGGAGGAGGACCTCCGGTTCCAGTGCTGCGTCTGCCTGTGAGTTACGCCGCGCCTTCTCCTTTTCTCCTCCCATGTTGTAGTGGCCTTGCCGGCGGACGATCCCCTTTCGTTGATTTGTTTATCGTGGACGTTCGTGCTGCGTGACTTCGCGCCCTCGCTTTTGATCCAGTGCAATTCGGCGCTTATTTTCGTCGTTCATAATTTCTTTTTGCATCGATTTTATGCTCTATACATTGCGCCGTTCCTAATTTTTTGCATACAGATATTAACCTTAGATATATTAATGCAAGATCTCCATCTAGGAATACCAGTAGCGAATTGTAGCCATAATTTGCTCTATGTGACGGAAAGGAATTATCGAGTTCGACACCTTGCAACATTCAGGGGAATATCTAAATAGGTTTAGATCATGCTCTAGACCTTTGATGGCGGAGGGCCTGCAAGTCTGTAGTCTGTTTTGTTGCCATTTGTCTAAACTTCGTTTTACATTGGCCTTCTCTTTTAAAAGTGCTGAAAAGGCACATTGTCTTACTGTATTTTCTTTTTGTTTTACTTTGACTGGTTTTGAATCACTGGTGTCAATTTTGCTAAATCACAAATGATGGCATTTAAAAAAAGCACAAATATCTTATGTACTTGTTCAATCTTTCTTGCAGGGAGCTTCTGTACAAACCAGTTGTTATTGGTAAGAGTTTGTTGTTCATGCTAACATAAAGAGCAACTTGATTGCATAGTGTTTTTTTTGAAATTTCATTTGTCAATTACTGGTGCAGCATGTGGACATATGTCATGTTTCTGGTGCGTCCACAAGGCTATGCATATCATCAGGGAGTCCCATTGTGCTGTCTGCAGGCAGCCTTATAAACATTTTCCTAGTATCTGTCAACTCCTCCATCACTTGCTTATAAAGCTTGAACCTGTGGAATACAAAAGAAGGGAAAAAGAGGTACTAGGTGAGTATCCAAAATCCAAATCATTAAACCTCTTTCATAATATAATCAATGCTGTTCATAGTAAATGTTTGTATTTCTTGTGAAGTTTGAATACTGCATGTATTGTGTTTTGTGTATGAATACACTGTCAATTTCGATGCTCTTGCAGAGCTAGTTCAATTTTTATTTGGGTCATGTTTGAGGTGTTATAGAAGTATTTATATTTCAAAAATATTTTGCAACTGCCATCTAAAGTGCTAGAACACAACCAGTTCTACTGAGCAATAATGTAATTTCACAATTTGAATTCAAATTCATCAAATCCAAATTGATAGGGGTCATCAGGGTAGAAGGGAATGTGATGGTGTATTCGTGTAGAGGGTGAGGATGTTATGGCATCAATGGTATAGGTACCTAGTTGGCTGTGCAAACATGGGTGTCAGAGGATGTTGCTGGCTATATGGCGATAGGGATTTGTAAGATTTGGGCGAGATCATTGGATGAGGGGGATATAGGTGAATACATTGCCTTAGGTTTTGTGTCTAATGGATATTGAAGGTGTAGAAAAAGTTCACAATCTTATGCTGAACAACACAGAGTTATTTGCTTGGCAATTACTATGGCAGTTTTTAAATTTCACAATTCACACTATATAGATGAGTCCATCCAATTTTAAGTTTTGGCTTATTTTTTGTAGCACCAGAGTTACAAGAATTACAGCATGCCTAACAAACCAAACATGGTTTCCTCTTCCAATAGCTGTTTGCCTGATTTCAGTAATTAGCACACCTTATTTTTCTGCAAGTTCTTACTGATGTTTTTCTTTTGGTTTCGACTCAGAGGATGAGAAGCGTGTGGATACATATTCTCCGCAAATCATTGAGTTTTTGAACTCCAAGAGCAACAATTGTGGTAAGAATTATGTCGTACAATTTCAATGATATGTGTCTCAGCTCTGAAGATTGCCTCAATTTATAAGATGTGCTACCTTCTGCAAGAAACTGATGGGGAGAATAGACCTGAAGAAAGTAATAGTCGACCTCCACAAGAAATTACATCTGAGGGCAACACTATCAATGAGCATCTGAAGAAAGTTAAGCTGGAGGACGTGTCATGTGCTCTTTGTAAGGAGCTGTTGTATCAACCTGCTGTTCTTAATTGTGGTCATGGTAAGCTTTAAAGCTAGAATAAAAAATGTTACGTATTGCGCTAATTGTTTCACACACTGACTTAGCTTTATTTATGAAAAGTGTACTGCATGTCCTGTTTGTCGTCCTTGGATGACGGTGCACTCAAATGCCAAGTTTGTGGAGGTCTTCATCCAGGAGATTTTCCTAATGTTTGCTTGGATTTGGACCATTTTATCGAAGAATATTTTCCAGCAGAATATGACTTAAGACGAGAGAAGATTCAGCTTTTGAAGGGTGAATGCAATCAAGGATCATCTTCAGGTAAGCTTATCTCACATGGTGTATTTTCTTCTATACCATACTGATATAGCATATTAAAATTAAGGACAAGATCCTTCTATTTTTTGTTTGTTTGTTCTGTGTTTAATCCATGTTAATATTAGTTTAAAATTAAATTTGGTTGTTTGGCAGCTAGTAATTTTCTAACCATAGGGCGATGTTGCTTATATGACGGATTTCTAGCATATGGGGTAGCATTCTTGTGCATGAAGAGATTGATATAGCATGGTACTCCCTCTGGTCATAAGTATTTGACGTTTAGAACAAGATTCCATCAAACTTGAAACTTTACCCATCAATAAATTCTTAAATGCTTAGTTTATTTTTTAAAAAAAAAGTTATGTGAAGATTTACTCTGAAAATCACTATGATAATATCATCAACTTATTAGATTTTATAAATTTATTTCCAATATAAAATTGTGAAAGTTGTACTTTGAGGACTGTAAAAAAGTCAAAAGTCATATATGCTTTGACCGAAGGGAGTAAATCTTACTAGTAACAATGAGTATTATATATTTATATGCCAATAGCCACTGTGGTTTATCCTATGATGTGAAATGCTAAATCTTACTAGTAACAATGAGTATTATATATTTATATGCCAATAGCCACTGTGGTTTATCCTATGATGTGAAATGCTTAGATGAATATTGGCAATAGTTTGTAGAAATTAACCACAAAATTTTATAATACTACCCCAGTTACAGGCCACTGGCCACAACCAGTTCAGGTTACAGCACTGGAAGAGTGAGAGGAACCAGCTTGCTGCTTTCTAGGACAGTCATAGGCAGTTGGTCTCGATCTAGTATAACTCTCTATGATACTGGGCTAGTTCCTTCAAATTGTCTGGAAAGATAGCATGGATAATTTGCCTTTCCTGTTTTGCTATTGGTTGCACGAGTTATGAAAGTGAGATCTTTGTAAATACACATACCTTTTGAAAGGAATACCATAACTGTTTTTTCTTCTTTCATGGCTAACTGGTTTTTTTTGGTGTGGTTTAGGTACTTCAAGCACAAAAGAAGGCAGGGGTAGACCAACAAATAAGGAAAACCATGCACATCAGGATGATGACTTGTCAGATGTTCATATTGGGGTTGGATGCGATTCATGCGGGGTACGCACAAGTTGTGAACTTCTTAAGTTTTGGCGAACATACATCCAATGGATAAACCGAGTCACCTAGTAATATCCACTATGCAGCCCAAATAGTGCTTATTAGTTACCACTTACCAGTAGTACTTTGGGTTTACTCGGTGCAAAAAAAAAAGAATTTCTTTTCTTAAATTATTCACACTAAGTTATTGCAATCTCCGTATTCTATCTTGTTACCACTTTGATGGGAACACATTTTCAAATTTTATTTAATTTATTAGTACTTAATTCAAGCTTGGATTTGTGTTGGAAAATTAGAAATTTGTTTGCAAGACGAGTTTTTCCACAAGTTATGTGTCCAGTTGTTTACTGTTCTCTAGCCTTTCTGGTTTTAAACCTTGTAACATATAGTTTTACACAAAAAGGAAGCCTTAAATATTTTATAAGATACATTTGTATCATGCCTTTATTCTCACTTCTCTGCTAGTACGAAATTGACGAATGCATTGCAGATGTATCCAATACGAGGGAAGAGGTACAAATGTAAGGACTGCACTGAATTAATTGGATTTGACCTCTGCGAAGAATGCTACAATACAAAGTCGAAACTTCCAGGCCGGTTTAATCAGCATCATACCCCTGAACATAGGATGGAACTTGATTGTTCTCAACTCTTCAATGGGTTGATGAGGCTACAAGGTATACACGAGGAGGGCCCAGGAGAGATAATCATAGAAGGAGCATATGTTGCTCCCGACGCTGTGGTGCATATAATAGCAGATGATCTTGAGGAACCGGAGGATAACGGTGAGGAGGATCACTTGCTCTAGAAACGAAGCAGTGGTATTAAGCCTGAATTTCGGCATTGGCCTTTCTTTAATGTTGACTAGGCTACTTGAATCATGAATGGCACTGTCTGAAATGGAGGGATTGAACAAAGCTTGTAGGGGGTCTAACGCCCATAGCCCCTTACTTCAATCTAATGGGCAACATCTTATTTCTGCTTTTGTAAATCTACATTTATGTTGTTATTAATGGAAATACAAATGAGGATATGTGAACTCTATAGATGAATTTGTCCATTGTGTTGTAATCGGCACGACGATCGAACTGCCGCTGCTGCATGCGCCTCCACCCTCCTCGCCCACCAGGAACAACGACGCCGCGCACCCCTTTGGTCGCCACGACACGGAGCCGTTTGGACGAACCGGCCTCCGGCTGCAGACCTGCAGTTCCTCGCGCATTCCGTAGTTCCGTGCATTTTCAAGGCAAAGCCGCAAAGGCAAAGGCACACAGCACGCGAAGGGGGTGAGTGGTGGCGAAGCCGTGACGGGAGAGAGAGGCCACGGGACGCAACGCGCGGGGCTTAGTGGTTGGCCGCGGCTTCATCCAATGGTTGGGCCAGGTTTCGGCTTGGAGTCCTGTGCTGAATTTTTCACCTTTTAATCCTTTTAAAAAACTTATTCTATAAATAGATAAAAAAACTTATTCTATAAATAGATCCGAAAAAACTTATTCTAGAAATAATATTTTTCATGGCGCCAACGTCATTGACGCTGTGGTCCAACATGACGGTACCAATGACGTTGGCGCCATTCCCCTAGCCTTCCGATGAAAGCTAAGTCACTAATATAAAGAGGGACGACGCCGACGATGTTGGCATCAAGGACATTTTTTTTAAAAAAGACCTATTTGTAATTAAAAACGATATATTTGTAATAAAAAATATTTATTTTTATTACAAATAGATCCTTTTCTTCTACAAATAGATTCTTGACATCAAATATATTGGCGTTGTCCCCTTACATTAGTGACTTAGTTTTCATCGGGGCGTTAGAGGAACGGTGCTAACTTCATTGACGTCATCATGTTGGACAACGACGCCAATGACATTGGTGCCGTGAAAAGAATCATTTTTAAAATAAGTTTTTTTTAGAAGTATGTTTCTAAAATAAGTTTTTCAAAAGAATCAAAAATGAAAAATCCAGGAGAGCAAGTTGGCCGGCCCAGCTACTGCGGCTCGCGGGCGATCCCACCTTGGCTGGCGCCGGAGAGAAGCCTCTTGGATGAGATCTGCCACTGGCAGTTGCACGGCTCCACGCAGCAGGATGGACCGATGGATGGATCATAGCCGGACTGGAGGAACCAAAAAATCAGGTGTCCTTAAACCAAAAATGTGTGCTTAACACTATTTTTCTCCTTGCGAAGTTGAAGCACACATTTTCCGTATAACACCGTGCAAAGACATGCGTAGCTACATTTCCAATCTCATGCCCTCATCGCTAGCACATGGCTAGGTTAGCTACGTGTCATTTTTCTTGATTTTATCTAGTAGTATTTGCTACATCTCCCACTTTATTAGTTGGCACGCCATATTCTTTTTGTTAACTGTAGTGGAACGAGAAATGGTAGGATTGAGATCCTTTTCTTTTAAAGTTACTATGCTTTTATCATTGACATATAGATTCAAAATTCATCAAACTCATATATCATTGGTAAAGTCAAGTCACGTGACTCCTTATTCAAAGAGGAAGAGCGTTGATACATGTTAAAGTGGAACAGAGAGAAAAAAATCGTCAGTCACGTCAAAGCGTTTTCTTGGATTTAAATTTTAGTCAGTTGGTCGTCAATGTAAAATAGGTTGGGTTTATTTGGAGTGAGCTACTTCATCATTTTCCGTTAATATAGACTTCTCAAACTATTACCTTGTTTTGACTTTGATCAAAGTTAAACTGTTTCAAGTTTGATTAAGTTTGTAGACAAATATAGTAACATCTATAACATCAAATTAGTTTTATTAAATCTATAATTGAAAAGATTTTTATAATATATTTGTCTTGTGTTGAATATGTTACTATCTTTTCTTTAAACTTAATCAAACTTAGAGCAGTTTAACTTTGACTAAAGTCAGAACGACTTATAATCTAAAACATAATATGAAACAGAGAGAGTATTAAACGACGTGGTTTTAATAACTTTGTATATTAAAGTTTTTTTGAAAAGTTAAATAAATCCATTCATCATTTTACAATAGTTAATACTTAATTAATATATTATATGATCATGACTCATATCGTTTTCTATGTCAGAAAAAAATCCCAATCTCTCTTTGAAAGTCAACATATTGTCAAAGTTTTATGGCTATGTAGCATGCATAAATTTTTACCAACGATGACCTGTGGAAGAGGATGATCCAAGTCCCGACAAAGGACTCATCTCGGAGCCATCGAGTCTTTAGGCCATTTACAATGCAGGGCACTATTATGAGAGGCCTGAGGGTGCATGTAAGATGACCTATAGGTCTCAAATCCGTTTTTTCCACAGTGCAAAGTGACTTTAGGGATATTTTTAATTTTGCATGCCAGACTTTAGCATTTTTTATTTTCCTCATATTTGTTAATTTATAGGAAACTCTAATATTTTACACCAAACACCTCGAAAAGCATAAGAAAAAAAATAAAATCACCTTCCCCTCCCTATTCCACTCTATACCTCTCTCCGCTGTTCTTCCTCCCCATCTGCTGGCACCGCCTTACCTTTTGCCTCCACCTCTATGAAGCAAGTGCCCTTGCCCCCTTCATATTTTCTCTGTCAAGGCGTTGCCCCCCTCCTCCGTGGGAGAAGATGCGGTCGTGGCCACTCCATGCCACCGAGTTCGTCAGATCCGGCCTTGAGCGGTGAGGACCGTAACAACTACTCCGTGCCACCAAGCTCGTCAGATCTGGCCTAGGGAGATGACGCCAGGACTACTTTCCTTGAGCATGCAAGACCACTCTAGCGAGGATGACTCATTTAATCCGACTAAAGCTCGATGATGGCAGTGGAGAAAGCTCAGGAGGGGATTAGTGCTTCGTATCGGCCTCCCCAACGCGATTTCAACTGTTGCCCTGTGCATCACGGGCCTTTGTCCTGACAAGGCTCACGCTTGTCATGTGTCCTTGTAAGGGCATGACCCATACTGACATGGACATGAATCTTCAAATTGGTAAAGGTGAGGCCAAACTTCACCTTACCGTGTGTTGTGAATGGCCTTACAAAACCTATGGAGATTGAAAGAGGTTACAAGGAAATGGACCTTCGCCATTATATCGGTGAAGAGAAACCTTTTATGGTGTCCTTTTCTAATAATGATGCGTATGTAGTTAGAACATACAAAACATGAAAGTCATTAGTGTATTATTAATTGAGTTTTAGTTATTACAAACTTGATAATGAATTTATTTGATATTTTAAAACTACACCTATATAGAAAGTTTTCGTAAAAAAAATGTACTAACGAAAATCAAAATAAAATATATATCTTAATTAGAAAGGAACATCACCGAAGAAAGTTTGTACTGGTGAAAAGGAAAGCAATTCTTCCCTTTTTCTCTGTCAGGGAAAAATCTCTCGAGTGCCTTTTTATCATTCTAAGTTTGTACACTAGCATGAAACTACTACTCATTTCATCCACAAGAGTTAGACATATTACATTATTTTTGTTACTAAGACAAAAAAAATAACTCATATTACATGTAGCAAAGATTAAGTAATGTATGCATGCAAAAATAACTCCTCAAGTTCTAATTAAATATTTGATTTATCTCTTCATTTAAATCTTAGATACATGAAAACTACTAATATAACTCACTTATTTGAAAAAATCAAAATATATAATAAATTTAACATTTGTGGAAGGAAGGACTAACAACTAACGCTTCTCTTTTCAACTCCATGGCATCACAAGCGGGCCAGTTGCTGCTGCCGGTGTATCGCCGCGCCGCGAACTTGACTAGTATAGATTCATCAATTTATCAGGCGCAAAAGACTGAAAGAGACGAACCTAGCCGCTGCGTGGTCGGTCCCAACTCCCAACACGTCGCGGTATAGTTGTATACACACCCCGGACAAGGCACCGGGCGTCGGCAAAGCGTTTCCTGCGTGACCGACTGGAACAAACTTTTTCAGTTGTCGCAACCGCTAGCTCTCGCGCCTTGCCTGCCTGTTGCCTCATGCGCGCGCCGCAAGAGTGAGCACGGAGCCCACCGCCGCGCCCGCATTATTGCGTAACCGCGCCGCAGTATACCGCATGGAACGACCCCGGTGTGGTGCTGAGTCATCCCCCTACTATACTTCTCTCTCTCTCTCTCTCTTTTTTGACGCATCAATGCGCCCTCTGCATGCATGTCAGCCTGATTGGAGTGATTCGAGCCTCTGCCGTGGCTGCAGTAGTGACAGTTGCCACAGACGATGACCTTGTGGATTGAATGACCACTCGAGACAGACACCCACACCATGAGAGAGGCACAGGAAAGAGAGGCGTGTGCGTCTCCCATCCCGGCGACTCCTATGCGTTTCACGCCTCTCTCACAACGGCCTCACACGGGTATAAAAGGCGAAGCAGAGGGTAGAGCTAGGTTGGGTTGGTGCTCGGCTAGGCACGGTGTTATTGCGTGATAGAGCGGAGGGGAGGGGGAGGTGAGGCAGAGTTACCACAGGGACGGCAGCGTAGCCATGGCGACCAGGCCGGGCCCTTTGACCGAATGGCCGTGGCATAGGCTGGGGAACTTCAAGGTACGTAGCCAAATGCTCACCTTACTTCTGATTTCTGAGTGGAAAAAAAAAACATGTTCATCCTTTTCCTTGCTCCCCGGTCCGTTTCTCTTCATGACCTTCAACAGATGCAGTTGTTGCATACAGTAAATGGCCAACCAAATCCAAACCTTAAAATCGCATGCACATCCTAGTACATACAGCTTGCAAACATATATACATCAGCTGCACTGTAGAAAACGAAGAAACGAGGCGAGCTAAAAGATGATCTTTGTCTCGCCCGGCTAGCTTGTTTGACATGCATGGGGGTGGCGTCGTGTGGCATGCAGTACGTGGTGATGGCACCCGTGGTGGCGCACGGCGCGCACCGGGTGATGACCAACGGGTGGGGCGACCTCGACATCGCCTTCTCGCTCATCCTGCCGTCGCTGCTGCTGCGGATGATCCACAACCAGATCTGGATCAGCCTCTCCCGCTACCAGACCGCCCGCAGCAAGCACCGCATCGTCGACCGCGGCATCGAGTTCGACCAGGTCGACCGCGAGCGAGGCTGGTCAGTCACCAACAAGCACACACAACAACAACAACAACAACAACAACAAACTGCTAGCCACCACCACTATATTCATGCATGGTGATTTGCGTGCAGGGACGACCAGATCCTGTTCAACGGGCTGGTGTTCTACGCGGGGTACCTGGCGATCCCGAGCGTGAGGCGGATGCCGGTGTGGAGGACGGACGGCGCCGTGGTGACGGCGCTGGTGCACACGGGCCCCGTCGAGTTCCTCTACTACTGGTTTCACCGCGCGCTGCACCACCACTTCCTCTACTCCCGCTACCACTCCCACCACCACGCCTCCATCGTCACCGAGCCCATCACCTGTAAGCTCGCTCATCTCGCTTCGTTTTTTATTGTTGCCTTCTCGTCTCGTGGGTGTTCATAGTTCATTTAATTAACTTGCTAGTACTGTGTCTCTCGGTTCAGTCTAATAATTATTATACTAGTTGATTGCCTTAGATCAATAGTAATGCAGGCTATGTGCAGAGAGATCATAAATAGTAAGCACAAAGTGGCCAATATGGGCACCTCTCGTTTGTTTAATTTCAAGAAAAACTTTTTGCCACCTGCCAAAAATGACATGCCCTACATTCCTAGTATGTTCTCGAGTTAAAATATGATGGAGTAGTTGCACTCCTCAGAATAACGCATTCTAGATAATAAAGAATTCGTGGTAGCTAAGAGCAACACACATGAAAGTAAAGAATGACCAGCAGGAATCAAATTAAAGACACTGTACGGATATGGCCCTTTCCGTACAGTATTAATTTCGGACCAACAGCTCATCTTCTACCAGAAAAAAAGAAATTCACAAATGTTCTGCCACATCATTTATGTTCTCTGACTATGAACAGTAGCACAGTATCTTTTTTTTTTTTTGCAATGCACCTTTTCATGACAAAAGAAGGAAAAAAACACTTACAGGATTTGATATGTCCAGTCTGAGCTTCACACTGTCGTAGAGTAAACGGCATAAATTGGCGGTACCTGCTAGGCAGAGAGAGGCCCGTCCAGCGTACAAGAAATGCGAAACGCATGTGACTTCCTGAATTGCAGTGCTGATGTGTTCGATTCAGTTTAGGACCACTCCCGGTGCAGGCCAATAGTAGGAGTATTACCTTTCCTTACCAATTTGACCTATAAATGCTGGAAAGAACGGCCGGTAGCTACTCCTATTGACATTTCACATGGCACTTGCAGAGCTTCAGTGAACAGTCTACAGTTTACAGCACAGAGCCTGCAGTTTACAGTACAGAGAGTGCCCAATAAAACGCGATATAAATATTGCGGCTTGGAGAAAATGCAGTTTGGACCACCTCCACAACCTTCTGATCAACTATTTAGATTTACCTGTTGCTATTACTGATACTGAATGGAAAACTGAAAACAAACATAAGTAGAGTACTTCTTTCGTCCTACAATGACTTCTTTTTTTTTTTAACGAAGTTAAAAAATTAAAAATAAGAGAAAAAAAATCGAAGTACTCCTCGTTAATAAGAAAGTAGTATTGTGAGTGGTAGTTAGGGGTATTGAAGGGATAAAAAAATCTTAATTTACGGATGGATGGTAGGTAAGAAAGTAAAAAAAAAGTTTTTTATGGACAAGGTTAAAGGACTAGAAATGAAGTCTTTTTAGGATGAAGGGAGTAGTTTTTTATTAAACGTTGGCAAATACAGGTCCTACAAGTAGAACAATTCAAAAGGGATTGATCGATACTATTATAGTTGCTTTCTAAGTACAAGAAAAGATCATACATCTGGGAGGAGGCTATTACCTGAAATTGAACGAGGTATTTTAGCTATAAAACATCAGTGTTCTTTTCATGCATAGGTACTGTTGGTATTTTAGAAAGCACAAATATAAGAGTATACCTACCCTGTTAATGCACAATTACTATTGGCACTTACAACAATTTTATACATTGCAGCTGTTATTCATCCTTTTGCTGAACATGTGGTCTATTTCATACTGTTTGCAATCCCCATACTGTCAACAATTTATTTGGGAAATGCTTCGGCCATGGGCATTGTGGGGTACATTGCTTACATTGACTTCATGAACAACATGGGACACTGCAATTTTGAGTTGGTGCCAGGGTGGATTTTCCAAATCTTTCCACCCCTCAAGTATCTGATCTACACCCCATCGTAAGTGCAACACTCTTCTCTCATGTATCTATCATAGAAATGTATTACCAACGTGATGACAGATGAGATCACTGAATTCACATAACTTGAAGTTCATCCTCGTGAGTTCACAAACCCAATGCTAACAAACAAATGCTATTTCCTTCTGCAGGTTCCATTCTCTTCATCATACGCAGTTCCGCACAAACTACTCGCTATTCATGCCATTTTATGACTACATATATAACACCATGGACAAGTCATCTGACGAGCTGTATGAGAGCTCACTGAAAGGAACGGAAGAAACACCTGACCTTGTTCATCTCACGCATATGACCAACTTGCAATCAGCCTATCATCTAAGGATAGGAATTGCATCCATAGCCTCCAAACCATACAGCGACTCTGCGTGGTACATGTGGACGTTATGGCCCTTGGCATGGCTGTCAATGGTACTTGCATGGATTTATGGGTCCTCAGCATTTGTCGTCGAGAGAATTAAACTGAACAAGATGAAGATGCAAACATGGGCAATACCAAGATACAACTTCCAAGTAATCACTTCCTCTTGCTTATGCATTTCTAAATTCAAAGGTATGGATTATGGAAGATACTAACTGTTCCGTTTTTGCACTCTGCAGTATGGCCTTACGTGGGAGAGAGAACCAATCAACGACTTAATTGAAAAGGCAATATTGGATGCCGATATGAGAGGGGTTAAAGTGATTAGTCTAGGACTACTAAATCAGGTGTGGAGTTCTTACCTTTAAAGCTCTGTAATAAGAATCAAATTAATAGTTTAATGGCATGGTAAAGGTTGAACGTAGCATAAGAAAACGTGCCAAAAATAAACAATAACAAGAAATGCTCATGGATGTGTCCTCTGTTTCATGTTAAAAATATGATTTATTGAAAAAGGACAGCAGGAGTGCACAAATTTAAGTTTGTGCTATTTTTAGAAATTCTAAAATTACATTTAGAGTGTGTATAATCCTGAATCATCATGAGAACTGAGCATTTTTCCCCTCTTTCCTCTTCAGGCAAAACAGCTCAATCGAAATGGTGAACTATTTAGACAGAAGTATCCAAAATTAGGAGTTCGAATTGTCGACGGAAGTGGCTTAGCTACTGCAGTGGTGCTAAAAAGTATTCCTTCAGATGCAAAGAAAGTTTTTCTTCATACAGGCACTTCTAAGATAGCTCGTGCTATTGCCATGGCACTATGTGGCAGAGGTGTCCAGGTATAATATATATATCAATCTGCAAATCATTGTTGTCTTGAATATATTTTGGTTCTTTTTCCTCATAATTTTTGCCCTAAATTGCATTACATTAATCTGGATCAGGTGATCATGGATGAAAAGGAGGTATACCACATGCTCAAGTCACAAATACCAGAGAACAGGGCAAGCTATTTGAAACTCTCGAGCGACGACGAACCTCAGGTAAAAGTAATGTTGCAAGCAATGGTGACAAACTCTCAAGCAACATGATGCATCTGTAGACTCTTCTACTAGTAATGTTAAAGAGTAGCTTATATTCATGCTAATACTTCGTGTTATTGCAGCTTTGGATAGTAGACAATATTGACGACAACGAGCAAAAGATGGCGCCAAAAGGAACAATATTCATTCCCATATCACAGTTCCCCCTTAAGAAACTTCGCAAGGACTGCACTTACATGAGCACCCCAGCAATGAGGATCCCGGAGGAAATGAAGAACATCCACTCTTGCGAGGTAATACAGATATGCTATCTGCTTTATTAATCTGAAAATATGCGACATCAGAGAACCTCTTCTTA
Organism: Oryza officinalis; assembly: GCA_008326285.1. Classification (NCBI taxonomy): domain Eukaryota; kingdom Viridiplantae; phylum Streptophyta; class Magnoliopsida; order Poales; family Poaceae; genus Oryza; species Oryza officinalis. Next base: position 43,569,369 of record BDMV01000002.1, on the reverse strand, counting down.
ATAGTACTACTACTTTGTGGTCAGAATTGGCTTCCAAGAAGGGTGATGAGTGCTTGGCACATTGCTGGAATACTTCATGCTCTAGAAGGATGGAACATGCACGAGTGTGGGGATGAGATGATGGATGTTGAGAAATCATGGTCAGCTGCCATTCGGCATGGATTCCTTCCTCTCACTAAAGCTTGACACCTTTGGAAGCATGGATGGTGCATTCCATGCTAGTAGATGATGCTATGATTTCCAGCAACGGCGTAACCCATTCATTATCTAGCTTGGGAACCAGATGGATTATTCACTTATCTTACTATGTTTGTAATGCCGAGCTTGGGTACTGATGAGTCATGAGGAGGCACAGTGCGAACGTGCTTAATTCCAATAGCTCAGTATTTTATAATCTATAGTCTATGTCAGTTCTGTAACATTACGTTTATCTCTTATTTGAATCCTGTGGTGAATAATTAAAATAATAGGCAATGTTTTCTTGTTTAGACTTCACAAAGAAAAACCTGACTGATCGCACGGTCAGTGCTCTTGAGACGAGACAAACAAAACTAGGTAAACTAAGCTGACTCACTCCTAGTATCATTTTAGCCTTCCCTTGAGTTTGATTCGACACTGTAAAATTCGCCCATGACGCTCTGCACAAAATCTCTGAATCTAGTGGCAAGACCGCAAAATCAGATGCCTAACTGGCCTCACACTTCTAAATAAAAAAAGTTGCATTCACAGTTCGGCCGAAAAGAAAAATGGTTTGAAATGCTACGTTCAAAATTAAACCATCGATCTGTTAAGCACGAAGCACCAGTGGTCTAGTGGTAGAATAGTACCCTGCCACGGTACAGACCCGGGTTCGATTCCCGGCTGGTGCACGTTTTTAACTTCTCTTACTTTTCTTTTTTTTTAACCGATCCGATGATTATGCTATCCACAAAGTAAATACGCAGAGTATCCGACTATTAACCGCATATATTGATTTAGAGTGTACTCTCTATCAGAGTATCAGACTACTAGGCGACTATCAACTGCATATATTGATTCAAAGTGTACTCTCTAGTATCAGACTACTAGGCATACTGTATGTTTATGTCATGGAAGAGTGGGGCAGTGTATATCTGGTATTCTTCTTTCTTGCATGTTGAAAATGAATGAAAATAGTGCTTGAAGAAGGCAGGAATGCTCCACATACAACTGATTCCCCAATATAATGCATTGAGCTAGAGCTATATCATGGCAGAGAATTCACATTCCAGAATTCTTTACATCACTTGGTATTGGTAAAAGGAACAAAAGAACGGGCAACCAAGCATACTGCTTTGCACGCAACCAAGCTGGGAAAAAAAGGACAGCAGTTCGTATATGAGCTGTTGGAATATTTAAGTGCTGAACCAGCAGTCTGTAACTCTGGATTGTTTATCCTATTCCAGAGAAAAATTACTATATCATCTTTCTGGACGATACCATCAAGGGCTCTGCAGCATGCATTGACTTCCTTGAATCACTTGAATAGCAGAGTAGAGAATTCATAGGTTAAGCCCGGGCCCTCGATTTAGATCCTGTGGCAGTATATAAACGTTTGCAGTCAGCTAATGCAATTTAATTGATGAAACAGACGAGTGCAGCAGCAAATTATAGAACCGCTCATCTATACATATGGAGACGCAAGGTAAATGCCTCACAGAATCAGCATTAAGAAAACCATATTTTAGGGGGAGAACCTCAACTTCCTAAATGCACATATAGATGCCATCAGAAACTTACTTAAGATGCGTGCTTTGTCTCGGCAAAACTCACTTCCGCAACGACATTTGAATGCCTTCACAGGATGGTCGACATCATCAAAATCAATCCCATAGTCCTGCAGGTAAACACAAGATCATGGCAAACTTCGAAAAATGCCTTACAGCAGGGAGTGCTACATATGCTACATGATTCAACCAAACAAAGGGGGGATACTATCTATGGGAAAAGCACTAATGAGTATCAAGTCACAAGGTGGCCACCAAAAGGTCTAAAAGCCCAAAACATGAGATGAAAGCAAATTCAACTAGAATGTCTGAAAATGGTTATAGTCCACATGAAATGGAGCTTAAATTTAAATTGCGGAGTACAACCTACCCATGTGAGTTCCTCAAAAGGCTCTATTATCCTTGTTGTGAAGAACGCCAGCTAACCAAAAAATGGAAGACGGAGAATAAGCTCAATATGGTTTAACTTGGACTAATATATATCAGTAACAAGCTAGAGTTGAAAAATACATGGTAATAATGGTGGTCGGGCGTCTCGATCTCAACAGGTATTCCTATAATATTAGCATCAAAGCACCTGAAAAGCGTACAATATATGCCAGGTCAACAAGGAAGAAGTGTTAGATTCAGCAGAGCACGAAAGCAACATTTTTTAAGAAATACTTATATATTCAAATTTTGGATAAGACTTTTTTCTGTTAGCTAGCGTCAAACAAGAGCAGTATTGACTTAACTATCTTGATTAAGTGCTGACATCAGGCTAAGCTGCACCCAACAATCACTAATCTACGATTTTGTTCCCAGTTTGTAACGAGAAATATCATATAATGACAACACTGAAAAGCACATATTAAGTTAGTTCGCGGAACCAGGGTTAAACGTTATGGTCCAGGAGGTTTTCGCTGGGACTCCACTGGTAGCCATTTACCAGTCACACCAATTGCCAATTTTCATTGAAATTTCCTACACTTTCAACTTGAAGCACACATCGTGGAGTACTCACTAAATCAAGCAGAACAGTCAGAATAATGTACATCACCAGGTTCTCACTGGGAAAACTAGAAAGTGACAAGAACCAGCTGGTCCCTGTTTTTTTTTGTTTACCCATCGCATAGAAGCAACAACTTCATGTATTACAGAGGACTCCATAACAATCATTACACGTTCTGGTAAAAAAAGAATCCATTATTATAAAAAAATAAATGGATACCTGTGGTTTATAAATCTTGCGACGTTACCATAAAACGTGGCATCTAGACAAAGGGCTTCCTCATCCTTAAGAACACCTTCGGTGCCCCAGTCCGCATCAAGTAACAATGGGTATGTGTGCTTTGCTTTACCCGTCTTTTGAATTGTACGGTCATACAGCTCAATGTTTGTTAATATTTCACCAACATACTCACAAACAAAAGCGCCTCGAGGAAGTTTTTCAGTACTGCGCAATCCCCATCCTTTTTTTCCAGGGGTTAAGAACACCTGAAATTTTTAGAAAGAACAAGGGAAATTATTAGAACACGTAAACAATGAGATGTTTGCTCTGATGAGCACATGATCATACACATAATGTACTATCACAACAAACAACTGCTGCAGTTAATATCATAATTCAACAATATTTGGCAGTTGACAGATTATTGTCAAGCTAGCAAAAACTTTGATATATTACTTACCTGTAAATGGCGTGTGATGCCTCGCTGCACCACACGGTTTCCACAATTTCTAGTGCAGCCGCATTTTCTCCAGCACTCCTTGATGAATTTCCTTGTAAGGTGTCCTTTACAAGGACCAGGATTCGTTTCTGTGTTTGATGAATCAGAATCTACTTCTATCTTCATTCGTTCGTTTGGGCAAATCTTGCAGTAGAAATGGGGATGTTTAAGTGGTTCTCGAATCATTGAGATACAACTATCCAGAAATGCTCCCTTAAGAAGGCCATCTGTTGTATAAGAAAACTCTCCTCCTGTTTCTGCAGCACACGCACAAGGAAGTGATTGTGCCAGACAATCTCTGAAACAATCAGAACAGCAATTGTCATCTCCGATTCTAGCAAGGGAGATGTTTACATAGGCTTCTTGAAGTGTGATATTGTGTGGTATGTAGTGAAATGGAGGAGGAAGAATCCCATTGCCATATTCATTAATAATTGGAATCCTTAAACGTTCTTCACCTTTTGTGATATCATTGACATCATGAGGTGGTCTGTTGGCACCAATATGTAGTTCATGCGGAATAACCGGCATATTACTAGAATTCTGGCTAACTCCAGCAATAGTGCAAGAGGAAGAAGTACCACCAAGGCTTATGACATTATTAGGTGTCATAAAAGACGAATTAGCTTGATTTGACTGCAATATTTGTGGCACTGAAGGTTTGGACAAAATGTCCAGGGCAGGAACAGTTTGTATGATGCCTCCATGTCTAGGTCCACTAGATTCAACAATACACTGGCAAGTATCTTTAATAAGATTCATAAAAGAGAAATTGGGTTCTAGGATCTTGTATTTCCTAAGGCATCTAGCCTCCATTTTCTTGCAAATTAATTTAATGTCAGGCAGATGAAAATCAGAACGGTTTGCCAGGGAAGAGTTGTATGTGAATGATAGTTTCCCTGCCCCAGAATTTGACAAAACTACCTCAATGTTGGATGGAGAATCCTTGCTGCTTAAAATTTCCTGGTTGCTACACGCAACAGCCCTGTTCCTTTCATGCGCACCAGAGACACCTTCATGCTTCTGATCATGGTGAGCACCAGAAGTCCTCCGTGCATCTTCATAACATTAGAAAATCCAAAAGACTTAGTTAGAAACGAAGTAAAAGAGCTAGCAACAAGCCAAAAAAAGAATATTAACATGACAGCAACAAAAAATGACACTTTCTGCAGGAAGCAAAGGATATCTCTAGAATACTTCAATATATCAGTATCACTAGACAAGCATGCTCGACACAGAGTAGAACAGGGATTTAAAGGACTGACATTTGTACAGTTATTAGAGATCAAATGCTAGACCAATTCTTTGCCAGGAGATATCAGCATCCAGAGCTCTAGACCTCCCTGCCCCATCCCCCAAAACAACAGACATAAGCACATAATCCCTCAGACGTCCACACATCAATTTCTATAAATCCAAAAAAACAACCACATGCTTTTTTTTTGGCAAAAAGTGTATATGATATGTGAATAAATTCCACAAAAACAACACTACCTTTCACAAAACTATAAAAAATCACACTTCTAAGCAACAATTTTCAGATAGCTTTGTGAACTTACTCTCTATGTATACCATTATAGTGGTATACGCCCACTCTTTGACCAAATTTGACGACACAACTCGAAATAATCTCTCTGGCCAAATATAAATGGTCTTTAACTTAATAGTCACAATGCACAATTTTCACAATTTCTCTGATCGCAATATATTGGCAACAACATTATATTGATATTAGTTTTACTTTTGCATATATTGACAACCCTAGTTCAAAGGGAGTGACCACAAAATCCCACAGCAATATTACTTAAATAGAGGGTCTTTTCAAATCCAAGTTTGAGGATCATGATTCTTATTGTGAAAGTAGTAGTAAAAAATTCTCTTTAAATAATAATGTACTCATGTCTAGCAAAATGCTTTACAGTACACGCTTGCTCTCAAAGCCTCAACACCCCATTAACTGGAATTTAGATAAAGTATTCCTTTCAACTCTAAACCATAAGTAACTCAATTTTTTTTTAAAAAAACTAAATGTGTAGGTAGGAAGCTGATTAACAGACCAAGACCATATTAACATATCGATAAAATGGCACTGAAGTTGATAACAATACGACCCAACAATTAAACTTACCCCATGAATTCCCAACAATAAATAGTCATTAATTTTGGATGGTCTATGAATTAACAGCATTATGAAAGTAAATTGATGATGGATACACTAATATTGCTTTTATGCAGCCGGTTTAGATACAGTCGTCAAATTTCAATATGTTGTTACTGCACCACTGCCCATTGCCCAAAAGATGTTTTCGAACGGATGGAGTGGAGAGAAAAACATTAGATTAACACACTCAGGTAGACAACATAACAGGCTGGGCTACCTGTATCTTTTAGTTTATACAATAAAACTACATTAATTTGTGGGAATCCATTAACAAAGCATTAAAAGGTCAGCATTTTCATATATATTATTAACACTATGTCGCCTACAAAGATATTACCTTTGTGAGTACTGGGGGCTACAACTTGTGGACAAGTAGTCGCCACTGGGACCTCAAAAGTTTGAAGGTCTTGACCATGGCATAATACAGCAGAATTATTTTCAGCAATTGTTTTATCCTCTGCAATACTAGGGCATGCATGTGGTTCCTTGATCAGTAATTGTGAAGAAGGCAAATCCAAGTGGGCCCTGGTGAATTTCTTCCCATTAACAGTTCGGGCAGACAGTGTGCCTTGTCCCTGCTGTGCTGGAGCTTCAACAAACTCTCTATTGTCATTGCCATGCATCTTGGATGTAGGATTTTGAGAACGCTGTTTTGTCTTAAGCTTCTTGTTACATTGGTCTGCATCAAGATTTGTCTCATTAGCTTGCCTTTTCTGTCCTTCCTGGTACATCACCAAAACTTGAATCAAATCAAAATGGCAGATTAATGAAATAATAAGATATATGGTGCTCACATAGTAAAGGATAAAACTACACTACTGACTTAAAGCACCAAATATTTAATAATAGGGCAGAACAAAGCAAAAAGATTGTACTTTGGGATCTGAATCATAAAATATAGCATCAGCAAGAGCCAGATAATTATCAGCTTCTATATGCACCCAATTGTAATCGAATAATTTTAGCAGATTATTCAACACGGGCACAGCAGTTTCCTTTAGGATACCAATATCAGCCATGGCTCTGATAGCAGCATCAAATCTAGCCTTGGAAATCTTTGGAGGAGCCATCCTGCTTGCAGTGGAACAAATCAACATGGCACATTAACACATGATATCCTTTGAGAAAGCAAGTGATAAGAAAAACCATATACACATACTAAGCATGGTATCACAAACATCTTACGAATGTACAATGAAGTTAAGATTGTGATACATTATGAGAAGTTGTGGACTAAGCACATAAGATAGGCTACAGGACCAACCACAAGAGTACTCCAGGTACAGGCTAACTTATTTATCCTTGGAGAAGAGCTGTGCTTATGTCTGAATTTTCAATCTATTGTACATGTTAATATTATTCTTTCAGTCAGTGTTTGAAATAGATAACTCACCAGATAATTGCCACAGACCATCTACTTGATTATAGGAACAAATTAAATATTTCGAGGAATAAACTTAACAAATAGCACTATAACCAGAATGGTTATATATGTCAGGGGAAGTGACTAGTTTTCATGATACAGGAGTGCAACAACGCATACTACTTGAGAAGTTGGCATCCAATCTGCATTATCTCTCCGTGTGCATGCAAAGTTAGACAACTTGAGCAGCATTCAGAAATTTACACCTTGTTCAGTGTTACATGAGGCAGTAATGTTCTGTAAGATGTGTCTATGGTTTAGTATAAGAATTCTGAGAGTGTGTAAGACATGTCATATATTCGTGAATTATTTCTTTTGCTGAGTCGATAGAGTTTGGAATTGGATAATATCATCAATTTGGATGCCCATAAAAACAATTGCATTCCAAAATGCTGAGTAAAAAAAATAACTCTTACGACAATCCCATGTCACCCTTTTTCTCTTTGCCATTGGGTTTGGCCATTCCAGTCCTTAGCTGAGATGTGGAAGCTGCTGACCCTGCAAATACAATAGTGTCCATGAACAGAAGCAGAATACATATAACCTTTAGCTCAATTGTTCATGTTTCTCTGCCATCAGAATGCAGTAACAAAAACAAACATCATAAGAAATCATGCTATAAAACTTTTTATGTCAGAAATTGGCACTTTTAGGTTATGTGAGCAGTACTTTCTGTTCAGAGAACTGTTCAGGCTACAGTACTAATAATATCTTTTTGAATTGCAGTAGTCCATAAATAGGCGTATAATGATCATTTACTAAATATAGTTATAATGTAAGCCATAGTGTTGAGTTAATAAGACTAATAATATGGGCAGGTGGTTACCTTGTTCACAATGGACGAACAAGTTCAAAAACACATAAATATGGTTTGTAGAGGATAGGATTTCCTCAAAAAAGATAAAAGTTCCCTTCTTAATTAACATATTGAATACAAACAAAGTAAAATTAATTTCAGTTCATAACAAACGCAGGAAATTGCAGTACTATCTGATCGGTTTTGAAATCCAGTCTACAACTCTACATGGGTGAATCCACCCATTTGATACTACAACATCCCATTGCAATTGCCATGGAAGGAACTTGCAGTCCTAGCTAGATCACTCACATCAACAAGTCTATTGTTGTTCTGAAACATAAGAATGCCAATTCTGTCCTAGCTATATTATATCCTTCTGCATTTGACTGAGTTAATTCAAACAGTTGCTCAAAAAGGCTTCAGCAAAAAAATTGTGGGAAAACTGTAGCAACAAACCTATGGAAATATATTTCAATATTTCCCATGCAATCATTTTTTGTATAAAACATTTGAAATATCTGGTCAAATTTCCCACCAAAGCTATGCGCAACTCGATTAAAGCTTATTTGAATATATAATTTATTTTATATATAACTCTTTCTTCTATTTCTACAAATAAAATTGCATTTTCAATCTACATAGCTATAATCTAGGCCAACCATGACTAGTGGCATATATCTTTCTCTTTTTTTTACCTCAATAACGTGGTAATTTCTAGGCCTTGAGAGCAAATGTGTTGGTTTCATTTAACCTTCACCAACTTATATAATATTCCCTCTATCAAAAAATATAAACACTTTTGGAGTTTTTCATGGAGATTAAGAATAGGGGTTAAATTACATTAGGGATGATTGTGATTGGTTGAGGTGGGAAAGTAGATGAAGAAATTAAATGAGGGATGGTTGAGATAAGGGAGTAAGTGGAGAAGTAGCTATATTTTCAGACGGAGGAAGTAGATAGAATCTAGCCTTTTGAACAAATACCCAAGGCTGCATTCTGATACATTCTCACCTTTTGAACAAGTACTCAATGTTGCATGCATCTAATTCTTCACATAGCACGCCTCCAACTCCGAACATGGAGCTCACAAGCCGGCACAACTACCCGCATGATGGATTTGGGGGCAATGGTGCCAAAGGCACGCCCAGATCTCACAAATTTTCACACATGAAAACTAAGCAGGAGAAGCAGCCTTATTGTGATCACAGAGCAACAAGCGAGCAACTCAGAGCGAGTGAACAGGCACCAAAAATACTATACGAGCAAGCTCCTCAACCTCGGAGCGATCACATTCGCACTCAAGCAACGCGGAATATCGAACTTCGCAGAAATCGGCCGAACAAAACCCTCATCGAGGAGCCCTCACCCCGCATAACAACAGGGGCGGACCTAACGTGGTGCATGTCCCCCCAGCCAAAACCCCAATTTGCTTTAGAGGAAAGGCGTGTATAGAGAGGGATGAGAAGGAGGATGTGCGCGTATGGGGGGCTCACCGGCGAGGATGCGGCGGAGACGGCAGGACCGCCGGCACCGCTGCTCGCGGGATGGGGATCGTCGCAGGCGGCGGCCGGCTGTCGAGGAGACGGGAGGGGAAGCCGAGGGGGCGCCGGGGCGGACTAGGGCGCGAGGAGGAATAAGAGAGGCCACCTGCTACGATGTTTGGCGGTACGGGCTTCTTGTACCCCGGCCGGTCCCCGTCTCTCTGTGTGTGTGGATCCACTTGCCACCGGCTGTAACAAACCCGGTGCTTTGGGTTGGACACAGCTCCATATTCCATTTTACATCCGTGTTATATGTACATCAACGGGGGGTGTCTGTCAATATAACTTACTTTTCTTTTTTCTCACCTTATAATTAATGACGATTGATTTCCGTTCGTGGTTGAAGGAATATCCTGAATAGGAGAGGACCATTTAACTCCTGAGTGTGTGTTTTGGTTTGTTGATAAGGGTGGATGAGATGATCAGAACAGGAAATATTCCACGTGAATGCTGAATGAGCGTATCCGGTCAAATTGATCGGGCGAGGATATCCTATCCAACCTTGAACATGAACCAAACGTATACTTTATCGTATCTAGCCCTCCAATTTTCTTAACTTTTAATTAATTTCTATTCATAGATTTTCTTTTCCTTCCATAGATACAACGTTGTAAGAAAAAGTAAGTTATAGAAAAATATGTTTTATTTATATTACAGTGTACATCAACAATATAGGTTTAATATATTTGTCCCTGTGTGTGTACACAACTGAAACAAACCTGATGCATTGGGTTGTACACAACTTCATGTTCTATATTTACATCCGTGTTACTATGTACAACAACGATGTATCTGTCAATATGACTTACTTTTCCTTTTTCTCACCTTCTAATTAATGAAGATTGATCTCCGTTCGTGGTTAACATGATATCGAGATGGCCATCTAACTGTTGAGCGTGTTTGGTTGATGGACAAGAATGGATGAGATGACCAGGAGAGAAAATATTTCACAAGAATTTTGGATGAGTGTATCCAGCCAAAATGGCCGAATGAGAATATCCTATCCAACCATGATCACGAACCAAACACATACTTATTGTATCCAGAGCTACAACTTATTTTCTTTTTTTTACTTCTGATTAATCTCCATTCATGCCTTTCTTGTTCCTTCCATATATATGTGTGTGTGTGTTTGTGTTTTATTGGTGTTCCCGTGTACATCAATAGCTAGCTTTACTGTACTTATCCTACAACTTACTTTTTCTTTCCTCGACTTCTAATTAAGGAACATTGATCCTTATTTAGCAACGCGGCTTTTCTGTTTTCGTATCATGATTTTATCTTCTCTTGTATGTAGCAGCGGTTTAGTTTTGTTGTGTTTGTCCTCACGACTTGCTTCCTCTTTCCTTGACTTAATTAATATATGTTTGTGACTTCCCTATTTCCATATCCATGTTTTTATATGTGCTTTCATGTATATTTATGTTTTAGTTTTGTTGTATTGGGCCTCACATCTTATTTTCTCTTTCCTCAATTTATAATTAACGAACACTGATATCTATCCAATAAACGACACAGTTTCTCTGTTCCCATGTCCATGTGTTTCATAAGTGATTCCGTATACATGGTTCAATTTTATTGTACCTAGCCCCGCAACTTGCTTACTATTTTCTCGACTTCTAATTAACGAGCATTGATCCTTTTATAGTAATCGACACGCCTTCTCTTTTCCCATATCTATGTTTTCATCTATGCTCCTATGTACATCAATGGTTCAATTTTAGTATGTCTGGCTCATGTTGATCTTTGTTTGGTAAGCAACTATGACGTAGCCTCATAACTAACACATAGCGACAGGAGCAGCCAGGTCATGCCCATTCACTGACGTAGTGCAAATGCAGCACAATGTTGTTTCTACCTGATTCATGGTTCTTATCTTAGTCCTATAAGATCCTTGACGTAGAGCTTGTGGGAAAAAACATATGATAGTATCGATGTTCAGGGATAGGGGTGGGCGTTTGTTTTCCTTGTTCTTATCACGAAAACATTGCATCATTTGTTGTAATTGCATTTCTCAACATCTTCATATGAAGGGAAGGAGAGGAGAACACAACAACATCATAAAGACAACAACATAAAGACTACAAAATAGATTTAAATCTCTTTCAAATATGGGACTAATATTTCATTAGTTAGCTTCGTACTTGAGTCAAAACGAACACATGCTAAATGATCGTTAATCAACCTGTAATTCCATAGATTGGCTCTAGTTGCTTGGGAGATGGAGTTTCCTATGAAGATCAATGCGGTATTTGGATAGGTTTCCTTGGCAAAACTTACGAGACAAGCACATGGGAGAGGAAGCACATAACAAGCTGAGCAGTTGATGTGAACGCAACATGTGAACAGGGAGCATCGTCCATCATATATATGTGCTCTAGATTTTTAAATGTTGCACATGATGGCCTTCAATGGTCAATAAGTATTTTTATGATGTTTTATTGTTTCATTTTACAAAATTTGCATCGTGTTATGTAAATGTTTTAGTAAGATATTACGGTTTATATATTTTATTTGTTTCTTGTTTTATAGAAAATGTTTTAATATTTCGATTTCAATCTGCTTGTTTCATATTTGGCCTTTTATCAACTAAAACAGTTTAAACATTTATTTTTTTCTTGGATCAAGCGCCTGATGACCGATGCTACGTTTAAAAAAAAAAGAGGATGAGTTCAGACAACATTGATAGGATCGTTGCAAGTTAAGATTTCACGAAAGCGGAGATGTTTTTTCATCTCTCGAGGATGTCCCTCATTTCACTAGTACAGAAACAGCCTTTCCGTGCGGGCCGAAAGGCACCTTTCCGTGCGGAAGGCCTGCCCGCACGCGCGAAAAGGTCTGGGAAAAGACCATTTTCGCGTGCGGTCGGCCCAACCGCACGGGAAGATCCATTATCCCGTGCGGGTCGCTTAAGCAGACCGCACGGGATAAGTGATCTTCCCGTGCGGTCGCATTAAGTGGACCGCACGGCATTCGCTTATTCCGTGCGGTCCACTTAACGCGACCGCACGGGATAAGGGATCTGCCCAATTTTTTATGTGCATATAAAATAGTAAAATAGTATTTTATATGTTGTTTATTATTTTATGTGAATATATTACCTTATCTCTCTCCGTCTCTCTCACTCTCAGTACGTAATAGTATACATACACATGTCTCGTATTAAGAATATTGAACGTAATTAATTATTTTTTCATGGAATTAAGATATTAAATTTGTACGCATGCATCACATATGTATATAATATACGTATCACCGCGTCTCGCAATTTACAGAAGTTTAAAAAACCACATAAAATATATCCTTAATTAGAAATATTTGTACTAGCTAGCTACAATACATATGTTCTTTTTCCCACTCTCTAAGTCGTTTGAAGGTATCCTCCGTCGCAAGCTGGCTCTCCGGATCGTAGAAATCGCCCAAATGGTTGCAGACATCGCGGCGGATGAAGCGGCAAATATCTGCACACAAGTTTAGTATGGTTCGATCGTCGAACCGGTTCGCTACAACTGGAACGGACGGGATCTGTTTCAGAAGGAATACACATTGTTATAGTTAGGAAAGTTATAAAAGATCTTATAATGTGTGAAAAGATATTTTCTCTCGACTTACTTCTTCAAACTTTGTAGTGTATCTCCCGTTGAGTCTAAGCATCTCGCATACGTAGTATCCGCATAAATTAGTCTGTGGTGGTTGCTTAAAACACTATGTTGAAAAAAATTGTATACTTCAATATTTTGAGTGAAACAAGTATATGTAAGAAATGTCGGAACAAGAGACATGTAATTACCGGCCATCTTGTCTTCACGAGAAGCTTCTTCTTTTGTGGATTATTGATTGGTCCACCGTGGTCTACGTAATATCTGTGTGCTCTATAAAGACAAAACAATTATTTGAGTCAATTATGTGTATTCGAGAGTACAATAGCCAACATTTAGTAAATGGTGCATAACAGGACTTACAAATTTAATATAACGAGAAACTCTGTAAATGTTTCCTCGCCATAGTGCGCCGGATCCAGCACTACGGCCAGGTGGTCCCGTGGATATATCAGAAAAAGTATGTAATGATCGCTGCAAAGAAGATATGTTAGTTGTATGTGATATCGTACTAAAACATAAGTACTACAGAAGAATCATAACGTACCGCAGCGCGTAAGGGACGAAGAGGACAGTTTTGTCTTTGTGCGCAACCATCGCTCTGCCCAAGTACAGTGCTACGCCGACCATCTTTTTCTTGTGCATTTTTTCGACGACCTCTTTTTTCTCGGACGTCGTTTTACCTTTGAGCTCAGCGGAATCTGCACGAATATTCACCGTGTGTTCCGTCCAGCAAACCCTTGTTGGGTTTATGTATCCTACTGGATGGTTGGCCTTTTCAGCGGCGTGGAATTGCATCCTAAGTAATAAAGCGGGTAATTTATCAGAAGTTAGTTAGCAAATGAATTAATATATGACATTAATTACGAATGACTTACAGGCAAAATGCAGCAACGAGATTTATATCCATTTTGTCCAGCTTGAATAATGCGTGAAGGTCGTTGAAATCGATTACCAGCATCCCATTTGGGCCACTGGTGAAAGCGTTATCCGGGACCTTCACAGTAATCATGCCCAGGCCTTTTTTAGATGCCTTCAGATACCAGTCATGCATCAGCCTCATTTCCCAAGGCAGGCCTTCCATGAGCTTCGGGGGCAGGAACGGCTTCCCGTGCACGTACTTTGTTGGCACCTCGTCGGAAGTCCAGTTTTGCAGGTCCTCCATTTGATTTTTCACCGATTTTTGTGAATCCGACAAATGTGGAGTTTCATCCTGCTTCTTGTCAGTCGACGCTCTCCCCCTGAAAGCCTGGAATACTAACCTTTCCTCGTATACGGCCATTTTTTCCTTATCATAAGTTGACCTAATCATTGTCGGGATAAGCCGACGAGGTTCAAGCTTGGTCGGACTTGGAAGACTTGCGCTTCTCATAAGAGGCCTTTCAGGTAGCGCCAATGCAGACTGTGGTGTCAGAGGAGGTTGTTCTGCTTGGACTTCAGGGGCTGATAGATGTGGTGAACCTGGACCTAAAGGATTAGGGGAGGACGGATGTGGGGAGGCAGGCCTATTAGTTGGCGAATCTTGCCCTGGTGGAGAAGGTGGTGCAGGCGCAGCAGCTATCTTTGGAGCCGGCGGGCGTGGGGTTGAAGGCGATGGACCGACCAGCAGTATATCTCGTCGATGCCATAGTATCAACTGATTCACCGCATCCCCAAGCAATTGTATCCCGTCCGGTGTTGGAATATCTATCTCTAAACTGGTATGCTCTGCATGCACCTTGGCCACTTGGACCCTTGCATATTCTTCAGGGATTAGCGTGTTCTGAATTTGGCGCCCTGGTATCGCAAGCCCTGTACCCACCTCCTTTGTCTTCCCGGCCCTTCCTATCGGCACGAGCAGGCTGCACGGCGTCGGGCCAGTTATGTTGTCTACTGGATAAGGTGCGGTGTCCACTGACCCGACACTGCTTGGCACCTGTACTGTGGGTTCTTCGGATTGCTGGAACAAGTGCGGGAAGGCTTGACGATTTTGAGCAACAAGAGAGTAGAAATGTTGTTCAACTTGTTTTGCTATCCTCTCTTCCAATTTCTGTTTGTACCTGTCCCGTTTCTTATAACCCTTAGCTTCCTCCGGAAACCCTTCCTTCCAGCTCGTCCTTGACGATAGGCCCCTTACTCGTCCGGAATGTTCAGGGTTGCCTAATGCAGCTGTTAGTTGATCATGTTCTCTCTTGGCAATGAATTCCCCTGTTTTCTCTTTTTCCGCAATGTCCTTAAGACTACTGGTCACACGCTCGATATCCGGATCCTCGAACTGGATCTCTCCCGCATCGGTGACTTGCCCTGTGCTCCGTGCCCAAACCCAGTTTTTGCTTCTTTCCTTTAGGGCATCTACAAGCAGGGGCTTGCCTTGGGCGGCAAACTTCTCTTCAGTTGCTCGCCACTTCTCTACGTGGCCATCGTAGCCGCTCGAGCCCAACCGGTGCGGGTATTTGTTCCTTTTAGCTAGATCGGACATCTTTTTCCTCCGCGCTAAGGCTTCCGGGCTAGTCATCTTTGCCACAAAGGTGTCCCATTCGGCGGGCGTAATACCACCGTAGTCGGCGAATGGAGTCTTGTTCTGTTGCACGTAGTGAGTGTTCAAGTCCGATTTCCACTGCCTCCACCGATGCGCCATCGTTTTTAGGGCAAATTCTTTTCCCATAGCCTCTGAACCAGGCGGATAGACAAGCCACTTCTGTAACTCGTTCCACATGAAGTTCTTCATGTTGTCATCCACCTGCTCCCAGGAATCTACATTCAAAGGGCCGTGCGTTCTGGCCACCACACCGCAGGTGGTGCTGAATTTAGTCATTGCTACCTTGGGCTCTACTGGTTTCCCATCCTGGTTCAAAGAGGTGATGTAGTATGTCTCCTTGGGGGTTTGTGTCTTACTTCTCTTAGCACGTCTTCTCTTTTGACCGGACGTTTCTCCGGTGTCGGTTTCTACCGGACCGGACGTTGCCGTGTCCGTCTCGGCTTCGGCTATTACGGCAGACTTGGCAGCCTTTCTTTTTGTGTGGCGTCTTGTTTTCATCTGCTCGTACATCAGAAAAAGTTAAACGCGACCGAGAGTGAGACGGCTTAGTTTATAACACTACAACTCGACTTACTGCTTCCTCCATAGGGATGTAGTCAGGGTCTTCTTCAACCGGTGGTGCTGGCGTAACTTCGACATGGCACATCGGATCACTTGGTGTCTGCCATGTGCCTTCGCTCGAAACCTCTTGCGTTGGTTCGACGTTGGGTGCATCGGAGGGAGCTTTCTCGGTCGACATTTGATCTACGGTTGGTCGTAACACAATTAATTTTATTATCAACTTATTTTAACTAAAATACCAGGCGGAAGAAATATTATACATAATATTAACATTTTTAGAGTATTAAAATTTGGAGCAAAATTTAAACATCACATATATTATACATATATTTACAAACAATGCTAATATTATGTATAATACAAATATTATGTATATTAAAAAATGCTAAAATCATACATATATTAAAAAATGCTAAATATATATTAAAGTATATTATACATATATACATAAATAAACATCTAATTTACAAACATCACATATATTATACATATATTTACAAACAATGCTAATATTATGTATAATACAAATATTATGTATATTAAAAAATGCTAAAATCATACATATATTAAAAAATGCTAAATATATATTAAAGTATATTATACATATATACATAAATAAACATCTAATTTACAAACATCACATATATTATACATATATTTACAAACAATGCTAATATTATGTATAATACAAATATTATGTATATTAAAAAATGCTAAAATCATACATATATTAAAAAATGCTAAATATATATTAAAGTATATTATACATATATACATAAATAAACATCTAATTTACAAACATCACATATATTATACATATATTTACAAACAATGCTAATATTATGTATAATACAAATATTATGTATATTAAAAAATGCTAAAATCATACATATATTAAAAAATGCTAAATATATATTAAAGTATATTATACATATATACATAAATAAACATCTAATTATGTATATATGTATGAAATGGCTTAATTAATACATATATTAATATATATGTATATGTATATTCAATATATATATGTATATTCAATATGTATATGTATATTCAATATATATATGTATATTCAATATGTATATGTATATTCAATATATATATGTATATGTATATTCAATATATATATGTATATGTATACATATGTATATTCAATATGTATACATATGTATATTCAATATATATATGTATTAATTTTTCATCACTTCACATATCACAAATTTTTCATATATCACAAATTTTTCACAGAACACATTCACATATCACAAATTTTTCACATAACACATTCACACATCACAAATTTTTCATCACTTCACATCACATATACTAACCACAGCAGGCGGCGGTCGGTTGAGTGGCGGCGTTGATCGAGGCCGGTGTCGGCGAGAGAGAGAGAGAGAGCGGCGGCTAGTGGGTCGAGGCTCGGCGGTCGGGGAGCGGCGGCGGTCGGCGCTCGGCGGTCGGGGAGCGGCGGCGGTCGACGCTCGGCGGTCGGGGTCGGTCGGTGAGGACGGCGGCGACCGGGTCGAGGGCGGCGCGCGGGGCGGTGGGAGGAGGCGTCGGGGTCGAGGGCGGAGCGCGGGGCTGTGGGAGGCGGCGTCGGTGAGGCCGGCGGCGTCGGGGAGCGGCGGCGGTCGGCGCTCGGCGGTCGGGGTCGGTCGGTGAGGAGGGCGGCGCGCGGGGATGGGCGGCGCGGCGGGGGCCGGCGGCGATGGGGGGGCACAGATCTGGGTGGGGGGGGCTTGAGGCCGGCGGGCGGGAGGACGCCGAGAGAGACAGAGATGGGCGGCGGCGCACGGCGGCTTAGAAAATTTCGGCAGCCTGGCGGCAGAGATCTGGACTCGTCGGGGACTTAGAAAATTTTAGGGATCCCGCGCGACTATATATAGGTTCCAATTATCCCGTGCGGGCGGCTTAAGAGCCCGCACGCAAAGATATCTTTCCGTGCGGGCCGCTTAAACCGCCCGCACGGAAATAAATCTTTCCGTGCGGGCCGCTTAAACCGCCCGCACGGAAATATGTCTTTCCGTGCGGGCCTCTTAAACCGCCCGCACGGAAAGACATATTTCCGTGCGGGCTCTTAAGCCGCCCGCACGGGATAATTGACGCCCTTATTTTAAAACTGTAAAACTAAAAAAGATATGAATACTAAAATATTTATTAACATATTAATTATTCCATTTATTAATTGTCCCATGTAAAATTTAACAAATATGAATGCACATGCTAACATATCAATGTAAAAAAATTCAATCAATATAAATTCGTCACATATTAATATATTAACATATAAAACCACACGTTCACTGGTAACCGCCCGCACGGGATAATCGCCACCCTTATATTTATAAAAAATATCAATGCACATATTAATTTTAGTAATATGTACATGTACATACTATTTTATTAACTAACATATTAATTGTTCCATTTATTAATTACTCCATGTAAAATTATAAAACTAAAAAAATATCAATGCACATATTAATTTTATTAATTAATGTAAATACTATTCCATTTATTAATTATTCCACGTGAAATTATAAACCTACAAAAATATCAGTTCAAATATTAATATATCAATGTAAATTGATCACATATTAATATATCAATTGATCACATATTAATTAATTAACATATTGATCATCCACAGAAATACCATAAGTTCGATATACTTATATACATTCAGTCGTAATACCATAATTAAGTTTGATACATTCGCTAGCAAAAACATATTGTACACGAAAAACAAACTAACGTTTCATAATTTTTGGATTAACATCCTTCCGCACGGATGCAAACTTTGATTCGTCGAGGACACTCTCAATGTGTTTCATCCGCGTAGGAAGATCTGTGAATAACTCAATGGCATCGTATTGATTATAATCGCGTGCGTCTTGAATGTTGTCAATACCAATGATGTGTTGGTTGCCCGGTACAATAATGTCCATCTTTTCATCGGAAGGATCCTTCACGTAAAAAACCTGTGCAACACGCTCGGCAAGGACCCATGGATCATCCTTGTGTCCAATTTTACTCCGTTCAGCACACGTAAATCCAAATTTATCTACCATGCTGTCTTTCACCCATTGGCATCTGAGAACAGGGATCTGAATATTTAAACCGTAGTCAAGTTCCCATATTTCTTGTATGATCCCGTAGTAAGACTTGTTCTGCCCTGTTGCGTCCAACGCTACGACACGAACCCCACTGTTCTGCGCTGAGCTTTTCCTATCTTTGCTGTTTGTGTAAAAAGAATATCCTCCGATATCATACCCTTGCCATGAGGTCACAAGGCTTGTTGGGCCAGCTGCAAGTCTTTCTATCGTTTTTTCCTCGATTGAATCTCCACACGGTAGCTTTTGATCCTTCAGCCACTGGGGAAACGTGTTCTTCTGTTCTTTCGAAACCCAACCGTCGGATCGCCCAGGATTGCATGCTCTGATATCGGAAGTGTGTTGCTCAATGTAGGGCGCAACGATGGCGAGTTGTTGAAGAACACTGCTGTGTGCATCTGATACCGCTTTGTAATCGTTGTCGTAGAAGCATTTTCTTCCCACAGTACCCTTCCCAGATAACCTTCCATCATGTCGAGGCACCGGTATCCCAATGGGGTTGGCATCGCTCATATAATCTAGGCAACACTCGACAACCTCCTCAGTTGTGTAACCCTCTATCATCGAGCCCTCCGGATGAGCACGATTACGGACATACCCTTTCAGAACGGCCATGTATCGCTCGTACGCCCACATTTGATGTAGGTATAGAGGACCAAGTTCAATAATTTGAGGGACAATGTGAACAATGAGATGTTCCATCATGTCCCAGTACGATGGAGGAAAAAACATCTCTAGCTGGCAAGCGGTCTCGACTGCGAATTTCTGAAGGGGTCCTAATTCTTCTGGATCAAAAACTTTCTGTGAAACTCGATTAAAAAAATAGCACAGCTTTGTTATCACTACCTTGGTGTGCACTGGTTTCACCGCCCTTATAGCGATAGGGAGGAATACCGTAAGCATCTTATGACAGTCGTGAGCGTTGTATCCAGAAATCGACAAATCTTTCATTGATACTAGTTTCCGGATATTCGATGAGAATCCAGTCGGCACTTTCAATCCACGAAGACATTGACAGAAAGCTTTTTTCTCTTCTGGTGACATTGAGTAGCATGCCGGTGGAATCTCAATCTTACCATTCGTTAGCTCTATCGGGTGGAGATCTTTCCTTATGCCCAAATTGACCAGGTCGTTACGTGACTTCAACCCATCCTTTGTTTTACTTGGGATGTCAAGTAAAGTCCCGATGGTGCTGTCGAACACGTTCTTCTCGAGGTGCATGACATCGATGGCATGGCGAATCTCCAGGTCTTTCCAGTACGTCAGGTACTTGAAAAAGATTGAATGTTTCTTGAAGGGCAGCGTGTTTTCTACCACTTCTTTCTTCCTCTTGCCTAAAGCTGTCTTTCCCTTGCCGAACACGACCTTTATGTTTTTTGTCAGCTTAAACACCGTGGAACCATCCTTTGCTTCGGGGGCAGTACCTTCCTCAACAGTTTTGTCAAAAAAGGTAGCCATCGCACGATACCTATGCTTTTGTGGTAAGAAACGACGATGACGCATGTAAACTAACTTTTTTGACGAGGTCAGGTATATGTACGATGTGTTGTCCAGGCATATAAGACATCCGGTCTTTCCTTTAATCTGTCCTGAGAGAGAAAAATTTGCTGGTAGATCGTTTATAGTAACGAATATGATAGCACGCAGAGTAAAATGCTCCTGTCGGTACGCATCAAACAATCGTACACCCTCTTCCCACATTTCTTGCATATCCTCCATCAAAGGTTCAAGAAACACGTCTAGATCGATGCCAGGCTGTTTTGGCCCTTGTATAAGGATAGTCAACAAAATATACTTTCGCTTCTGACATAACCATGTCGGAAGGTTATACATGGTGAGCAGAACAGGCCAAGTGCTGTGCGAGCTGCTTAGATCACCAAACGGATTCATTCCATCCGTGCTCAACGCAAACCTTACATTTCTCGGATCATTTGCAAATTCTGGATGCTTCGAATCAAAGTTTCTCCATTGTCGAGCATCGGCGGGGTGTCGAATCATACCATCTGTTTTCCGACCCTCTTGATGCCATCTCATCAACTCGGCGTCGGCGGGGTTCGAGAACAATCGCTTCATGCGATCTTTCACTGGCAAGTACCACATCACCATGGCCGGAATCTTTTTTCCTGGCTCAACCAATGTATTTGGTTCGGCAACAGCACTATCGGTGGCACTGTTATCCTTTTTGTACCTACTCGCCCCACAAGTTGGACACTTCTCCAAGTCAGCGTATTCATTGCGATAAAGTACACAGTGATTAATACATGCATGGATCTTTTCCACACCAAGTGATAATGGACATATCAGTTTCTTGGCTTGGTAGGTGTTAGCTGGCAACAAGTTAGGCTTAGGAAGTATAGCTCTAAGGAGACCCATCAATTCATTAAAACTAGTATCAGACCAGCCGTGCCTGGCCTTCAATCTAAGAAGTTCTAGCACCGAACGCAACACTGTATACTGCATGTCACATCCCTTTGATTGATCGTACAAAAGATCTTTCGTTGATTTCTGCAACGCCTCCCAATTATTTAAATCTTTTGCTTTCTCTGTTAGGACCTCTGGTTCAGCGTGCCGCAACATATCCTCAAGATCAAGATCAATATCAACCTCTGCGGCGTCAAAACCAGTGCCGCCAAAATCACCAGTCATTTGACGAGACATGTCATCAATTATAAAATCCTCTGCCTGATCGAACCAAATATCACCAATCTCTACAGGAGGGGCGACTTCCCCGTGATAACTCCAAACTGTATATTTCTCCACAAATCCACGCTGAATTATGTGTCCCAGGATTACATCCGGATCTTTCCACATCTTCTGATTCTTGCAATCCACGCATGGACAAAAAATATCCTTCCTACTCTCTCTCAAAGCGTGTGTCTTAGCCTTGTCAATAAATGTTGATGCTTCTCTCATGAACACCGGATGAGTTCTCCGTGTCTCATACATCCATGTCCGATCCATCTAAAAAATTCACAGCATTAATTAATATTATATTGCCGGTGTTTTCTAAATAAACAAATTAAACTTAATTCATACTTTTTAACTAAAACCTCATTCACAACAAATAATAATACGGAGACAATATTAGCTACCAAAAAATGGTTCAATCAAAAAAATAAAATATTTGACCTACAAATTACATACATATATAGCACAAAATACCAATTCGCACAAATTTACATATCTTCGCATTCAACCAATGAAATTTTACAAAAACGGAAGCAAATGAAGGAGATGATCGAACACATTACCTTTTATATTGATTTCAATCGAAGATTTTAACTCTACCAAAAGAAAATGCCTATTTTTGGAGAGAGAAACCGAGTTAAAATAAATTCAAATATCTTCACATTAAACCAATAAAAACCTTTAAAAGTGGAAGCAAATGGAAGAGAAGATCAAACATGGTACCTTTTGTATTGATTCCAATTGAAGAATACAAGTTGAAAACCTTCCCCCCTATAATTGCATTTTTTTGGAGAGAGAAACACCAAGTTCAAATGGCACTGTCGGGGGGTGGGAGCTGTTTTATAGTGCATCATCCCGTGCGGTTCACCTAACGAACCGCACGGGATAATCATTATCCCGTGCGGGTTCTTAAGCCGACCGCACGGGATAAGCATTATCCCGTGCGGGTTCTTAAGCGGACCGCACGGGATAATCTTATCTCGTGCGGTCGGCTTAAGGAAGCCGCACGCGATAATGAGTTATCCCGTGCGGTCGGCTTAAGCCGACCGCACGGGATAACTTATTATCGCGTGCGGTTCAACAGCCGGCCCCCTCGGGACCGGTTTTTCCAGGCGCGGCCACTTATGGCCCGCCTGAAAATGGTTGGGGGCCTCGTCCAGAAAGCCCCTTTCTGTAGCAGTGTTTCTTGTATGCTACTTAAATATTCATAATTTTTTTTTAAAAAATATAAGATAAATTAATATTGATATATATCAATTCATAAAAGCATGTTAGGTCAAATTTAACTTCCATAAGTTGTAATGAAAAGAACAAATTAAACTGAAACTTGTTAACGTACGTAAATTTAGTTATAACTTATAAAATTGAATTTATACTGTTTGTATAGTGATATATATCTTACTAATCTATCTTACTATTTTTTTTAAAAAATATTTTAATTACTATTTAGATTACATAAAAAAAAGGGATATCTCAATTGATGAAAACACTACTACTGTCCCTCGAAAGCAATTAATTAACGCAGAAATAAGAGACCGGAACGGAGACGGCGTCGCGCAGTGCTACGTACGTGACCGAGTCCAAGAGTGACTCCACTTATCGTGCCATCTAAACATGCTACCCTCCGTGCTTATATACCCAGCTGACGTACGTGAAAGGCCTCGCTCGCTCGCTATGGAGCCGGAGGAGGAGGAACCAGACATGTACAACTCGGAGGCCGGGGTGAACCACGTCGGCGGCTTCTACGAGTACATGGGCCTCCCGCGCGACACGGATGGGTTCGTTGCCGCCATCCATGAGGGCACCCCGGTGCAGTTCCTCGCCGGCGTCTTCGGCTCCCTGGGCGAGGACATGGTGGACGTCTGGACGAGGTGCTCCGCTCTGACGACAACGTGCACGTACTGCCCGAGCATCGCCTCTTCCTTGCCGGAGGATCTCCTCGCCTGTGCCGCCCACGCCTTCACCGGCCGCGACCCGGAGCGATGCGGTGGCAGCGTCGTGGAGCACTTGTACATGATCTGCGCCTGCTTCTGCCCGCACGCGGCGGCGACTCCTGTCTCGGCTGTTGTCGCCGGCGCTGATCACCTCCCAACCCCGTGCGAGGACGGTGTCGACCTGGCTTTTACGCAGGACGAGTTGACCGCAGCGGCAGCGACCGTGGGCGAAGTGGACGAGGTGGCCGTGACGGCGGCGACAGTGGACGCGGTAGGCGAGATCGTCCTGAATGCACTGGGATTCAATGAGTTTGCTCGCGACCTGAAGGAGATCATCGAAGCAAAGGATCGTGAGGACGCGTTGCGCGCGGAGGGCTCGTCGGTTTCTCCTGGCGTTCGTCCACCGGTGTAGCCGCAGATGGTTCGTGTTGTCGTCTGTTTTCCTTGCGAATCGCAGATGGATTTTTATTTCTCGAGATACAGGTCAACTAAATAATTATAAAAAATTTAAATAAATTTAACAACATAGATTAATATGAAATATATCATTTCATAAATATATAAGTCTAAATTCACCTTCTACAAATTGCAACAAACAACAAATTAGACTAAAAATAGTTAACGTACATTCACAATTATATTTTTTACAACTTGTAGAAAATAATTTTAAGCTGTGATATATTTCATATTAATCTATCTTATCATTTTTTAAAATTATTTTATGACTATTTAGATGACATATAAAAAACGAGGGGATATCGCCTCGAGATGGAAACACTTTCCCATACGAATCGATGTATGCATTGTATTTTTTTTGAACTTTCTAAGTTGGAGGCGTATGGTACTAGTTAAAGTATTTCGCATGTACCAAAGTATTATGCTTTGGACAATTTGATTTAGTTATTTATTCGTTCGTGTAAAAGATAATTGATATAAATATTCATTCGTTCGTGTAAGAAAGATTCATTCGTTCGTGGACAATTTGGAGGCGTATGGTACTAGTTCATTCGTTCGTGTAAGAAAGATTTATGCATGTCATATATTTGTGTTTTAGCTATTCTCATCTATGTCTTCTATACAGTTACAACCCACTAAATTTAAAGCTCAGCATACAAACATGACACATTGTTATCCACTAGCAATAATTATATATCAAATCTCATACAATCATATCCAATTATTAGCTCTCATATTATTTTCATAATATATCAACATATTTATCCATCATTTTTATAATACTCAACATATATTTATCCATATATTTTGCACCAAAGCATAGGATATTATTTAGTTTCTTTCGTAATTAGTTTTTATAAACCATGACTTTCATCAAAATTTTCTTATCTTTCGCTTTTTGCGATGCAAAATTTGGCCAACAACCTAATATTTCATCTACAATCTTCTACAAAGTCTACTAAATTTATTTCTCTCCAAAATGTGTTTGACAATCCAGTTATATTTTTTGTTAATAATTAATATCCTTTTACTCCTAGCTCGATTGTTGACAATAGCAAGAATATATTTAAAGTTTACTTAGTAATTCCCGCAGCAAAACGCAGGGAATCACCTAGTTCATTTATGTACTCCATTCGTTCCCAAATACAAGCACTTTCAAGATTCAATTTTTATGTACAATATAATAAGTGTTTTTGACACACTGATTCTAATGCCCAAAAATACAAGCATTTTTAGCTAACCAGGTGCTTAAGGGCAATCCAAACAATTCAAAATTTGAGCAATTGAAGTGACTTAAAGAGGATCTTCCTTCTTAACCTTATTATTTGCTAAATAACATAGAAATGCTTATATTAAGAAACGTATGAGAGATTAATTGTTTCATTTATTACGGCAAACACTTTGTGCTAGGGCTGACTACAGTCTGAATTGTGTGAAAATTGAGATATGGTGCACTAGATTATCGATTATCTCGTCCAATGAAGCTAAGAGCAGGTTCAAAGTACAACTCATTGTTGGCTTCAATTTTATCCACTTCACTTATAGTCAACCTAAAAGCCAACACGCACAACAAATAGGCTCCAATACATTTGCCCACCTTTTTCATGGAAATGTTCTTTTTTTTTCATTTCTCCTATTGTCTCTCTTCCTTTGGTTTGCCCGTCACCGTTGTTACTAATCCCCTGCACCATTGCTCAGTCGGCTATATGAGGAACTTTGTGGGTTTTCTAGTGGAGAGGGAGAGCAAGTGCCAAAATACGAAGGCCAGAAAAATGATAGGCTCAAGAGAGTGGGATCGCTCGACAACACTATGCTTCACTGGCTCCAACCCGCCTCCATCAAAGCTTGGCCAAAGGGGCTTGGCATTCAAGCATTGTGAGTTGAGCTCACTAGGCTCGAGTGCAGCCATCCCGATGCCCTAGCGCAAGTGTTACCGAGGTGATTTTGAGTTTGATGGCTGCTTCCTACCGCATTCTATTGTCAGGAACACCTCGCCACCTAACACTGCTAACAACTGGCGGACCACAGACACCTAACACTGTCGACAACTAGCGGACCACAGACAGAGGAGCATGACAACAAGAAGCCAATGAGCAGCAAGGATTATGGTAGTAGGCGCCAATCAGTTTCTGAGTCCCTTCATTCTTCCCTTCAATGATTGGTATCGACCATGGCTGTTCTCAGCTCCTCTCATGAGCAACACTGACAGCCACATTTTCTTGGAGTGCACGTACAACCTGGCGACAATTTAGTCGGTCGCTTGCTGTCGAAGCCCAAGCTCCTCTAGCGGGAAGGCTGGATACCCTCCCTTGGAGATTCGGCCAGGGTGTGGGTATCCGAGGTCGTGTTGAGATCACGCGAGAGGAAGTGGACAAGAGATGTATACAAAGTTCAGGCCGCTTGGAAGCGTAATACCATACTCCTATATTTTTAGCTAGATGATGATGATGAAGAAGAAGTTTACAATGAGTTTCTTGGAGGTTGTTTGTGGTCTCTAGGGGATGAACTCTCACTTTCTAAAATGTAATCTAAGCTGAACTTAGTCAAACCAAATTAAATCGAACCCATTTCTAAGTGGCATTGATCCTCCTTTTACATGTCAAGAGGATATCACAATGCCCATGCATGCGTACACAAGTGGGAACCAGCTTACAGGGGTTGGTATGCTTGCTTGGTCTTGTCATTGTCCCTCCAAGAGGGCCGACTGGATGCGACGGGTTGACCTACCTCCCGACGTGTGGCTTGGGGTAGTTGAGGCCATCATCCAGGCTGTCGCTGGGACCACCTGTTAGTCACCGAGATTGTTGTCGGTATTCCGAACCCTATTGTACCTTCTCTAGCCTTAAAATCCATCCTTCAATTATACCTTAAAGCCACACGCTCCACAATCATACCTTAGAGTCATAAACATAGGTCTGATGGTTTTCTTAGGACACCCAAAGAGTGTCCATATCTAAAATTTATTAAGGAAAACAATAGACATTACAAAAGGACAACTTGACACAAGCGACATGTATGAAAAGAGATTACACCGAAGACCTTTCTGATCATTTTCTCCCTTTGATTGTTGACCATTTGTTGGAGATTGGAGATTTCACTAAAAAGGCAGTAAGAGAAAGAGACATCTACAAACGTCCTCGTCATACAAGGCTTTAAAGACCACAAAAAATACCCGTTGCTAGCAACAAGAGAGATAAACCACTGAAAAAACATTGGCTCAGGAAACACCCCAAGCAACGCCGGTTTGCAATCCTTCACCAGCATTGATCCGATGGTTGAAGTTTAACCCCTTTTCATCAAAATCTTAAAACATTCAGTATTAATAAATTTTAAAATACTTAGCTCCAAAACATAAAAAAGAAGATGGGTATATTTGTTTTGATCTTGTAAGCTTAGAGGATCGTATAAATTTAATATTTGAATAGAAAAATATTGTCAAAGTCACATATAAAAACACCGTAAAAAAGTTAAACGAGCTGTAGTACCTCCATTATGAAAATTCACATTTATGACAAAGTGGTTTGAAATTCCTTGAGACAATATTGCTGTAATTGATTAAATATGTACAAAATTATTTATGTTTCTCACGATGTGATTTTGTGACATGTTCTATCACAAATCGATACAAATCTAGTTCGTCTCTGCTCGCGATTTGTGATAGAGCACAGGTCAGACAACACAAAATGACGTTTTCTCAAAAAAAAAAACCCAAAGCTTAAACCCACGGACCGCGGTGTATAGATGGCCAGATGGGCCGGGCCAAAACGGGCGGCCCGAGCACGGGGGGTCCTGTAGCAGGCACGGCCCGTGTGGCTAACGGGCCGTGCCGGCACGGCACGAGTAGCCGTGCCGTGCTTGTGCTGCCGGCCGAGCCCGCGGGCCGACACGGCACGGCACGGCCCGCGGCGCCGGCGGTCCAACGGGCGATAGGCCGACAGGGCAAGAACGCGTGGCGCCGTGGCGGGCGGCGGTCCAATGGGAAGGCGCCACGTGGCACTAACGGCTATTTGACCGTTCAAATTTGAAAATAACCGTTGGGGGGCTAAAAAATTCATAAAAAATTCCAAAAAATTCCAAAAAGTCTCAAATTTCGCCCTATAAATAGGGCATGAACCCCAGCCATTTCTCCTCATCCCACACTTCTCATCTTGTGCTCTCAAGTGCTCTAAAGTGCTCTCTTTGTTCTCAAGTGTGCATTTTTTTGATTTTGACAAAATTTGCTCAAATTTTGTCAAAAATCAAAATTAGTTTCGTAGTTCAATAGTTTGATCGCAGAGGTTTGAAGAGCTCGTGGTTGGAAAGATGTAAATAATATTCAAATTTGTGTATTATTTGTATTGTGTTTGTGAATTCAATAAATATTCTAAAATTTGTTTATGTCGGTTTAAATTTTCAGAATGGATCCAAACTATCCATATCAGTCGCCGTCGTTCACCTTGGGTGATTTCGACCCGAACTACATGTCGGGGTTTGACGATGCCTCCGGATCGGCTCCAACTCCACCATCTGTGGAGGAGGTACCGGTTCAAGCGGCTGTCGTGGAGGAGGTACCGGTTCAGGTGGCGACAGTTTCGAAAGGATTTTTCGGAACCGCGAGCGGAAGTGTTTCAACACACACCGGCTCGAAGAGATCGAGAACCTCCGGTGTGTGGCAACACTTCGACGAGATAAAGGAAACATGCCCCGACGGAAGGGAGGTATCGAAAGCTCGTTGTAGAATATGTAGGCAAATTTTATCTGCTCGTTCTTCTGCTGGTACAGGTCACCTCAAGCGCCATGCGGAGTCGTGTGCCAAGAAGCAAGGAATACAACTCTGGCAGCAGCAACTTATGCTAAACCCAGACGGTACGGTACGCAGTTGGGAGTACGATCCCATGATTGCTCGGGAATCTCTTGTCCGGTTAATCGCCAGGCAAGATTTATCCCTGAACTTTGGGGAGTCCCCTGCTTTTGAACAATACATTCAGCAATCTCATAACCCTAGGTTCAAAGCTATGAGTAGGCAAACATCAACTAGAGATTTAGAGAATGTTTATCACAAGGAAGCAACTGCACTTAAGGAACTGTTTAGTACATGTACTTTCTCTGTTAGTGTTACTTCAGATATATGGAGTAGTAGAGCTAGGGAGGATTATCTTAGCGTAGTTGTTCATTTTGTTGATGATGATTGGCAATTACAAAAGAGAGTTTTAAGGCTTAGGTTAATAGATGTCTCACATACAGGAGAAAACATAGCTGAAAGAATTAGGGAAGTAATTAATGAATTTAATCTTGCTGATAAAATATTTGCTGTCACCCTAGATAATGCATCTGCTAATTCTAGGGCTATGAAAATATTGCAACCTTTATTTTGTGTTTATGCTCAATCTTTTCTACTCCATCAGCGTTGTGCATGTCATATAACTAATTTGATTGTTAAGACTGACATGAAGAGGGTAGGTGACCACATCGATGCTGTTCGTCAAGCAATCGCGTGTGACGGAGCGTGAGGCTCCTCACCGGGAGACCGCGCGGGCCCCCCTTTGCCGGTTCGGCCGGGGGCGCTAAGTGAGGTTCTTCGCCCTCGATCTAAGGAATGTCAGCGAGAGAAGAAACGCACAAGACGCGGGCGACGTAGACAGGTTCGGGCCGCTGAGAAGCGTAACACCCTACTCCTGTGTTCTGGTGGATCTGAGAGTCTCCAACAATACAAAGAGAGTTCGGTCTCTCGAGCGTATTCGCCGGAGCCCCCCTCTTTCCTAGGCCTGGGCCTCCTTTTATCTGATCCGGGGTCACCACATGGGCCTCTAGCTGCCTAAGAAAGGAAACATTCTTTTTACAATCAGGGCTAGTCTACAGCCGGAAGTGACCTCTGACAGGCATGGTGCACGCCTTCTGCCCTGCTCGCTAGCTCTCCCGGTGGACGCCCTTTTCAAACTTCATTCAATGGCCAGCGACTTCCTTGCCACGCCTGCGCTGAAGTCTGGATTAGATCTGACCGGGACTGACATACCAACTCCAGGAGTTAGCACGCCGGCTCCGGCTAGGGACGAGAGCCAGGAGGCTCTCATCATTCTGACGGGACGGGGCGAGGCGTGCCATCGGCCGCCTGTCGCCACCTAACCCGCGATCTGACCGGTCTGTGACCGGTCACACACCGCGACCGGTCACGGACCGGATATGCGTGCGCTGCGCCGCATTAAATGCGGCGTGGTGCGCTCGTCTGACCCGCTATAAATGCGGTTAGGTGAGCCCTGCTGTGCACACCTAACCCGCACACGTGGCGCCAAAATCACAGGGGGTCGGGGCGCCCCAGCCCTCGGGGCCGAAATGGGAGCGGCCCGACCCCTCGGGGAGACAGAGGGAGGGGTAGCCACGTCACCCTCGGGCCCGACCCCCCCGAGGGGGTCGGGGCACGTGGAGGACCGCGGCTACCCAAGCCTCTAGTCATGATACCCCCGGTCCCATGTCACCGACAGCGTGGTTAACTGCTTCTAACCCGCGGATTGCTGCATGGAAGAGGTTTTGAAATATTAGAAAAATATACCTATGTTGTATGCTTTTGCTTTTGTTTTAGATCCTAGGTGTAAATTAAGGGGATTGTCTGCTATTTTATTACTTGTTGGAGATACTATAGGTGTAGATTATAGTTCTTTTTATACTGAGGTTAGAGGTAAATTATATGAGGTTTTTGGAAAATATGAACTAAAGTTTCAGGAAGTTCGCCAGTAGAGACCCCCTCCTATCCCCACTACAGGTAAGAAGAAGATACAGTGGGGTAGGATTTGGGGTGGATCATGTTCAAGCCAAGGTGGTGGCAGTTTGTCGGCTACAAGTGGAGACGCCTCTTCACATGTTGTGGCCGAAGAGTTGTCCGGTTATTTGGACAGCGACGCCATCCACCACGAAGCACAAGACTTCAACGTCCTCGGGTGGTGGAATGACCACAAGTTAGCATATCCCGTGCTTTCAAAACTAGCACGGGATGTGTTGACGGTGCCCGTGTCGACGGTGTCCTCCGAATCGGCCTTCAGTCTATGCGGCCGAATCATCGAAGACCGGAGGACGAATCTGAGCAGCGACCACGTCGAAATGCTACTAAGCGTTAAAGACTGGGAGCTTGCTCGACAACATGCCCAATACACTGCGGACAACCAAGAATTGGCCGCCCAGTTCGAGCAACTCTACCTAGATCCAGACCAACCCCAGTAGAATTTTGTTAGAAGTAGTTCTGACCTTTGAGCTATACTCTTTTCTTTGTCATGGTTTTCTCAGTTTGCCCTATGAGTTTTTACATGACAAAGTTTTTAACGAGGTAGCATGTATCATTGTATCCTGTAATGATATAAATATCAATAAAGGTCATTACTATTTTTAACAAATTCTTTTGCAATATTTTCGTAAGTGTGGATTTATCTTTAAATTATTTCAAAATAATGAATCACAATCTATATTTTTAAATTTTTCAAGACAACAAAAAAATACCATTTTTTTTCATTTTTTTAACATTAGTAAATCATTACTTTTTTTTAAAACTTTTATTTCCATTTTTTATTTTTTTTCCTAATACATGTTGTCTGCTTTTTTTAAAAAAAAAATTTGCACTGTGCAGCTACCACGGGCCGGCGTGCCCCCGCACGGCCCGTGGGCCACACACGTGCCGTGCCGGTGCGGGCACGGCCCGGCCATCCACGGGCTATGCTTGGGCCGGTGGCTCGGCACGTGGGCCGGCACGGCACGGCCCGTTTCATGAGCCGTGCCTAACGGGCCGTGCCGGGCCGGGCCGCCCGTTTGGCCGTCACTACCGCGGTGCGAGCAGGGTTGGAAAAACCGGCGGAAACCGCGCGGTTACCGCCCGTACCGCGGGGGTACAGTTACCCGTACCACGCGGTACGGTTTAATGAAATTCGCCCAAATTCAAAAATTTTTTTAAAAAAGAAAAAAATCAAAAAAAATGGTGAAAGTAGTGCTTGATTTGTAGTGTTTTATGGTGAAAAAATTTCTCAAAAAAGAGTAATATTTATTCAAATTTGAGAGCAAAACGGAGAATAAATTTAAAAATTGAAAAAAGAAAAAAAAAATGGCCGGCCCGTTACTGTGCGGCCCGTCACACATCGCGCGGTAACCGCGTCAAACCGCGCGGTTACCGCGACAAACCGCGCGGTTTGCCCGAATTTTTGAATTCAAATTTCGATTTATAAATTTGTCTTGGTTTTGCGCGGTTACCACGGTTACCGCCGGTAACCGCCGTACCGTCGGGTGGCGGTAACCAGGCCCCACGGTAAGTCCAATCCTGGGTGCGAGTAGCGACGAGCCCAGAGAGACAAACCAAACCTCCGCGCGGCGCCGCCGCACGATGCCCCCGGCGCCACCGTTCTCCTCCCATGGCGACTTCGTCGCCGCCCTCCACCGCTGCGCCACCCACGCGCACCTCAAGCAGCTCCATGCCCACGCCGTCGTCACCGGCCGCGCCGCCGCGCAGACCACCACCTTCCACCTCCTCCGGTTCGCCTCCCTCCGCCTCTCCTGCCTCCCCTACGCCCGCCGCCTCTTCGACGCCACGCCCAGCCCCAACGTCTTCCTCTACTCCGCCATGCTCTCCGCCTACGCCGCCGCCGCCTCCTCCCACGCGCAGGAGCACGCCAGGGACTCCCTCGCGCTCTTCCTCCGCATGCTCCGCCGCGGCCGCCCCGCGCCCAACCAGTTCGTCTACCCGCTCGTCCTCCGCGCCGCCTGCGCCATCGGGGTCCAACTGGTCAGGTCGATCCATTGCCACGCCTGCAAGGACGGGTTCTACGGGCACGATGTTATAAGGACCTCGCTCCTCGATGGGTACTCGAGGTACGGGATGATGGGCGACGCGCGTAAGCTGTTCGATGGTTTGACCGAGAGGAACGTGGTCTCCTGGACAGCGCTGGTGTCCGGGTACGCAAGGGCAGGGAAGGTCGGGGATGCGATAGTGTTGTTCGAACGGATGCCTCAGAGGGATGTGCCTGCCTGGAATGCGATCATTGCTGGATGCACACAGAACGGGTTGTTTGTGGAGGCAGTGGGGATTTTCAGGAGGATGGTTGATGAGGGGTTCCGGCCAAATGGCACCACAGTATCTTGTTTGCTGTCTGCGTGCGGACATTTAGGAATGCTGAAGATTGGAAAGGTGATCCATGGTTATGCGTGGAGGAGCTGTGTTGGTTTTGGCTCATCCGTTGTGAATGGGTTGATTGATATGTATGGTAAATGTGGGAATTTGATGGAGACAAAATGGATCTTTGATAAGTTTTCTGATAGGGGTCTGACCACATGGAATTCTCTGATCAATTGCCTTGCACTACATGGGTGCAGCGAGAGTGCCATTGCGGTGTTTAATGCGATGAGGAATGAAGGGGTTCAACCTGACGAGGTTACTTTTGTTGGGCTGTTGAATGCATGCACCCATGGAGGGTTTGTTGATGAAGGCCTTAGATACTTTGAACTGATGTGCAATGAGCATGAAATTGAGCCAGAGATTGAGCATTATGGTTGTGTTGTAGACCTTCTTTGTCGAGCAGGACGGTTTCAAGATGCGATGAATTTTATCAATGATATGAAAGTTCAACCAGACGAAGTCATTTGGGGGTCATTACTCAATGCCTGTAGAATACACAGACACCTAGAACTGGCTGAGCATGCTATAAGAAAGTTGTTGGATTTGAATCCAAATAATGCTAATTATGTAGTGATGCTTGCAAACTTATACAGTGAAGGTGGCTTCTGGGAAGAGGTTAGGAAAGTAAGGAAGCTCATGAAGGAGGATGTTACAGGCAAGAAGCTGCCTGGTTGTAGCTGGATTGAGATTGATCGCAAAACTCATCGGTTTTATTCTGGTGACGATGGACACCCTGAGTCAGAGGATATCTATAACACTCTTGATGAGTTAGCTACCTCAATGGAAATGCAGGATACATTCACATAGATTAATAATTCATATTCAAAAGTCAGCATCTTCTAATTCTGTAAATGACTTAAACTGTTGACCTAGGCAGCATTATGCTGGTAGATTGATGGCCGTGTTCCCTTAAACACTTACCCTGAGCTATTTATGGCAGAGGTACTGCTTGCCAATGTTGGGATGTACTTCTACAGGATTTATCCATTGTAATGCTGTTATCTTTGCATATCCATGAAGGTATGTGTATATTTGTCATCTCATTTGTGCTATAATTCAGTTATGGATGACCTAATATACTTATGCTTACTCCCATTTTTTATCCCACACCTGGTGAGCTTTTTCTGAATTCCGTCTTCAGTGCTGCCACTGATAAGATTGCTGTTTTCTGCTCAGTGTTTCCTTGGTTCGGAAGTGACAAATTGTATCGTCTTGCATATTTTTTGACGCAAACTGTCTGCCATGTAATATCCGCTGCTGCTCAACCATTATATTATAGGATGGATAACACCTCTATGTTGGTATACCATGACCAACCTTTATTTTATGGTCCAGTCTTCACAAAATCTACGCTCACGTATAATTTATTGTCAAATGTCACAGTGCATATTATTGTTCTTTTTTTGGCCTCTTGTACAGGAGCACCAAAAGTAAAGGAGACAAGCTAAAGATGGAGCGAAGAACAGATGATAAAAAGTTCCCTATAAATTCCCATTTTATCCATTATGCGGGTAATTTTATATTAATTCAATTTGTGGAGATCCCTTGCAAAATGCTTTCATTATCTCTTCAGCCTGGACTAACGAGAAGCATTACATTAACAGCTGGAATAGCTGGTTGAGACTTGAGACGACGGATACACGGAAGCTGGAATTAGTTGCACAGTGGCCTCTCTGGGGTCTGGTCAACACTGGAAGTGCCACCTCATTATCTTGGATGGTTGTAGCAGCATATGGTTCAAAGAATATGTTCTGCTCCATATCTGCTTTGCCGTAAGACCTATACACATTTTATCATTTTCTCTTCCACATCTTATCTCGGTTTTCTCTTCTTGATTTGCTCTCTCAATCTGTCATGTCCACCATTTCCCCCTCCATTCAAAGTTTCTTCTTGTTTTAACTTATTTATGTAATTCGTTCTGAATTGGTGGGTTCTCAATCTCTCATCTTATTATCCTGTCTCTGCAAGGTGCAAAAAGTGATTCTTTGAAAGAAGATTTTGGGTAAGGAGGGAATTGCGACTGATGAGATGCTTACAGTTCTTGTGAAGTTGTGATGTGTCACATGGCAGAAAACATGGAGAAATGAGCGCCATACGTTGCCATGCTGCGCTACCAGAGATCCAGTCATCCAGACAGTGGAAAGAGAGGTCGTAAAGGATGGTGCAGATTATAGAATAACCATACAGAGTACAATTAAAATGGACCAACGATGAAATGAAGGAAATCCGAGAATAAATTCCAGTGCAGTGCCAGTGCCATGCCTGACCATGTAAATTGCGATCTGTATATATTATCCTGACTGTCCAAAAGAATGGCAATGGCTGTAGCCCTCCGAATGTTAGTGAGTTGAAAGTGACTTGTGAGACTTCATAAAGAAAATATAAGCGACCGCCAATTGCTTTGATCCTGTAGCCACTAGCCAGCGATAACTGATAAGTGCAGTGATGTCTCAGACAATTTTTAGGGGCTCCCATTATGGGGATTTTTTTTAGTGCTCCTTTCAAGATTTCAAGCTGGAGTAGGATTGGCTGGCTCCATCCTCCATGTTTCCGGTTGATAATAGCATAAAAGAGGTACGTGCATCATGGAAAGCCTGGACCTTGGATGCGATAAGGATTCTGCACAGATGGTCATGGGAAGCATCGACGAACGATGACAGTGGATCGAAGATTGGCCGAATATGTCATGTTTTGGGCAGATTTATACTCCTTTGGATGTTTCAAAGAAGGGCGCCCTTGGCATGCATGTCAGCACTAGGACATCTTTGCCTCTATAATCTCTTTAGGCAATTTTTTTTTGAAAAAAAATTGAACCGGGAGGACTGCCACTAACATTACAAAGATGGCATGCATGTACTCCCTCCATCTAGGTGTATAGCTAGAAATAAGGTTTTTTTTGGAGTATCCTTATGCTTCAAGGGCATTTGGTGACCTACGATTTTCAATTTTCATTGCATTTTGGAGAGCTCGACGCTTATATGCATCCAATTATACTGTCTTGAAAAAAGAATCATTTTTAGGAAGAGTACAATCTATACCCTACAACAATTGAAGCTTGAATTAATATATTATGTCTCTCCTACATTCTTAAATCGGAACATCATCAGGCCATCAGTAGCAGGTGATACCTAAAAGGGTTCTAGTGATGAGACCCACATAAAATTATCATGTAAGTTAAAATTATCATGTCACACAAAGGTTAAAGTAGCAGTACCACCAAGAGGGTGAGACCCACAAGAGAGGTTTAAAAGGTCCCGTCACATAATATACTGTAACTATTAATTTGGAGACGTTTCACAGATACTTGAAGATTAGTACGTCAGTGTGACAAATGATTGGCAACGATTGAACTTTTCGTCGGCACGTACAACGGGGTGAGGGATTAAAATATGATTAATTGTGTATCAAGTACTATAGACTAAAAAAATAAATTTATTTGATTTTTTTAAAACAACTTTGATATATAAAGTTTTTTAAAAAATATATCGTTCAAAAATTCGGAAAACATACTAACGAAGGAGGAATTTATAGTTTGAAGTTGGAGAAAAAGAACGTGTGAAGTAGCTTTTAAGCACCATGAAAACGAAGGGTGAAATAAGTTATTAAGCTGTGTTCGAGAGAAGGGGTTGAGATCCTTTCCGGCATGCAAAACGATGTATGCATTAACACATGATTAATTAAATTTTAGCTTTTTTTTTTGAAAAACGGATTAATATGATTTTTTAAAGCACTTTCATATAATTTTTTTTGCAAAAAAATGCACCGTTTAACAGTTTGAAAAACGTGCGCGTGAAAAAGGAGAGAGATGAGAAAGTGAAAAAAAAACTCAGACTTAGGCCATTATGCGGCAACATGTCATTTATCCCTGAGGTGTTAGCGAGGAGATTCTCCATGATTTGTCCCTCCAAGATAGATCGATGAGGTGATAATTTCAAATTCTAATATCATGCGCCTAGCCACGTATCAATATCCTTTGGAACATGAAAACTTCTCCCAATTTACGCGAGTATTGATCTAATTCATGCAAAAAAAATCCCATACAACTTCTACAAATTTGCTCATTGTAAGACCTCCTTTGGAGCAGAGGAATTTTAGAGAATTTTAAACGAAATGAATCAGTTCTTATAAAAATCCTGTAAAATTCACGCCCGCAAAAGAAGAAAATAAAAGCCTTTCCTTCTAACGCCTTTCAATTATTTGAGAGTGTACCAAACTGCTACATCTCTATGCTCCCGTACCAGTCCAAAGTCAAACGTTAATACGTTATATGCCGCTCTCATAGGCTCCTGGCACTCTTTCAGGCTCCTAGCAGCCGACTATACATTACAGTACACGCATTTGGGAAGTACAAAAGGATCATATAAGTGGAATACAAACTACAAACACCACATTTGTTCATCCGGTCATTGACAAAGAAAGGCAGATTATACCCATTTCCAGTTTTTCCACCTGACAATTATATCACACATGGTACTTTCTTGTACAAAATAAAGCTCCATTTGAGACAAAGGGATTTTGCTAAGATTTTGTGTAAATT
Source organism: Oryza officinalis (assembly GCA_008326285.1). NCBI lineage: Eukaryota > Viridiplantae > Streptophyta > Magnoliopsida > Poales > Poaceae > Oryza > Oryza officinalis. The sequence goes on along the minus strand of BDMV01000002.1, from coordinate 43,531,455 downwards.
TATATCAAATCTTAGTCAAATCCCCTGTTCCAAACAGACAAATCTCAGATAAAAAATACTATTACCTTTTTCTTCTTATTATACAATCACGAAACTTGCAGCATCAGATCATTCTTGAAAAACGCTTATATGCATTTCGTTCGATCGATGATGCTGCATGTGTGTACTACTAGCTCAGCTCCTCCTTGCCACTAGACATTGCCTCCCATCTCGGCGGCGACCTGCGTGCCGTGCGCCGACTTGAGCATGAATCCGCCGACGCCGCGGTCCGGCTTGCCGCTCGCATCGTCGTCGTGGTACGCGTACGCGAACCCGCCGTGGCGCGTCTGGTCCATGCCGGCCATCTCGTCCTCGGCCGAGATGCGCAGCAACCCCAGCTTGTTGAGCACCAGGAACAGCGGCGCCATGGTGAAGCTCACCCACGCCGCGATGACCAGGATGACCACTATGTGCGCCCCGAGCAGCCGGCCGCCGCCGCCCATGAACAGCCCGTACGGCCGCCCAGGCCGGCCGAAGATCTGGTCGACGTACTCCTTGCGCGCGAACAGCGCCGTGAAGATGACCCCCCACGCGCCGCACCCGCCGTGCAGCTGCGCGGCCTCGAGCGGGTCGTCGAACTTGAGCCTCGCCGCCAGCGCGTTGAGGCCGATGAGCACCCACGCCGAGACGAACCCGCAGATGATCGCGGCCCACGGGTCCACGACGGAGCAGCCGGCGGTGATCGCGGCGAAGCCGCCGAGGAGGCCGTTGCAGACGTCGATCACGTTCCAGTGCCCCGTCTGGAGCCTCTTCCCGAAGAGCGTCGTGAGCGCCGCCGTGCTGCCGGCGAGGGTGGTGGTCACGGCGGTGCGGCCCACCGCCGACCACTGCCCGTTGATGCTACCGGGCGGGCCGTAGGATTTCAGGATGGTGAGGAACGAACCGGGGTTAAACCCGTACCACCCGAACCACAGCAAGAAGCTGCCGAGCACGACGAGCGACGCGCTGTGGCCGCGCAGCGCCACCGAGCGGCCGGCGTGGTCGAACCGCCCAATGCGGGGGCCCTCGATGAGGGCGCCCCAGAGCCCGGCCACGCCGCCAACCATGTGGACAACCCCTGATCCGGCGAAGTCGATGACGCCGGACCCGAAGAGCAGCGGCCCTGACGTCCGGGAAGCCGAGGCCCACCCGTCGGCGGACCAGATCCAGTGGGACACCACCGGGTAGACGAAGCCGGTGAGGAAGGCGGAGTAGATGAGGTACGCCACGAACTGCGTCCGCTCGGCGATGGAGCCGGACGTGATGCCCGCGGCGGCGATGGCGAAGGCCCACTGGAAGAGGAAGAAGCTGTAGTCGAAGCCGACCTGCGGGACCTGCTTCAGGCCGAAGAAGTGCTTCCCGATGAAGCCGTTGGACGGCGCCCCGAAGGCGAAGGCGAAGCCGAAGAGGTAGTAGAAGAGCGCGCCGGCGGCGGCGTCGAGCACGTTGGTGAGCATGATGTTCATGGTGTTCTTGGCGCGGACGGACCCCGCGCAGAGCATGGCGAAGCCGAGCTGCATGGCGAACACGAGGTAGGCCGAGAAGAGCAGGTACGTCGAGTCCACGGCCGACGTGGTGTCCGCGAACTGGTTGCACAGGTAGTCCGTCGCGTTCGCCGCCGCCGTGCCCAGCAGCGGGCCGAGGGTATCCGCGCATGTCGCCATCCTCGCCGCCGCGACGCGCTGCTTCGCTCGGTCGCCTTCTCGCTCAACACGGACAGGAGAGGAGACGAGCAATGGAAGGTTGGGCTGTGTGTGGAGTGGGGAGCGGCCGCGTCGGATTTATAGGCGACATGGAGAGGAAGAGCGAGAAGGAATCCATGACTTGGGGCGTCCTTGTTGATTCCTTCAAGGTGTGAAGGGCCCCACCTGCCAGTGAATCTTTGGCTGCCTCTGAAATGTTGGACCCTTATGATTTGCTTGTTGATTTGTTCCTCTTGTGTTCGTGGTTGTGGTTCGTCGAATCCGGTGGAATCTCCGTAGGCTGCGGGCCTGCGGCCTTGAGCCGCAATACCGACTGTTTGTACTTCTTTGTAAAATAGCTATTTATACAATTTTTTTTCTCCTCGATCTAAGTGTACAGTTAATCACTTTAATACTTTCTTTTAACAACAATATTATTTATTTAGTAAAAAGTACAGTTCTTAAAAGTCTACTCTATTCAATAAAATTGACGCTCGTCGATTAGTTAAAAAACAATATTATTTAGTTATATCTTCAGTTGTAATATTTGAATATATTTCATCATTTTTCTAAATTTATTTGGTTCGCTGTTTCTTAGAAAAAATCTGATTACACAAAAGACACATGTGCACGTAAACAAATACGTTGAGCAAAGCACATGAAGTCCTTGTAAAGCTTTCTGAGTACTACTACAATTTGAACCAAACGGTTGATGTTGTGCTTCGCCTGTAAAACTACCACCACATAGTGATTGTCGCTCTGGTTTTTAAGCGTTTGTAACCAATGACAGAGTCCACAACGTCATAGATTGAGCCCGATCTATGAAGAACATTTGCTAGCGAGTAATTTTTTTAAATTGGATTGGATCCATGACAATGTAACTTTCTCGAATTGAAAAAATATCGCTACCATTCATAATATTGGTTGGGTGTCATCAGTATTTTATAAAATTTGAATCATGCCATTATATACGTCTAGAGAGCATTATATACGTCTAGAGAGTAGTTGGACTAGGTTTTCTCATACCGTATTTTTATACCGACCAAAATACCCCAACCCTTAGAGGCTGACAAGTGGGCCCTCACGCTGAGGTGGATACTTACCGCCCGTCCGGCCACGCAGGGAACGCCTCGAGCCGGCGAGACCGTGACGCGATTCATCATGGTGCTCGGCGGCGTCGCGCTCGACATGGCCGTCACGTGCGACGACAGGTATGGGCATGTCCGGGAGGTGAGCCTCTATATCGAGGACGGCGAGAGCGGCGGCGTGAGCCGTCAGGACGGGCTGGTCACGGAGTTCGTCAAGGGGAAGAAAGCAAAGTAGGAGTGGAAGGTGAGGCTGGAGGACATCGTTGACCTCTGCTACTCCGACATCGGCGCGGTGGCGTTCGTCGGGTGAGACTGCGGCTGCGGCATCCAGCGTCTCTACGACAAGACAAGCTCGACACCGTCGTCGGAAAAAAAATACAGGGAGGAAAATATTGGGATGGAACTCGCCGCCATCTTCGATTGTTCGCCGCCGCCGCCGCCATGGGGTCTGCTCGCGCTGCGCCACGCCGAGCCGTGGCAGACCCGCCGCCGCTGCTGGATCTGCTTGCGTTGCTGCCAAACCCCGTCGGCCGTCACCACTGCTGCTGCTTGCTGTGTCGTCGACGCAACTGCTGCTGCTCACTCAATGGTCGGTGTTGCCGCTTGCTCCACCGCCGTCGACGCTACTCCACCCCATCGCCGCCGTTTGCCAATCGCAACAGCCAGCAAATGTTTGATGCTGAAGACACGTATGACAAGGTGATCCTACTTGTCAGCCTGTAAGGGCCAGGGGCAATTTAGTATGTACAAATATAAGGTAATATGGTCCAACGGTGTCCGAGACGTATATGATGGTATGATTCAAATTTTAAAAAAATACCGATGACACCTAACCAATATCACAAATAATAGTAATATTTTTTCAATTTGAAAAAATTACAATGACATCCAATTAACTCATTTCTTTCTTCATATGTTATGGATAACTAGATAGTGAGAACGCCGGTAGCGGGGCCCGGACGACTGCCCCACCAACCCATGCGCTGACTTTGTCATTGTCTGTAGTTGTTTGTTATATGAACATAGTTTTTTCATAGTAGAAATAATCTTTCTCTCACATTCGGCTATAACAGAAACCATCGAATCTATTTTGGCATTTATTGTTGGTCATGTTAATTCTCTAACGACTTAAAATTTTTTGTTTCACCTTTTTTCTATTACTGTAAAAGCATAGTCATTCATTCTTTCACCCCCTCTCCCACCGCACGCAGCGCGTCTGCTCTGCTTGCGTAACCACCAGATCCAATATTTCTCAATCACCTTTCTAACCTATCCCTAACTATATAGACATGACCCATTATAAGATACGGATATGTTACTAGTATGCTCAAAAAATACGGGTGCTCGAGCAAAAACCCTACACGAAAATTTCTGGATGTCATACTTCTCTGACTGTTAACTGTTAAGCTAACCTGCACAAGTGCACAACCCAAGCAAATAAGCCATCGCAGCTATCACTCATTCGCACCGGACTTTGGCCACCACGGATCAACGTATCTCGTCATCGGCTCACCACCTGCCGATAGGCAGCTCACGCACGACGATGCGACCATCGTGCCGACCGGGGGACCATGACGAGAGGCATAAAACAACCGATCCCGAGATGGGCAGACCCGCCGCAGTTGGAGCGCACATCGCCATCGCCGCGAGCCCGAGAAGTCATCGGCCCTCGTCGGCGAAACACCCAGTTGCTAATGAGACTGACAGGTGACAGCCCAGACAGAGAGGTGCTCCGGCTCAGAAAAGAAAAATGAAGCCGGCTGTAACTGTACCTTCGACATCAAAAAGAAGAGGGAAGCCGTCTGTTTCAGACGTAATGGCAATTGGTAATAAGATAAGCTCCACAACTAAGCCAATTTCCATTTCGCATGTTCGATTATTCCTCACAACCAGTGTGCATCTTCCGTGTCCCGAAGAGCTGCTCCCGAGTAAACTATGCCTGAATCCAGACTCCGGAAAACATATGTGGTGTTTGGATCTGCCGTTGACTTGTGGATTGTGATTAAGGAAGTGTTTTTCTCTCTGTTTTTCGTCTGACATCACCGTCCTTCTGACGATTATAGTATTTGAGTTTACAGTGGATTTGGCCTCTACCCCTCATCTGCTGAATCTTATGAAAATGTTTTAGCTGTTTGCTCCTGACAGAACAGTGTGCCCTGTCATGTGAAACGCGAGCGCAATTGTACTGTATTTCCTGTTTCAAACCGTATTACCTGCCAACCGTTTCATGGTGTCAGGGGTACGCGATCCGAGGAGGTCGTATATTGTACTCATTGAGCACTAGTATGGCGTATCGTAACGTTGAGCTTCATTTAGAAATCAGAAATGTACAGAAAAAGAGTTCGCTGCCTGTGATTCAGTTCTGAATCTGATCGAGCTCGCCTACGTCTGTGCTCGAGCGTTGGTTCGTTGCGTAATTTATTGCAGCTTGAATTTTGATGACAGCTGTTACTGTTTCTGGACCCTTCGAGATGGCGATGGCTCGAGCTCGCTACGTCAACAGGAGGGCCGTTGAATTTACCCATTTTCCACGCTTGCGTACCTACGTTGCGGCGGAGGAATCGGCTTGCTCTTGTTTTTTTTTAAAAAAAAACGCAGATTTGTTGTTTGCTCCGTACTTCTGATCCAACTAACCGTATGCTGTATATACAGTTCTTAATCCAGAACACGGAAATGTCGCCGTCGTGGTAGGGGGTCGAGAAATCGAAATGCTCGAGAGGTGGGGTGGAAGTGTGGTGCCGTGGTGTAATTGTTTTCGGTTTTTCACGTTCTCATGATCGATCGGCTGGGCAGCCGGCTTCTATCTGTGGAGGAAGCACCACGCGGATGGGAACGTGCGGCGGGTCATCTACAACGGCGCTTGCGAGTGGAGTAGGCGCGCGGCGGGTGGACCAGCCGGTCGAACCGCGAGCCGCACGGGAAGCGCGGCACATGCAGATGCAGACAATGGCGCACGGCCTGAACCGCGCGGAGAACGACTCGACGCGACGCGACGCTCTCCGAGTCCCTTCCGTCCGAGATCCCAACCGCACGGTGCGCGCGGGGATGAGAATTAAATTTGAAAATATACTATTTATTTATTTTTTTCTCATAAATATTTAGGATGTGTCGTTGAGCCATTTCACAAAAGGATGGCGCCGCGAGGCCTGCCACGGTCTCGCAAGCACAGCGCGCGAGACCGGCGGTCTCGCTTCACCAGTTTGCGAGATGGCCTGACATGGCCTCACGATTATGATTATCGATTAATTAATTACTAATGATGCTAATTAAATAATAATAATAATTAATTGTTAATGATACTAATTAATATATTAATCGTGCGAGTACGCTGGTAGGGATGCGAAGCCGCGGTCTCGCGTACCAAGCAGTAACACACGATTTCGTATTTTTATTTTGTGACAATGATATATTTCTGCAAACCCCATGTATATATTTATGTAAAACAATGAAGAGGGCGGCGGCGGACTGCAGGGCCGCTGGGCATGCGACCATAGGCCGGATACATCGTTTGTTCGCAGCAGGGAAGGCCTTCCAAGTCACTCGGGGGTTGGGCTGGGCCCACTTTGAGATTGGGCCTCGGCCATACGTTCCTGAGAGGCGGCCTTCTGTTTGGAGTTTAGATTTCAGTTCAGTTGGCTTAACTGTACGATCACAATACAATTTACAATGTTGGCTAGGTCATTTTGATACAGACATGTCTCCGTGAAGCAACTTTGATAACTTATCTTTTGCTTTGATATGTTATATGTGGTCACAATAACCCTGTAACTCGGTTTCAAATAATAATAATAATAACCCTGTAACATCATGAAATTTTCTTTTTGAGAAAATTCATCACATTGAAATTTCATAGATGGAATCGGGAATGTTTACAAAGATACTGGTATTCAAAGTATCTTGACACAAGCTAGTAGCTACAGACCTATAGTTGCTTGTAGATCTGCATGATGGATTGGTTCAGTCTTGATACGTGTTTTTCGGCCGAACAGTCCAAGAAATGAGTTTGTTTTGGAGCATCTGCAGACTGCACCGGGCTTCAGCTGCTAAGGTTTGAACTGAGAGTAGTAGCTTGCCGCTGGCTACTTGTCTGGCTAGGACCCGTGTGTCACGTAGGCGTTGTAGGAAAGCTTTCGTTTGGCGCATCCCAATTTCTCAATCAATCAAAATCAACTTCCGGAAAACTTGTAGTACTATTACGGAGATGAATTTTTATTTTTCGAGAGTACATCTTCTCCTTTTTTATATTAAATTTTTTTAAAAAAATTGATAACATAGATTGAAATATATCACTCCACTAAAATGTAATACCAAATTCGACTTACACAAGTTGTAACAAAAAGAACAAATTAAACTGAAAATAGTTAACATACGTTCGTCATTATATTTATTGTTTTTGTTACAATTTGTATGAGTTAAATTTAAACTTACATGTTTGTGGAGTAATATGTTTCATGTTAATCTATCTTGTTAATTTTTTTAAAAAATTTTTTATTACTATTTAGGTGATATGTAAAAAAGAGAGAATATCTGGATGAAAATACTTTCCCTACGCTTAGATTCTGCGATGATACGGAACATACTTGGACCATCTCGCAGCAATTCTCCAAAATGGCATATGCCGAGCTCCACGTTAACAGCATAATGACCTAAATACTGATACAAACAGGACATGTCTAAACATGTACAAGAAAGCATAAAAGATTGAATCCCTAAAAAAAAGCATAAAAGATCGAAACCCATCAAATCCGTACAGGTGCAAGTGCAGATGTGCATGCAGAGAAGAAAGGAAAACAAAGATCAAAAGAAAACCACAACCACCATGGGCTAAAGTGCCACACCAACACACGACCGCCTCAGCTTATATATGCACACTTCACAAACACTTTCCCCAAACAGACACGATCGATCCTACTACACCAACTGCCCCGCCGCGGCTTGCTCCGGCGACTTCCTGGGCTCCACGCGAGCCATCTCCGCGGCCGACTTGGCCCTGACGCGGCGCTCGCCTTCGTCCTCGTCCACGTACCCGAACCCGCCGTGGCTCGTCGGGTCCATGCCTTCCATCTCTGCCGTGGACGAGACGCGGAGCAGCCCGAACCTGTGCAGCACGTAGAAGAGCGTCCCCATGGTGACGCTCACCCACCCGACGATCACCAGGATCTGCACGATGTGCGCCGCCAGCAGCCGCCCGCCGCCGCCCATGAACAGCCCGTACGGCCGCCCGGGCTGCCCGTAGATCAGCTCGACGTACTCCCTGCGCGCGAACAGAGCGGTGAAGATGATCCCCCACGCGCCGCACCCGCCGTGCAGCTGCGTCGCCTCCAGCGGGTCGTCGAACTTGAGCATCAGCGCCAGCTTGTTGCAGCCGATGAGGACCCACGCCGACACGAACCCGCAGATCACCGACGCCCACGGGTCGACCACGGAGCAGCCCGCGGTGATCGCCGCGAAGCCGCCGAGGAGACCGTTGCAGACGTCGGTCACGTTCCAGTGGCCCGTCAGCCATCTCTTGCCGTAGAGCGTCGTCAGCGCGGCGACGCTCCCGGCCAGCGACGTCGTCACGGCGGTGCGGCCCACCGCCGACCACTGCCCGTCGATCGTGCCCGACTCGCCGTAGATCTTCGAGATGGTGGTGAACGACCCCGGGTTGAAGCCGAACCACCCGAACCACAGCAGGAAGGTGCCGAGCACGACCAAGGAAGCACTGTGCCCTTTCATCGCCACCGTGCGGCCGGTGGCGTCGAACCGCCCGATGCGGGGGCCCTCGATGAAGGCACCCCACAGTCCAGCAATGCCACCGACCAGATGGACGACGCCGGAGCCGGCGAAGTCGATGACGCCGGACTTAAACAGCAACGGACCCGTCAGCCGGCTCGCCGAGGCCCACCCGTCGGTGGACCAGAACCAGTGCGACACCACCGGGTACACGAACCCTGTGAGGAAGGCGGAGTAGATGAGATACGCGCTGAAGCGCGTCCGCTCGGCGATGGAACCGGACGTGATGCCGGCGGCGGCGATGGCGAAGGCCCACTGGAAGAGGAAGAAGTCGTAGTCGTACCCGGTCTGCGGCATGTGCTTCAGCCCGAAGAACTGCTTCCCGATGAAGCCGTTCGACGGCGTCCCGAACGCGAAGGCGAAGCCGAAGAGGTAGTAGAAGAGCGCGCCGGCGGCGGCGTCGAGCACGTTGGTGAGCATGATGTTCATGGAGTTCTTGGCACGGACGGAGCCCGCGCAGAGCATGGCGAACCCGAGCTGCATGGCGAAGACGAGGTAGGCCGAGAAGAGCAGGTACGTCGCGTCCACCGCGGAGGAGGTGTCCGCGAACTTGTTGCAGATGTAGTTGGCCGCGTCGGTGGAGTTCGCCGCGCCCCCGAGCAGCGGCCCGAGGCTGTCCAAGCACGTCGCCATGGTGTCTCAGTGTCACTAGCCAAGTGTGGCAAGGTTTTGTACTGCTTCTTGCTAGGGTTTAGGAACTAATGGAGGTTTTGGTGTGTGATTGTTTGAAGTAAGCCAGAGAAGGGAGATGCTGGATTATTTATAGGCGAAGAACATTGGAATCCATGGTTGATGGTTGTTGTTTTTAATTGGATGATTCATGATCACAGACAGCGGGAAATGCAAAACCGAGGTACGCGTGGATACATGTATACTGTTTTGGATTCTTTCTAACATCACATATACTAGTAGTATCTGAAAATTCTTTTTTTTTCGATTGATGCCAACTGCAATGAGTTGATTTTTTTTTTTTAGTGGCAGCAACCAATCTTTTCACCAAAAGCTATGATGAGTGAAAAAAAACGAGCGGTTCACCTGTATATACAGGAATGATTGAATAATACCGCCTTACTCTTGTACTCTTTCTAGTGTCAGTGGTGAAACAAAGGTACGCTGTAATTTTATCTTTTGATTTTTGACCAAGCAATAATTTTAACAGATCTTGATGTCATATTTAGTTGCATGTATAGGTTGGTTCGTTCATAAATTTAAGTTCATTGAGAAAGATATGTGATTCACGTATCTTTAAAAAATATCAACGATGGTAAAATTTGTTATCTAGATGTCTCGGCGCTGGTGTTGGATCATTAGATAACACTGTTAAAATTGTCCTAATAGGTTAACATTCGTTTCTTGAGAGTGATATTAGTTTTGTTTTTACTTAAGTATTGTTTTGACTTTTGATGATGAGCGACTCAGCTTGCCTGAGTTCCAGCTTTGCTCAGAAAGTTTCAGACAGAAGTAATTTATGCTGGGTTGGGATTATCCGACAGATCCAAGCAAGGTCGCATACGCAAGATACCAGATTCAACTAAGATCCAATGTCACTATCAGAAAGTCGTGTTGTTGCCATCACAGCTAAGATTCTTTTATGCATTCGATAATTTTTTAAAGGAAGATTCAGAAATGGTCTTGTTATTATATCGTCTGAAGAATCGCATTTTGTCAACTTCAAGTATTACAGGTTTTAATCAGGTATCTCCTCGCATCCTTGCACGAGGTAGTTGCTTGTCGTCACGTCCGACTATACGCATTGTGTCATGAAGTTGCATACAACTATATACTTGTATGCGTAATATCCATTGACTTTGTTGATTAACTGTTTAAGTTCTTCAGACATGCATGTAAATCCAGCAGCGGATAGGTCGTACCTAGCAGAACATGGCGACAAAACTCATCAATCGACAAGGCATATGATGTGCGCAATGCATACTTAGACGAACAATTAGATATTTGATGAGGTTATTGACACAAACGGAGATAAACCCATTTGCTTCCATACCATACCGGCGGCTTCTGTCTTGGGAGAACCTTGTGATTAATTGCCCTCCCTGAAGAACTCGTGTCTGACTGAAACCATGTAATCAGCAGGCAGCCCATGCTGAACCTGCTTGCTAACTGCTGAGTACTCTGTAATTGTCAATCAGATCACTGTGTTGGTCTGGCTGCATTAACCTGCAAGATCTTTTCAATAAACCCCAATGCAGCAGCTAGTGACCAAGATCACTGATGAGATCAAGCTATATAGCATGTGTGGAGCTAAAGATATCGCAAGAATAATATCCTAGCATCGCCTAGATTTTTCCCTTTCTTTCTCTGTTTTTTTTTCACCGTTGGTGAACATGTAAGTACTTTTCCCTCTGTTAATATAACACCAGCTAAGTATGGCCCAGCTTCAAAAAGAAAAAAAAATGAAACTCTATGTTTTCTAACTCACTCCAAATATATGTTGATTGTCTTCAGAAATGAAGTTCTGAAGACAGTGTGCAGATGAGGCCTTCAGAAATGACGGTATCAACATAGATTAACCATGTAGTCTTACTTCTTGACATAGCAGTCGGGTAATTTCTTCCAGTAGAATAAATTCAGATGATGAAGAACTTCCTTAGGTCAAAACTCTGACAAGACTGGATAAGATGTGGTGGATAGGGATGCAATTTCTTCTTCCTTGCAAGTATGACTTGCAGATGCTGCGTATCGAATTTTTACACTGTGGAGGTAGATCACGCTGATGCGATTAAATCATTAAATACCTATTGTTTTGTACTTTTGTCGTGCCTGCTACCACACCTGTATGCATATCAGAAGGTTGACCTTCAGAAGTTCAGAGAATGGACGGATCTCTAGTAAACGAATCGCCATTGGACGAAAACGAGCGTTTCTTATCAGCAAATTGCAAATCCTGGTGTCCTCAGCCAGACGTTGATGTCTCGACGACAAATAGTTTTCACGGATGAGATGAACTAGTCCTCTCGCCTCCAGGGATCAAATGTCAATAAACGCCACCGTAAAAGATATTTTGTTTTCTCTTCTTACCCAAATGCTACTCTTGACTTGTTGATAAACCAATGAACAGCAATTGTACTGCTCGTTAAGTATATGAGATATATATATACTAGTCACGGTTTCTGCCTTCTGCCGCAGCTGATTTTGGGACCTTTCCAATTTCTACGTTAAATTCTAATCCTGCCTAGGTATTTGAGTCACTCCTGAACTTTTCTGAAGAGAGTTGAAATGCTTTTCTAAACTTTTCACGGGTGTAATTGATGGAGGCCCAGTTTCACGCCCATTTGAACTGGACCGCGCGCGCGAGCCGAGGGTCCAACGCTTACGTCCACCCGCGCGCACGGAGTCGTGGTCGTGGTCACTCCAGCACAACTGCACGGCTGGCCGGTTGCACAGCAGCTGGTTAATTTGGCTGCACGGCGGCATCATTCAAGGCGTTGCCGCGTTGGAGTACGTACACCAACGCCTTGAATGGAGCTCCCTGGTCAGATGTAAAATCTTGTGCGGCAATCCTAGACAGCGAGATAACGTAACAGGTTAAAAATGATCACAGACATAATACTGACATTTAACAAAACAGCTGGCTACAAAAAGATCTTAATTGATTGACAAAATTTGCCACAGTAACTCAAAATTTATGACATTTGCTGTGAGACACCAACAAACGTGTATTTTCTTGTAGACACTGTAAAAATATGATAATTAGCTGCTGAACATCCGAGGCATTATTTTATTATATTTGAGAAAAGCGTGGAGAGAAATTTTAAAAAAACAAGTTTACCCTTGGCTGCTTTTTCTCCACCTGATCCCCATCCAAAGCCGACGGCGACAAAAGGCTTTGATGGTGGCTAGATCAGCTGTTGCTGCGGTGAGCGTCGGTCGCGTCGTGGCAAAGGCGGCGAACGCCTCCACTAGCCCCCGTGGCGGACAAGCTTTTGGGCGCGCCGTCGTAGTCGCGATGGAGGCGGCAGCAAACGCCCCCGCGGGCCCCCACGGCGGACGAGCTCGCCATCACATCAGATTGCCTCCGCCCTTCGACGGTGGCCCTCGGAATTAGCGCTGATGGCGGCTGCTGCAGCGACGTGGGCTAGGTCGAAGCACTAGGCAAGCTAGAGCTGATGACGATAAAGGACAACGCTGACGGGACGCTGTCGCAGAAAGAGAGGGGGACGCCGTCCCCTGCTTGCTTCACCCGTCGCCACCCCGCCCGACGTCTACCCCCTCTGCCGCTCCGTCCTTTGTCACCAACGACCTCTTAGGCTCGCTGAAGAAGAGAAGAGAAGAGAGAAAAAGACTGAAAAGAAAAGAGAAAAGAGAGTTGACATAGGAAGAAGAAAAGTGTCCAGGGGCATTTTGGTATTTTCAACGCTCTTTCTTTTTTTTTCACTGTAAATAATAAAATAATGTCTCGGGTGTCAGTAATTAATTATCATATTTTTTAGTGTCCATAAAAAGATACACGTTCTTTACGTGTCTCATGATAAACAGTAGAGATCACAACTTTGAGTGTTCTATAAAATTTTTTGCTTAATTTATCAGACATGGTAATTTAACCCTGCGCATCGAAGCAAAGAACCATGGCAACTAGACAACTACTACTCCACAGTCCACACATGGCTCAAGCGGAGGCAGGCGACGACAAGAGTACAGCAGCGTATTCAAGATGGGAGGCGACAGCCGACAGGCAAGGGTGCTGCGAAGAAACAGTAACTCCTGCAAACCGTGAGGACCGGGGTAATGCAGGGTCTGCGGGTGGCACAAAAGCTACCAGCACGAATGCGCTGATAACGTGGAGGATCGATCGATCGATGGGAGTGGGGCACCACAACACCATCCGCGCTCAGCCTCAGCAGCAGCAGCACAACTCGCAACGATATCCACACAAACAGAGTGCCCGGCCAAAACCACAGAAAAANATCTCATGCTGATCCAGTGATCCTCCTGCCGGCCCGGCATCTCAGAGATGAGAGAGATCGATCGACGAGCAGGGCTGTCGGTTTTGTCAAATGTTCAAGGTATGGTATTCATCCATTCAGTCAAAAGGCACTCGCTGAATGTGCGTGAATACACACACACACACAGAGGCATGAACAGCCACAGGAGGAGTCCAAGGAAAGCAAGCAACTTCACTCGCTCACATGCTGCAACAACCGCACTTTCGGTGGCTTAAGTGAATAAATAGTAGGCCGGACCACCTGCTTCTAGGGCAGCAAGACGCCCGGCCGGCCGGCCATGGCTGATCCCAGAAACCACCACACTGCCACACACACACACAGCTGCTAGAGTCGCCGACCGACCCAGCCATGGACCATGCATCCAGCGAACCATCAATTCCGAGCTCTCAACCTAGTGCTCGATCCACTAGTTCGATCGGGGAACCAAATAGCTGCTGCTACCATCCAAGGATTCAGTATATTCTCTTTTGTACCATGCCCCCATTTTCCCTCTTGCCAAATGAAACGGATTGTGTGGCTAGCAAAGAGTGTTGCTATCGGTGCGAGTAAAGACGCTGCAGATAGCGACTGACAGGCAAATCAATGAAATTGGCCATTTTTCATGCATCACCATCTCACAATTTTATTTCGTGTGATCGGATCCACCTATCACTCACTGATCTATGTGCAATGAACTAAGTCCAGAAAATATCTGGGTGGCTGCACTTTGGTTTGTTTGATTTGTACCTAACTTCTAATTCATCCATTGGAACAATTATAATGTTTTTTAAGCAGCTGTGACTATGCTATGGAGTTGTGGTTACATGACAAGTCTCCAACCAACGGAATTTAAATCATGTGACATGCTCACATGTTAGATCATTTTTAATGAAAATTTAGTGGAACCAAAGTAATTGCCGTTGGTATACGTCTCTTTAAGCCCGTGTTACGGGACATACTCATTTGTGTAGAAAACTATTTTAAATGCTTTTGATTCCTCTTAACTAAAATGTTATCAATTTTTAAATACCATCATAACATGACACCTTCACTCGAAAAATATGACATTATATTTTAAGCATTGGCCCAAAATACACCAAATGAGTAACCATCCACAGTGAAAAAAGTGTCATATTGACATTATAATGTTGTGAAATATCTCCTGAGGCACTTAGTCATTTGATTTTATTAAAAGGCCCCATTAGTCATTTTTTACATAAAATAATTCAAATATTCAAGCTGAAGTTGAAATAGTTTGACTATGTTCGGCTTTTTTGGAGACTCAAGTCGTGATTGGTCAGAGATGGTAAATTGACTTTACATAGTAAAAACATTATTGCATATTTTAGATACTTTTCGTAAACAAAATAGTTCGTATTGCATCAGGGAATTTGGCAACCAATGAAAACAAACAATTTCTTCAAAACAGGTTAGAGTATCGCGTCTATATATAGCTTTGAGATTTTGTAGTTTATTCAATACAGAAATTTGGTTGCACCAAGGAAATTGTGTGTTCTATACTTTGAAGATTTTGGTTCATGCCTATAGCTTTAAAAAGAATAGTGGAAAACCCTGATGGAAAGCTCAAAGCGAAGTCCCGCTAATATCGACTCTCACTTATTTATTATTTTTAAAAAATAACCTATTAGCCACATCATTATAGTTAACGTGACATAACAACGCTTTCATGGTAATATACTGATACGTCATAATCCTTGCCGCACCAAAAAAAAAAAAATTTCCTGACGCAACAGCATTATCTTGTGGTGCCATTTACAGTTGTGTCGTCGAAAATGTTCCGTACCGTATATTAGATGGGTTAATTTTAAAATTTGTTTAGAAAATAAAATTTTCCACTGCCTTGGCCCGAGAGAAGGAAAATCAAATGCGCTTATAAAGGGAAACGGCGCAGAAAATAAAAACAAGAGACAATGGAGTCTAGTGGTGCCGGTCAAAGAGGCATTCAAAGTGGATTGCACTCGGAGGAATAAACAATAATACTTTGAACAGCCCCTGCATTGACCCGTTTTGGGGGCTCCTGAATAACCACTAGCCTACCCAGGGGGCTAGATGCCCCTCCCCTTCACACAGACACACACCATATTTTTTTTACACGCAGAGAAGACGACATTATCACATTAGGCACGGGCTTAATTATCTAGCAACAAATTAGCTACAGAAGGAGGCTAAGCACAGTCACCGAACTAATCAGGAAGCGAATTAGTCACCGAATTCGGCGAGGGAGAGATCGATCGACGACGACGACGAGACAGACGTCAAGATGAATCGAACTTGTAGTACTTGTCGACGGCGGCGAGGACGTCCCAGGTGCAGCTTAGCCCCTTGGGGAAGACGACGAGGTCGCCGGCGCCGAACTCCACGCACTCCGACGAGCCCTTGATGTGCGCCCTCACCTTCCCCTTGACCAGGTAGCACGTCTCCCGCGCGTCGAACTTCACCGGGAACTTCCCCGTCGGGCACCCCCACCTGCGCACGCAAGCACCCCACGCTCAATTAAACACGCCATGAAGGAGCAAGAAATGGACAGCGATCGATCGGCACTGGCGACTCACTTGGGCCAGGACTTGACGCCGAGCTGGAGCAGGCGCGACTCCGGCGGGTTGCGCTCCACGGTGATGGAGAGAGCTGCGCCGCCGCCGGGAGGGTCCGTGTCCATGGTGTCCGGGTTTGAGCTCGAGGCCATGAGCTCGCGCGCGCGCTGTCGAGGAGAGGAGGGAGACCGGAAGAGGGTGAGCAGTAGCTTGCAGTTAGGAGTAGGAGGAGTGAGTTAAGGAGGGTTGTGTTCGTGTCAGTTTGGGAGGTGAGATGATGAGGTCTTCTACTTCTAGTTCTTGCTAAGGGAAGGCTCCAATAGAGGGCAGTTGGCCTGGTGGCTTTCCTGTATCAAAACAAGGGCAAGAGGAATCTCCTTCTCTTCGTGTTTTTAATACAAGTGGGTGCAATCATATTATATTGTTTTTACCCAGCATGTGTATATCATTTGGGACAGGTCAATATTGTAGATTTTTTTTCTGAATGGAAACAAGACAATTTTATTCTCTTCCTATGAGGCCAAAACAGCTCTAGTGCTTAATATATCTCCGTTCTAAAATATACTTCATCCATTTTAAAATATAAGCATTTTTTTATTTTTCATTAGGAATCTGAAGCATTTTTCTCTATGAATCTTAAAATATTGCTTACTCCATCCATAGCTAAATTTTTTTATATTTTAAAACGGAGGTAGCAACAGATTTTGCCTATGTGGTTAGATAGAAAAAATCTCTTATATTTTAGGACGAAGATATTATTTTTTATGAGAGAATTTTCTATTGCTTACGTATACTCTTCATTCAAAATATAAGCATTTTTAGCTATGTGTCCAGATTTATAACTAGAAATATTTATATTTTGAATCGGAGAGAGTAGTATTTTGAAATATATATTTCCCGTTGATATTTGTAGGAAAATTGGCATTAAAAACGTATCCAAGACAAGAACATATACTTCGAATTTTTTTTAACTAAACTTGTTTAATTAGATATATTATGTTGTCCTAACATTTTTTTGTGCCTGCTTGATTGCTGCCGTACAACTGTTTGCAACATGAAGCAGCAATGCCATGGCTTTGCTGTTGCAGACTAATAAGCTGCGGCCAGACAAGCAAGGGCATGGTTTATTATTTTTGGACAAATAAGATAGTGGAAAATAAAGTTATTTTCAGACCGAGATGGTAGTATCAAATGGGAAATATTCACACAATAAATTTTGATCTACAAATTATTTATCCACAATATTTACCTATTGTCGTTTTAAGGCCCAACCGTACTTGTCAATTGATAGCAAACATAAGTGTATTCTATACTCCTACATGGTAATACTTGTCAATTTAATTTTTCACAAACATGTGACTTTGACTCTATAAGTTTAAGTTTAGAGATATAAATGCGAACCACTCTAAAACTGTGTTCGGCAACCTGTGTTGGAAACTCATTTCCTCCGTACGAAAAATGAAACGACTCATTAGCATAAGATTAATTAAGGATTTACTTTTTTTTGAAAAATTAATTAATATGATTTTTTAAAGCAATTTTCGTATAGAAACTTTTTGAAAAAACACACCGTTTAATAGTTTGAAATGCATGCGCACGGAACAAGAGGAGTTGGGAACGTATGCTGTCGAACACACCCTAAATGTATAACTTTTGTTAGGTACATCACAATGTAAAATGCCACTTTTATGTTGCACAATTAGATATGTTAAATGTTTTATGTTATTAGTCAAAGCTTGATCAGTCAATAAGAGGAGTAATGTGAGATCTTATCTACACGTTCTATCCTTGTCCTATCCAATCTTTTTCTCTTTACCTAAAATATGTACCTCTTCGAACTTGTGGCTCCAACCACCTCCGAACTATTTAGTTTTTGAATGAATTGGCGAGCCGCCAAATTCACTAAATAGAGCATGAAAAATTGTACATGGTGAAAAAGGGAGAAAAAAAACTATGTACAGCTAGTCCTGGTTGCACGGGCTAATGACTAGGGTAGCCATTGAACTTGATTTCTAACTATTTAGTTGGATAACGTTGAACTTGATTACTAACACACTCTACGAGCAATCCGTCTATCAACGATATGTCGTGGCAATTGGTCTAGCAAGTATCACTGTTTGACCGACGAAACCTCTTCGTTGGGCAAACCGTTATTGCATACACTACATCACCCTGCTGATCAATCAACGATGTCTTCTATGTTTTTAAAATATGTTGCATAATCTGTATTCAATGTTTTTTTTCATTTTTTTTAAAAACTCAATGTTCCTTGTGTAAGTAAAGCATGCTTGCAGCTAGTAGTCTAGTACTATATTTAGATCTATTAAAAATTGGGGAAAAAAACAAGTGATCGATTCTCGTGGAGGCCACACAGTTCATCGCACATGAAAAGAAAAACCGTCCTTATACAAAACACATGCTTAGTGAACATTAGATAAATAAATACCAGTAGTATCAGATATTATTGCTGAGCTCGGGGGGCAAAGAAACAACTCCCAACCGGCTCCAAACTTGAAAGCAACCACCACCGAATTTGTCACGAGGAGAACGAGACCCACCGACCACACAATCACACACCACGCCACCACGGGGAGAACCAACCGAAGAAGCGGTCAAAACATCTCGCGATCGACCGCGAGGCGCGACGACGACGATGACGAAGGGGTTAACCCCGCCGTCCCTATCCGCTTCGCTGACGTGGCGCCTCGTGGGGCCCGCCGTACGACCAGGCCATTGACCGCCCCCTCACCCGGGATCCCGTGCGGCGACAGCCCATATGCCTCTCCTCCCCCCGCCCGTGCGGGCGGGACACGTGCGGTGGACGGGACCGCGAGATGCGATCGGGCGGCTGGCTGGCGCGGGCCCTCAGCCGGCGGATGGACGGCGGCGATGCGACGGATACCCATCCTTTTCCCTTGGTCGTACGCCGTGCTCCCCGAACATGTGGGGCCAGCGGACCCGCGACGCGTGGCCGGCGCCCTCGAAGCTGCCGGAGGGCGTGGATCGTCTGTGCTGTTCTCGCGGCGGCAGCGTGACACAAGACGACAGAGAGGATCGCTTAAGGCCGTGTTCGGTATACTGCTTTTCTAACTCACTTTTTTTTTTCACGCGCACGTTTTTTAAATTAATTATGTTTTTTTAAAAATTTTCTATACGAAAATGTTTTTAAAAATTATATTAATTCATTTTTAAAAATTATATTAATCAAGAAAAAATATGTCGTTTCGTTTTGCGTGCGCGAAAGGTGAGTTTCTAATCTCACCTCCCGAAAATACGTCGTCTGTTTTTATTTTTTATTGCGCCGGAGGCGTTGCCGTGCCAGGGCGTGGATTGCAGCACTTCAGCTTTGGTTTGCGAATGCGAGCTAAATTGTACAATTTGCAAATGAAATGGTACAATTCGGTAGGATTCGTAACAATACGATGAAATTCGAGTGAAAATAACGTAATACGAAATATTCGCTTTTTGTAACAAACTGTTGGTCGGATTTAGGAGGGGCCTAATCAGGAAAATTGCAGGATACATTACAAATCAACAATACACCAGATAATGGCCTCCCCGCGGCACCATGGCAGTCCCTTCCCCGGCTCCCCTGGAAGAGAAACCGGTTGAATAACCAACTTTTTCTTTATCATTTTTTGTCAACATGCTAATGCAATGCTACATTAGCTATTATCTGGATTCCAAATCTTCCAGGTAAAATTGTTTGTTCACACAGCTGGGAGGGAGTCAGTAACTAGGCTGTAGCAGTAAGAAACATAAGCAATCCCACATAAGAGAAGAATCACGGCACAGAACTCCGAAGCTAAGTGGTAACGGAAACATAGCACGGATCAAACTTTAAAGGCCCTTTCGAATCACAAGAATAAAAAAATAAAAAAATAAAAAAAATTAATAGAAATATAAGCGCAAAATAAATGATTGCAAATCATAAGAATGGCCGTTTGATTGAATCACAAAAAAACACAATAATCGAATAAGAAATATAGACTCCAAGAAAAATTTTCAAGAGCTTGAGGATCCCTTTGATTTGAAGAAAAATATAGAAATTTTGAAGGATTTTAATTCTACAAGAAAAATTTCTATAAATGCCTTTGAAACAAAGAATTGAATCATATCCTTTCATTTGAAAATCCTATGAAATTGACATTAGAAATTTTGGAAAAATTTAGCAAAGGCTTCAATCTCTTGAAAAATTTCCTACGTCATTTTTATGTTTTTCATGTGTTTTGCAATCCTCTGTTTTGTACTTGTATTTCTATCAAAATTCTGTGTTTTTTATATTTCTCCTCTATTTGTCATTCATGCAATTTAAAGGGGTCCTAAAGCTCTCGCTAAATTTGTCATGAAGCTCTTGCTAAATTTCCTTTAAAATAGAATTGTTCATTCTATAGGATTTTTTAAAAATAGAATATGATTTAATCCTTTGTTCTAAAGGTATTTATAGAAAATTTTCCTGTAGGATTAAAATCCTCTAAAATTTCTATATTTTTCATCTAAAATCAAAGGGCCTTTCCAGCATTGCGAGTTTCCAAAACAATAGATCAGCGGCAGCGCTGGAGATAAAAACGAGGACCAGCTGCTGGCGGATAAACAGTTCACGCAAGTGGTAGTTCTTGGAAACAAGAAATGGTATGATACAACTTGACGTTTCCCCCTTGGTAGCAGTCTAACAATCAGGCAACCAGCAATCTTGACGTCCCCAATTTTCAGTCTAACAATCAGTCTAATGCAGCAGCCAAGTGAATGTGAAAACAATCTCGTCTTTCATTTTCACCTCGTCTAGCCGAATATCAGAGGACGGAATATCTGAGAATTTATTTTCACCACTTTTCTGGATGACAAATTCAACTGATGGACAAATCAGAAATAATATCTAATAGCGCATTCAATACGATAAACACTTTTTCGCGGGGCAATAGCGTAATCAATTTAGACTTATTCTAAATTGCAGATCTTGCTGACATTGTATCAGCCAGTTTGAAGCAAAAACATGCAATCTCACATATGGAAACAATCATCGCTTCGACACTCCCGCTTCAGAACTCCAGATGACATAGCCCCGTGGTAAACAAAATGTGGGACGTTTTTTTAGGCTACCTACAAGTTGGAAATATATTCCTGATCAATTTCAAGACAAATTGATCCAGGAAATCTAACATAGGATCCCCAAACTTTTTTGTTGTGAAGAGGAGATAGCCACTACCAATACTACCAAACAGTTTGTCAAATCTATTAAATTGGCATCAATCATCCCCAGCTGTAGCACAATTCAACCCAACAGCAGTTTGGTACTCTTGCAAGCATTTAATATTACTATCGGCTTTGCAAGTGTGTTCTACATCAACAATCAGAAGCAGCGCTGCATTGGTGCAGCAGCTTGTTGACTCATGAACGCACTTTACACCCAACATCAACATCTTCTAGCTAGAATTAGCAATGTCTTTTCCCGTTCCAACTATTGTTCATGAGTTACAAACATAAAAATATTTCTCTGCAATTTCAGACAGAACTTTGCGTGGTAGATTTACTTAGATTAATTCTCCGTGCTAATGGAATTCCCACTGCAACGTCACTACTGATTGGATGAGGCTGCTAATTATCCTAGCCATTGCAACAGTACGTCCGGACCCTCCAAATATTCCTGTTGTGGAAAACTCTAATAGGAAAAATCGAAGCCAATCGATCAATGTGACATCGACGTTACACCTACCTGCTTCCAACATCCCGCACATTGAAGCCAACATATATAAACAAAAATCAATCTTATGAATCAAAGCATAAACAGTACTAAGAGAATTTAAGAGAAACTCGCAGAGATTGGTACCAATCAAGCCAAAAGCACTAGCTTTTTAACCAGCCGACCAAATGGTGCAGGCAGGCATAGAGATCCAAAAAAACATCGCAGCGAAAGGTACCTAGATTGATCTCACAACGTCTCGTGATGCATCCAAAAGAGTTCTAACCGACGAACTAACTAGAAGAATCCAGCACCATAGCGATAGATCAGCCTCTCAAACTTCCAGGAGAGCCCCCCCAAGAGCACCGCCCCCACGTTACCGGATCGCCTCAGGCGAGGTCGGTATCGTCGAAGTCGGCGCCGTCGAAGGAGTTGTAGAAGCCGGCGAAGGGGAGGGGGCCGCGGGCCTCGTTGGCGCGGGCCGCGCGGTGGCCGGGGAAGACCTCCGCGTCCTCCTCGTCGTCGAGGAAGACGGCGCCGGCGCCGCTGCTGCGGGGGGAGTCGTCGATGTCCATCAGCGCCGTGATGGCGTCGTCGTCCATGTCGTCGTCGGTGGCGGTGGCGGCGGCGGCGGGGTGGCTAGGGTTTTTGCGGGACCACTGCGGGGAAGGAAGGGGAGCGGGGTGGCGAGGGCGGAGAGGAGGGCCCGGTGGTGGGGCGCGCCCGGTGCGGTGCCTTGGATGGGGGCGACGCGTCGTCCTCGACTCCATGACGGCCAGGTGCGGGGCCTGATATCAAGTTGTGCTTCTGCCCCCGAGTTCTGGAGATTTGTGCGTCGCCTTCGTCGTGTGCCACGGGTTTTTTGGATTTTTATTTTCCTTTTTCCTTTTATAGAGAGACGGTGTCCAGGAGCCCCTTTGCCTTCCGATCTCTAGGCCTGTTTGGTTTGGGCTGGCCGCACCACTAGGCCCTCTCCCCTCCTCTGCACGAATCTTTTTTATTTTTATATTTATTTTTTAAAAGTTTTAAAAATAAATTATCATTTCAAAGTTTTACATAAATACTCCTCCCACCATACCTATGAGCGGGGCATATATATCGTCTTATGATAAGACAAGCAATGTGACATGGCAAAACACATTTATGATAAGACAAGCAACCGTCGTGATAATTTTGCAAGCAGTCCCCTTTCGACGATAAATCACGATTTATACATGAGAGGAGTATGTTTTTGCAAAACTTTAAAACGATAATTTATTTTTAAATCTTTTAATAAATAAATAAATAAATAAACATTTCTCCTCTAGACCTGCACGTTGCGAGTTGCGAGTTGTGACTCTTTCTTTATATACGGACTTGCTCGACATTGTTACATTTTAGAAGCCATCTCATCGTCTGCCAAATTTTGCATGGAACGAAATACCGCCTCTTTTCTCGTTGCGTTTGTCTCGTGTATTTTTGGATCTTTGGGGATGTATTGTTCAGGCCTTATTTGCGGACCTTATCAAAAATTAGGTCGCAGTCAGAGCCAGTACATGAACAATATGTTGGGGGTTGCATCCGGGGAAATAACCGCGTATAAACCAATTTGGAAAGCCTAGGATGTACATTACGTTTACATACAAATTGTTCTGAAGGAATCGCAGGATTATGTTGCAGATTTGCATTGGCGGTACTCAGTTAGCAAGAGTCCAAACATATTACAACCGGCTTATACAGTGCTACGAAGGATAGCAGGTTCTCTTATCGCACAGGTCGCATAAAAGTAGGAGCTACTAGTACTTCTTTAAGACATTCACAACATCTTGACTGTCTTCTGTGTTGGCAGTGAAACCTGCGAGGCAAGGTGCTAAGGTAATGAGGAAAGATTACGGCAAACGAGCAAATGCTGATTACAGGAAATGTGGCGAGATAGAGGGGATAGAGGGGAAAATGGAAGGCGCTTACCTGATGCTAAGCGCTTGTGGTGTCCCAGTCCATTGACGTTCCAATCATTTTGATCATCAATGTTCCCAACAATCTTCCTTTTCATACCTTCCAGTTTCTGCTGAAATAGTGGTATTACGTTCACAAGATCTGCAGGTATAGCACAGTTAGGCAGGCATGTTCTGAACCATTGTTAACTAGGCTGCACAAAAGTCATACTTATAAAGAATTTACTCCTTTATAAGTAGTATCAAGATCCTATAAACAACATTGAACTGAACTTGTACGTGACATAAACAGATTAACAAAAGCAGATTAAGAAAAGTCACAGAATTTGGGCAGCGGGCAAGAATATCTTGCTTGCTAAAACTCAAAATTGTAGATGCCAGTGGCTGAAGCATAACAGTTTTTTAACCATGTGAAATAACCCATAACCAATATGCACCATACGTTACAATTACTAACAAATCTGCCATGTAGCATGTCAATTGTCAAACAAGGTGATAAGGAAGGATATAGCATCAGCGTCAACACAATTACTCAAATTATGTCAACAATAATTACCCAACCATAAGAAGTGAATAGAGTAGAGTTCTGATCACTGTGAAAAAAAACAAAATTGTATGCCTTATTTCATGGGAAGGCATTAGTCTAAATAAAATAAAAGTCTGTTAATGCCATCAATATCGAAGTGAAACTGCAGCTTAAGCATGTCAAACTATTTGTGAAAAACAAAAGCAGCGTGAAACTTAATTGATGTTTAATCATAATCAAATGGTGTGGATTTCTCTTCCTCCGGTTGTACACAACTACTGAATCTAATGTCATACCTTGAAAATTGTCTTGAAAGGACTTGCTTTCAAACACCTTCAATAGTTCAGCCATAGAGGAATCCAAATTTCTCTGGCACTCAGCTTGTCTTTCTAAGGAAGAAAGCTCTCTTTGAAGTTCTTCAGATTCATTGTTGGCCTGATGAAACAACATGTGTTTGTCATATAAATGCAGATATAGACAAGCAAATTCCTTCAAGTAAGCTGCTTACATCTTCAAGTTTTTTCCTTAGAAAAACAAGTTCAGCATCGAGATCCGAATCAGAATTCCCATCATTGAGTGATTTTTTTGCAGGAATATCCTGATGAAGAAAACAACTCATATGTTTAACCATCTTCATGAGACACTACATTTTTTTTAAATAGCACAGTGAAGTAAACATAAAAGTAAAGCAAGGTTTCAGGGAACAGAATTATATATTCTGCTTCATCTAGACATAAGACCAAATGAAGATGAAGATTGTACAACTTTGACACAATATGAATTCCAAAAGAAACATGATGTAGTCTAATTAAATATCTTGACTTCACTAAATCAATCACTTCAACCTCACCGAAAAAAAACAATCACTTCAAGATGAGGAACATACATCTTCACGCATCAGAAATCCTTCAGGTATTGCGAAACAATGTCGAAGGCAGTATTTCTCCCAATTGCTCATTCTCTTATCCAATACATCCTTCACCAAGTTGTGAATGCTGATTACACCCTGAAAAGAAAATCATAAGAATTGTACTTTTCAGAACGTTCAAGCTGGCCTGGTCTATTGGGGGGAAAATGTGCCAATTGACAAACATATGAACGATATGCAATAGCTTCCAGAATAAAATACACTAAAAACATTACTGCACCATGATAAAACAAAGCAGTTGTTATTAAACATGATACAGGATAACTCATAGGCTACTAAATCATTAGAAGTGTTTCAGTAATGTAATGCTTCCAAGGAGAGCTAGCCCGATAGGTCCATATATGCTTTTGACCACAATAAGTGATATCATTTTTTTTAAAACTTCCATGGTTCTGCAAAAATATGAAAACAAGCTCCATTCTATAGGAAAAATATGAAAACAGAGAAGCTAACAATCGAAAGAATTGTTATCTGGAACCATGGTTTGCTTTGGTATTTCTCTAGCTGTTTCAATATTTACACTCAGTAATCCATTTGTGTTTTTTTTAGAAGATAGATCATTGATTGACCTGGCTTTACAAGAAAGCCAAACAAACTTACAAGGTTCACTTATTAATCCATTTGTGTTTTAAATTTATGCTAAGAAAGTTTACACAAAATTGTTTATCAAACATATATGCAAATAGCAACAAATTTGTTTCACAGGCCATTGCAAAGTGATACTGATGGTCTGAGACTACACATTATGCAGCACGAAAAAGTCATACGAATTGACAAAGGAAGGACGGCACATCACATCCTGTACAAAAGGGGCTACAAAACAAGTAATCATAGTCCTGCAGCTGAAAGGCACATCCTGATAGCCGCATAAATTCCTTTGATGTAGGATCCAATAGGCAAACCTAGCTGCTCATGCTAGCTTTCTCCGTTGCCACATAAGCTTGAACCTTGAAATGAACCAAAATTGACCAATGTCTACTAGTCATAACCGCTGGCTGACCCTGATAAATTGGTGAACGGCTGTCTGAGAGTGCTAAGGCTGATAAATCGGTGATCACGGGCGCTAAGGAAGGTGAAGCTACCCTAAGACTACGAGCAAGCATTGTTAAGAACCCGACGCACAAAGATGGAATTCGTCTAGAAACACAACCACACCATGCCAAGACACCTTCTGTCGAATCGTGGAATGGGAAATCGCGTTCCAGCACCGGATTATTTTTTTTAAAAAAAAAATCTAAGGGGGCGGCACGCTTCATGAAATACAGTGGTTGGGGGGGGGGGGGGGAACTTACCTGCTCCAGCTCCTCGGCCTTCTGGGTCGCCGTGGCGGCGCCGACGGCCTCGGGGGCGCCTTCCCTGGAGAAGAGAGAAGAACAGCAAGAGGGCAAGTTAACGAACAACCCAGCGAAGGGGAGGCGAGCGAGAAAGTGGGGAGAAGTAGGGAGGGTTCGGGAGCCTTACTGGAGGCAGTACTCGAAGGCCCCGTAGCGCACGTCGTCGACCGCGTTGAGGACCGAGTTGACGAAGAACGGGGCGCTCAGCCCCAGCGCCGCCTCCGCGGCGGTCTCGTCGCTCTCTTCCATGCCTAGTAGGCGGGGGTCCTGAGTGTTGGTGGTGTGGGGCGGCGGACGGTGAGGGGAGCGGCGGCGGGGGGTTGGGTTTGGGCACCCGCGGTCGCCGCGACGCCGCCGACGACGGGTGGGGGGAGTTCGAAATTTTCCGCGGCCACTTTTTGGGAGGAAATAGATGCCCCCTCTCTCTCTCTTTCCAGAGCCAGAGCTGCACGACGCTACTGTTCGGTGGCGCAGGTGGGCTTAATCCATGTGCTATATCTATATGGGCCTAGTTCTACATCAGTTGTGGGCCTAAAGCCTTACACATCGGAAGTTCGGAAATTTTTTCCATAAAGAAATAGTCCACTTAGACTATCTCAAATATAAATCGGATCTGATCGTGTTCCTCAACCTAAAATCAGATTGAACGACTTTATCAACAGTTAAAACCGGTATAAAATGACTCCTAATACAATATTAAGAGCGGGAGTGGTATTGGCTAACGTGGCATGTTGACTACGGCCAAAAACACCAATTCAGCAAAGAAGTTAAGAATATTCTATGAAACCCACATGTCATCTTCATCCTCACTCTCCCTTCCTTCTTCATCCTTTCTCTCTCTACTCCATCTCTCTCTCCCTAGTCCCTCCCTCTTCCCCCTTGGGTAGTGGTGAAGGAGATTGAGTTCCTGATGGTAACGGCGGCGGTTGGCAAACCCCATCGAGCTCGAGCTCACTCGCCTGTACACGAGGAAGGAAGGAGCATGGACGTCTCAGGCACGAGCGAGCACCACGAGGATGGAATTAAATGTGAATACATTCGGCGCAAGGGCACCAATGATGAAGGCAAGCACGGAGGAACCGTGTGATGGGCTCGGGTGAAGAGAAACGCGTGAGGAGCTTGGCAGGGTCGTAGACAAGAGGGGCGTGAAGGCAGTGGATTCAGTGACAAGTGGGCAGGGATCGATAGGAGGAGCATGAGAGAGGTGTGGGTGAGGGCGTGAGAAAATCTAGCACTTTCCAAACATCTATATAAGACCAACTAGGAACCAACTATTGCATGTTTTTAACTAGAAAGAATCTCAAGGTTTCAATATTTTACACTAAAAATTTTATTACCTCGAGGTATCTAATATCTAGATATACCACAGTTTTACACTTAAAAAATACGATACCTCTTACTACCTTTTCAAGATTGATAAAATTGCTCTTTTAATTAAGGGCCTATTCGGTAGGAGGGGTTGCAGCATTGCTACGACTACAGCTACAACCTGCGAGGCACAAACAAACAGTTGCAGTAAAAAGACCGCCGAACAGGCCATAAATGTCTAATGGGAGAACATCTATTGGCCGAAATTTCCTCATCTTCCAGATTTAATCTTCATTTAGCTTTTTCAACTTGCTTGCACCTTCTCTCCTTTTCAAACCCTTCCACTTCTGTAAAAGAGAGATCATTTTATATATCATCTATAAAGGAGATTTGACAAGTATCTTCTCGAAGACACAATCATTCCTAATATGGTCATGTAATAGCAAGTTCAACCAGGCATATCCTTATGGCTTCTTTGGAACGTTAGAGTTTTCTTTTTTTTTAGTTCCTATAGAATTATACTATTATGCCATGCATAGTCATGTAAAACTCATTTGTTTCAAAAGAGAGCTAAGCCACTGCTGGTTGTAACATCTATGTTAAAAGCGCCACATGTGACAAGCTCCCACGAAATTGATGCGGAAAAAAAATTAGTGAAAAGCCCTTTTCTCCTTCACCGTCGTAGCTACGCTAGAGGTCAGCTCCTTGCATCCGCTTTACCAAAAAGGCCAAAGACGAGTCCTTTTCCGCTGCCGGGCGTGCGTGGATAAGCCGAAGCGCCTCTCCCCCTCACCCGCGCTGTCCTATCGTCGCAGATTCACAGGACCCCAACCTTTCATCCTGTTTCTCTCGCAAGTAGAATCTCCAGCCGTCCAGCGTTGTGGATAGAGAAAGAGAGTTTAGAGAGGTGATGCACTTTTGGCACACGACTACACGAACAATCAGCCACTGGCTGAGAAAACAGGGCTCTGATTGGCTAGCTTACGGCGATCTCGCAATTGCCGGTGGACCACGCAGGTATGGCAGTGTGCTGTTGCGGTGGACAAAGGCAAACGCAGAGGGTGGTAGTACGTTCGTACGTGCGTCGCTTGTGCACGCAAGTCAGCACGTGAAACGTCGATCCAGCGCATCCCACATGCGAGCGTGTCAGCGCTCAGGCAACACGATTACACGAACGACCCCGGACGGATGCACCCCCACACACGCACCTCTGCTCTGCTGGGAATCAGAGCTGCTTTGTCCGAAGCAGTAGATATTTACTACTGTTCCAGCCCATTAGCAAGCGTTATTGCTGCTGCCAGTAAAATGCATCCTGGTGTACGTACAGTAATAAGCTCTACGGCGATGTTTGAGCGGCATCTAGCCAGCGATGGAGACGAGAGATGTGGCCGGACGCGGCAGATGATGTGGATGGAGCCGTCCATGCATGCATCCGTAAGTCGTCGCACCCCCGTCTGCGTCGACGTTTTTGAGGGGATCCCAGGCTTTTCGAGGGTAAAGTCAACACAAAAGTGGGCGCCTTTTGCGCTTGTAGACGCATGGCTTTTCGTGTAGCCGGTGGTGGACTCGTGGGGCGCGCCCGGCGCACACACGGAACGCTGCCCTGTGCAACGGCGACGCGCGGCGCAGTCGTCTCCCCCGTCGTCTGCGCGCGCGGGCGGGCGGGCCGGCGGGCGGGCGGACAGCATGAGAACTCCACGAGAGAGCCGCCCGGCGCCGCGCGTCTCGACCCAAACTCCCAATCGGATCAATCGTGTGGCGTCGCTCTACGTATACGCGTAGGTACGGTGTGGCCTTGCTGTAGCTAGTTTGTGCATGGTAGAGTTCGGAAATAGATTCTCGAACTTATTTTTTTTTATTTTAAGTGACTAGTAAATAGATCTTATAGACTACGGATTTATATGTCAATGACTCATGTTAGAGAATAGTAAGTCAGAGAAGTCTGTATGTTAGAGTCACTTCCTCCTAGCTACTAGCTTTTGTACCGACTTCTCATGGATGGCATTGGCAATTTGGCATAGTTAGGATGATCGGTGTGCTGTTGCTTCAAACTAGCCGCTGGTTGACAGGTGTCTTCATGATTCGGCGCTATGGACCATGGGGTGTATGGGCGTCTGGCAGGCATGCAGGAACAGTGATCAGTCCCAGCTTGACTAACCAAGGCTATGAATGCCCGATTAAGACATGAAGAGGGCCGGTCAGACTGTACCGGATGGGTTGTGTTGCAGCTGAGCTGATCGATCACCCAATTTGAACTTTGCCAAGAGTTGTTCGATCGACGAAGCTTACCTTGAGGGTCCATCTATATATCATTTGAGAAAGCTTCACCTTTATTTTATGATGATTTTTTAATAAGACTTTATGATGAAAATTTGACCTATACGATTCCACAGTTCATATCCAAACACTACTACGCTATGGATGAGTGATGAGGGGATTGTTGATGCCTTTTACAGTTAACATGGGCTCATCTAAAAATTTACGGTGTTAACGGAGTCGTCAACCACCTCGATCTAGAAAACTCTCGACCAAGATGGGTTTAGAAATTAATCAAACTGGCTAGCGAAGCTGATTTAGAGATCAAATCAGCCTCTAGGACGATTTAGATCAATATGAGGTAAACGCCCATCTCGTGTATGAATCGAAAGGTTTACGGGACAAACCTACAAAGGGGTATGCACTCTTGTACCGAAGGAAAACGATTTACGACGCAAATCGACAAAGATAGACGAGCTAATGATAGGTATAAGACAAAGTAGAAAATATGGCTGAAAATAAAGGTAAAAGAACGATTCAATTAATTGTGTAGGTGTTGAGGTCGAGGGTTTGAATCAAATCGGCCATAGCCCCTTATAAAGATGTTGGTCTTACCTTCATATGGCCTCTCCATGTCCTATTAGGCTTAGAGAGCAATTAGGACTCAAGAAACCTCAAGGCCAAGCAAGGAAACACGAAAACTGTCTTAATTAGATTTGGACTCGAGGCTGCCGGTTTGACCAGCCACATACCTATAATCAGACCCACAGTTCATTTTCCGGTCTGACTGGCCACACAACGGCGGTCAGACCGGCCTTCTCAGGAAAGATTCGATTTATTCAAATTTGGTCCAAATTTACTATAAATTTGTTCTAGTGCCAAATTTGATCGTTAACATGGATCTCGGTCCCTATATATATATATATATAATAATAATACTCTCTCCGTCCTAAATTATAATGCTTATATTTGTTTACACTTATAATTATTAGTCAAAAGTTATCGAATTTAATTTTTTTAATAAAACATCCTATGATTTAAGACGAATGGAGTATAACTCATTCCAGCCTACTCTACGTCTATTATTTCCTAACAACTGCCGCCAATTTACGATTTGTGTGCTGTCCTCGAGCTCCTGCTAGTATCGCCGCTGGCATAGCCATTAGCCATTGTCTTCTTGCTACATTGCTAGCTCTATCAAACCTGATTGCACCACCACCCCTAGAGCCGCTATTTTGTCAATCATTAACTCCTAACCAATTTGACACCCCTGTCGTCACCGTGCACTGCTAGATGACTGTCGCCCCAGTCTCTCTCAAAAACCACCACCTTCACAAAACCCGCTAAATCCATATCTTCGTAGTTGCTGAAGACGGACATTAGAGTTGGAGAACGCATTGCGAGTGATTTAACGGGATGGTTCAAAACATGTAAATTTTCTTTTGTAATAAAAAAGTGTATTTTTTCCATTATTTCCTGTCAAATGACATTTATCAAATTTAAAATTAAATTACTGTGAAATGATCCTGCAAGGAACTGACCATATTCGCAAAGCGAACGATTCAACCAGATGGTTCAAAACATGTAAATTTTCTTTTGTA
Organism: Oryza officinalis; assembly: GCA_008326285.1. NCBI lineage: Eukaryota > Viridiplantae > Streptophyta > Magnoliopsida > Poales > Poaceae > Oryza > Oryza officinalis. The sequence continues at coordinate 43,499,833 of BDMV01000002.1, read as the reverse complement.
AGAAAAAAGTGTAATTTTTTCCATGATTTACTGTCAAATGCCATTTATCAAATTTAAAATTAAATTACTGTGAAATGCAAGGAATTGACCATATTCCTACGAAATTTCATATTCACTACTGCCACTCGGTACATGCTCATTGCACAAGTAAGCAGAACAGAATCGATCGATATATGTGATAAACCGGAACCAGAGTGGATAGGTTATATCGGTGACGGTTCGTGGTTTATTCCTTCTGGTGCAAGTGCAATGCTAAAAGGCTTCAAAGTGCAAACATATCGCAGTGGTCCATTAATCCTTACACTGTTACACAAAGGCTTAAACAGCAGTCATCTTTCTTGAGCAGTGGTAGGTACTAATCAATGACCTTCCTTTATCTCTGAATAGACTGTCATATCGTAGTTTAGCAACCGTAAACGGCAGCTCCTTCACTTCCAGCGATGAAAAATGAACCAAACGGCGGTCAATATACGTGCTGTTTCGCATGTTTATCGTTTTTGTCTTTGCAATAATCAGGTCAAAATATATGCACACTTCACTTGAGAGCGACTCATTAAAAAAAATATTAGTCAGTCAAACTCACACGATCGTGCCAAAGTGGTGCTCATCTTTTTTTAGTGTCAAATCAACTTTAGCAAACCACAACCTCCTCAGGGGCCAGGGGTGGTTAAAAGGGTGTTAAACTTCCCGGTCCATGCATGATGCAACCTTTTTACAGTCTTGTAAACTTAACAAAGATGTATCACCCCCTGACATAATAGATAAAGTCCATGCTACTTTATGGGCAGAAAGCAGCACTACTTATACTGTCCTACTACTAACCTGGGCATCAAAAAGGGCACCTTGGCTATGGTAAGCTACCCACTAATCTATGCTCTTAAGCCATGATGATTCTCGCAGCGTGATCATGGCAGAGATTGCACCAACATGCGACCCCCCTGCTCTGATTTGCATCTCCCAGCAGAAGCCTGCTTTGCATCTCCTAGCAGGAGCTCGGCCAGTGCAGCACCGCAGCAGCTAGCCGCTTGCATATGCAGTAGACAGGCAGGTCACTTTTCGCGATCACGTCGCATCAAATCCCTGCTCGATATGGCCTAAATCCGTAAAGTAATCTGCCGGCGCTGATTGCTGGAGTGCAGGCACGGGAAGCTGGAGGGGTGAAAGCCAAGTGGGTCAGGTGATGGCCGAAAGGTTAAACTGCAAATGGGCAATTTGGGCTCGAGGTTAAGGATATTAATCGTGCGCGGAGCGGCGGAGAATCTCGCCTGAGTTGAGATCGCGCTCGGCCTAAAATCATACTAGTAATACAAGTAGTAGCATGCGCAAGCAAGACTGTCAAATTTAAAAATCGATACAAATAAACGATCGTAGCGCGTGCGTGCGTGCACTGGTCTTTCTGGTCTATCAGTTCGGTTTTTTTGAGAGGAACGTCTCTGAGGTGTGTGCTTTAGCCACAGGATAAACGTAAAACATGTTTAAATGATACGCTGTCAAACAGAGATGGACGAGCAAGAAGTTCTCTAAGGAGTAAAGTGTTGCCCGGTTTCTAAACTTGACCTAATACTCTTAAAATGTAGATTTATGACCCAGAACTTTATTAAATTGTGTCATTCCGATATGAAATTGTTGCGACCATCCGGAATCCTAAATAGCACTGAAGCCTGCAAGCGAGCTCGAGAAGCAGGCATCCGCAAGCGCCTGCGTGATGCTGAAGCTTGCCGCTGCCATGGCAGTGCTCGAGATCCCCTGTCGATGTTGGCGCCATGTGGGATTTACGGTCGACCGGCTTGGGGAACCGATGGTTATCCGGGAAAAATGGTGTTATGGCAGAAGCAAAGGATACCAACGGGAAGAGGACAACGAGCAAAACCTTCTGGTGGCTTGCACGATGATGGATGAGTTGTTAGGTTGTTTTTGAAAGTTTGGTTGTAAAATTGGAATGATGTGATTGAAAGGTTGTGTGTATGATAGGTTGATGTGATGGAAAAGTTGAAAGTTTGAAAAAAAACTTGGGAACTAAATAAGGCCGATGTACAATGATGGGAGATGGCCAACGATGAGCTCCAAGTGGTAGATAGTCTTGGATTCCTAGCAACAACGGTGTTCGGGCGACTTCTGACAGCAATTAAGTGGTAGCCAAGGTTCCTCGTGCTCCTATGAAGCCTACGAAGGGGTCGAAGAGATCCGGCGATGGCTAGGCAACAATAGCGGCTGTTGGAGGCGGCGCATCTCAGGATGGTGGAATTCTGACATGCTTTGGTTTCAGGGAATAGGCAGCTGAGCTTCTTCTCGCTTTTGTGGTCCCAAATATGGCGGCTTCGCATCCCAAGGACGCACCTAGCGACGACAAGCAACGTCTGGAGCCCAGCAGCAGTAGCGACCAGCGAGCTCAAGAAGTTGAGGAAAGAGATCGAGAAGGCCTTGGGGTAGCAATTCATAGCACAAGAATGGAGATATTGAGATGGATATGACGGGGATGGTTAGGGTTTATCCTGAGTTCACTGGGATTGAAATGGCTTGATTTCCTCGCGATCTCCTAAGGATCTTTGGGTATTTATTTGGGAAAAAGAAGAGGAGAGGATGAGGAACAAGGTAGTCTACTCGATTTGAAGCTATCGCCAACAAATTGGCTGAACATGTCGAGTTGGAGGCATTGGGCGCCGTCGGTACTCCGAGCGAGAGGAGGAATATGAAGAGTGCATTTAGATCCAAAGCAAGGCCGATGTTTAGATTCAAAACAAGGTTGATCCTAACATTTCCTATCAAAGTAAAGTGTTTGGTAGAAGTTAAAATTATAGCTTTTCATGGCAATCTAGCTCATAACCACCTAGAAAAATCTTGCCTGAGGAGGAGAACCAGCCAAATTGGCTCTCTTACCATGGCAGAAGACACCACACTTGTAAAAACTTTGATAATCACCAATTAGTCTCAGTGATAAACCAAATAATGGGCCTTGCTTAGGTAAGTTATAGCCTAAATTGGCTAGCTTAAGCTAGCCTAGCATGGCAAGATTGGAGAAGGATCCGAACACACTCGGAAATGACAACGTTTGCCCCACCCTCATGTGAGACCCATGGGTTGATGCCTACTTGGACCTGTGATGGCGCACGAGACATGTTCAAGGACCTAAAAATGTATTTTGAGAATTCGATAACCTAGAAGACATATCTGGACAAATTCGGGGACCGCTCATACACTTTACTCGTTTTAAAGTATGTGTGGATTATGATATTATAGAAAATGGATATTTATAATAAAAGCCACTCTTTGTAATATCCCAAAAAGTAGCACAACGAGGACACACTCTTATAAATGGCCTTTGGGAGAGAGAACACCATGTAAGATGATATCATTTTATAGATACTAGCTCAATAATGCATGTCTCTTTGCAATGTTTTTACATTTCAACTCCTTTTTTTTATCAGCCCTTATAATATTCCTTACTGAATCAATTTGAACTTTTATATTTTGAACCTCGGGAGAAGAAATAAAACTACATATTCTTAACTCCTTGCAAACCCATTTATTAGTCATACACAAAATATCCCTACTCTCTCTGCCCTCCAATCCTCCCTCTTAGGTCCACTTGTTGCCTTCCCGCTGCAACCGTCCCTTCCTTATCCTTGGAAGCCACATGAGGACGTGGACTCAATCCCCGATGGTGTGCACGGATGGGAGTTGAAGCTTGGCTAGGTGGCGAGTATGGATAGAGTGTGGAGTTTGGCGGCGGCGTCGATCGGGTGACAACCTCAATGGTGGCAGGTTGATTTGCCACCACAAACCATCGATTGGGTCAAGATCTTGCTAGTTTTTTTCCATGAGCTTGTCAGACATGGACTTACTCGACATCCAGACGCGATCGCTTCTCCCTCTCTTTTCTCATACTTCTTGGGCTACAAGCAGGGCGACGAACTCGCATAACGTACTTCACAATTCGTGATGCCATGCACGAGTGGCCTCTCTTGTGGAGATATCCGTGTTGACCCCTCTGCAAGGTAGTAGGTGCCTCGCGAAGGCAAGACTTAGGCTAAGGTAGTGCTATGGCTCCGCCATGACGAGTCGGAGCAAGTACTCACACTGTGAATAGCCTAATGAGAGGTGGTATTGAGGTTGTCATTTGCCGGGATTAGTGCTAGCAATGGGGCAAGACGGGGGCGGGTTGGATAGGAACACCCCACCCCCTCGCATGCGGGTTCACCCGACCTCGGCCTCAAAGTGAAGAGTGGGGTGAAATTAGTCCTCACCTCTAGCCCTCCGAGCCCTGCCACCCGACTAGGGCCAATCAGTAAAGACAACAAGAAGTGGAGAACTGAGAAGATGAGGAAATCGAGGAGTGTCGGGCACTGTCAAGTTGGGATGGAGGAAAAAGAGATCGAAGCTAGCCACCGGCGTATCGCTCAAATGGGAGGAGATCAAGGCCAACTGTTGGGTCGAAGGAGTGCCGCTGCCTCCTCGGGATGGAGAGGAGATCAAGTGTCGGCCACTGCCGCATCAAGATGGAGGTCAGAGTAGCTGTCAAGTTGAGGTCGAGGCCGGCGATGGCGAGTGCGAATGCAATAATGTGATACGGGGGATACGCCACTCGCGAGTGTGAGACAAGGGGAGGAAGAAGTGGCGACATGATTTGGGGATAGAGAGATGAAAAATTAGGAATACCCTGCTAGGGTTTCTTAATAAGACGGCTAGTGCACTTTATTAGTTTGTTGGGCCTTCTCCATCCCCTATGTATTTAGTAGTTTTTTAGGCCCTGCGGGTGAAACTATGGACCCACCCCTGTCCCTGGAAGAAGTAGTGGCATCGCCTTGATCAACACATAGGTGAAAAAATCGCCTCGAATCTGTCCCGTAGGTGGGACGCTACTTAATGGAGAAATTACCATCCCTAGTCGGGATGTAACCTGTTAGTGATCAAAGATTTAAGGGCTCATTCATTTTGGAAGAAAAATGAACGTGAAAACGTAGGAACAAGATTTCTGTACTATTAATCTATTCGTTTTGTATGATTCGAGCAAAGGAAAAGCATAGGAAAATTTCCTTTGGCTATAATTCCAAAGGACAGGAAATTTGCATCCACTCAGAGCTCTTTTTCTATTCCGGATCAAGACAAATCACTCATTGTTCTATGTATTTGGCCTCAAGTTGTATGTATTAAAGCATTCCAACCTTGATCATGTTAACTTAATAGTACTATGCATTCTTGTATCTTTCCTTCCAACCATCTTAAATGATCAATCCTATATTTTTCCTATCTTTTGTTTTGCACATGTGTTTCTATACAATTTTTATGTTTTTTCTATTTATGTGATTTAGAAAATCATGTAAACCGAACGAGCTCTAAGGCTGTGTTCGTTAGCCTACACTCCTAACTCATCTCTCTCTTTTTTTCACGCGCACGCTTTTCAAACTGCTAAACGGTGTATTTTTTTTAAAAAAATTTTTATACGAAAGTTGTTTTAAAAATCATATTAATCCATTTTTCAAAAAAATATTAGTAAATACTTAATTAATCATGCACTAATGAGCCGCTCCGTTTTGCGTGTTGAGAGGGTAAGTTTCCAACTCAAAATAACAAACACGGCCTAAATGTAGACTGATGAGGCTGTGTTCGGTAGGAAGAGTTGGGAACTTTTCCTCCAAACACCCAAAACGAAGTGGTTAATTAACACATAATTAATTAAGTATTAGCTAATTTTTTTTAAAATGAATTAATATGATTTTTTAAAGCAACTTTTATATAGTAACTTTTTATAAAAAACACATCGTTTAACAGTTTAAAAAACGTACACACGAAAACATGAGGGAGAGTTTCCAACTTATCCAACCGAACTCAGCCTGAAACATTGGACAAACGAAACAGCAACTACACAAGCACAGGGACAAGAGTACGTTGCTGGTACGCTGGTGCCCGGTGTTGAACAAATGGCTCATTGAATGGAGCATTGAACAGCCTCCTTAAATGTTTGTCCAGATTGACAAATGCCACTAGTAGACATTTTTCTGTCACCTGCCTATGCGAAGCGCCACCTCTACGACCTGCAAGAGTAATCGATCGATGCCATGAAAAATTCGATGTCAAGAAAATTTTGGTGTGATTCTTGTATGTGGTAACGTGACAAAATCGCATATCATAATCAATACACACACTCTCTCTCTTCAATTTTTATATTTTTTGAGGCTGTGTTTGAAGGTTATGTTTAAAAACTAATAACTCACGCATGCAAAACGGAACGATTCATTAGCGTATGGTTAATTAAGTATTAATTTGTTTTTTAAAAATAGATTAATATGATTTTTTAAAACAACATTTTACAAAACACACCGTTTAGGTTTGAGAAGCTGACGTACGAAAAAAAAGAGAGATGAATTGAGAAAGATAAAAAAAAACACAGCCTGATGCTTTCTTTATGGGCCTAAAGTTGATATATACTTATATTTAGAGCGTGTAAATCAATGCATTATCTCTCTCACGGGAAAAAGAAAGATAGACCAAAACAATGGTCTATGCTACATGCCTTGAACTGGTACTCCCAAAAACATTAAACCATTTACCTGATCTATGCTAGGAGCCTAGGGCATGGCAACCCGAGCAGCAGAGGAATGGGACAATTTCATCGTTTCGAGCTTGGTGGGGCAAATATGGGCCCATCAACCGGTTGTGATTTATGACCGGAGTTCGCGCCCACCAACCGGTGCGACAGTGCAACACTGCGACCTGACCACCAGCCCCGCGCGGCGGCAGCGAAGCGAAAACCCCTCCCGTTTTTCTGATCTCTTCTTCCATTTCGCCTCTCCCACCGCACCACCACCACGGGTCAAAATCCCCCTCTCCTCTCCTCCACCCACCACCAGCTCTCTCTCCCTCAACCTCTGCCTGGCTGTCTGCCTCGCTTGTCGACTGTCCCTCTCATCAGCAGCGGCGCACAGGTCAAACCAAAAGCCGCAGCATCGCCACCACCATTCACCACCGCCGCTCTCCAATGGCGGCTCCTCCCCCTCCTCGTCAAAACCGTCCCCGACTCATCTCCCCCCTCTCCTTGTAGCGGGTAGTTGCTTGCTTGTCGCGAGTATCTCCGGACGAATCTGTGGGGGGCGAGGGGTGTGTGTGTGCTAAGGAGCAATGGAGGGGATGTGGAGGAAGGCCAAGAAGGCGCTGGGCGCTGGCCTCTGCGTGCACCTCCCCGCCGTCGCTGGCGACTGGGAGGACGGAGTCAGCGAGACCCGCGCGTCGGATGCGCTCTCCCAGGACGCGTCTTCGGCGGCGGCGCATGTGTCGGCGCCGAATACGCCGGCTGCGGCGTTGCCGGGAGCCGGCCCGCTCCGGAGGTCCAAGTCCGGGACCAAGTCCGCCAAGGTGAGGCTCTTTTCCTTTCCTCCCTCTTCTTCTCCGAGCAACTTGCTTCCATCATTGTAAGTTGTTACCTGTGCTTGGATGGCGTCCATGGTAATGGGTTCGGGGAGGCTACACGTGAAATGCGGCGGAGATTGGGGGTTTTCTCCGGGGTTCTTGGTCGGGGTTACTCGCGGATTTGGAGCAATGTGGCTTCACCAGTGAACGATTTAGATTGAGATGTGGTTTCCTTTGTTTTTTTCTTGCTTGTGTCTAGCAAATTTTTTTTTGTATGCATCTGTTTTTTTAATACTGAGTTTTGTCTTGAGCCTCGCCTCTGCTAGTTTGGATTTGTCATTTCCTTTGTTACTTTGTCTGCAATTGAAATCATCCTATGCTGTTTCTGAGGAAACATGGGTCTTCCCCATTTTATATTAAAAAAACCATTTTGTATGCAGATTTTGATGATTCTGCAAACTATTTCTTCTCTAAATTATTCAAAGGAATATCCAAAAAAGAAAAGAGATGCATCTGTCATTGGCTACATCTTGTTGCTCCATTTGTTCATGTCCTGTTCCAACATACTGTCATATCGTTTTGTGTTTCACCATTCAGAAAAGAACCATTTCGTGTTTTGTAGCTCATTTTTGGGTTCTGTTGTATTCATATTAAATCTCTATCTTCCATAGTGGAGTACAAAAGTTTCCAGTTCGTCTCCTTTTTCTCAAATTAATAAGCCAACAGCGATTTTTACAAATTTGGAGCAGCGATCAGTTAGCTATTTTTTTTTTTGCCTCGGTATCACGCTTTGTTATGGGTCAATTCCACTTGCCTTTTTTCCTGTATGAGGTAAATTCATGTCTTAACGTAAGCTTCTTTTCTACTGTTCCACTTGCTCGTTCCCGATTGGGAAAGTTCGATTCTTTCCCCAGCAACTTCCCATGTGTTCACGTGTAGTATCATCCTGGCGTCTATCTCTTAAGTCCTAGTACTACCATTTAAGATACTAATTAATTTTGTAAATGCATGTTTTCCAACTCTAGCTGTCATCCATCACTAGAAAATCTGAATCGCCAGCCTTTTATTAGAATTAGCTAGTACTACTATTCTTTTTATATTTATCTTTATTTAGTTGTCATGGCATGTGCGTGATCTCTTTGAATGGTCAATGGTCAATTTGTGATGTTTTCTGATACAATACTGCTTTTTCGTGTGGTGTTCATGGATGCCTTTTCTTGCTTTGTTCACACCTTTCGTTTAATAGCAGTTCTGATTTGGCGAGATATCTTGTATGGTAGTGCCCTGTTTGACCAGCTGCTTCACGAGGATTTTCTCATTACTCATTACTCAATAGGTTGACATTTATCTGCTGTGGTCAGAAGTGAAGACTTGAAAAGTTCTGATAATAAGCATCACACAGTTATTTATTGTGATTTCTGCATTACTGCCTTTGCTAAGCTTGATTTATCTATATTATCAAATTTGACAATTTGGTAAACTGGCATGAACGCTTCCTGTGTATAGTTGAATATATTGGCAGGCATGCAAGTCTGACAATTATTTGTTGTTTCTCTGGTTTAAATTGATTTTATTTGTCAAGGTAACGCCGCCAAATGCAACATATTTTGGTGCCCAAATACAAAATATGTATTTTTTTAGTTATCAGTAAGGGAACCGTAAAATCAGGCTGTTTCCATTGGTATTTATGATGTGGATACATTATCATAAAATATAAAATACAGTTGTGGTTGTTGACTTGGTGTTGGTCAAAAGATGTATTTGTTTGAACATGCTTTGGTTTTTATGTTTTAGTCAAAATCGATAATAATACCTATCTTAGCTTATGATGGCACCAATGAACTAATAGATCGAACACCTTGTATGTCACAAAATAGATAGAATGGATGTGATATGACATCAATTCATTTAGTTATGGTATGTGTTTTATTTTGTTTAGCTTTCATGTGAGGCCCTATTTGAGTAGCCATATTGATCCAATGAAAATAAATCAAGGAAGTAGTAACTTTAGTCCATGAATTGCAGTTTGTGTCTACCCGACTATGTTTCAGAAATAACAAACAGATATATCGTTCGATGTGGTGTTGTGGATACACTTTGATGAAGAATTGGGATGAAAATAAGTCTGGATAATGGAAATTTAAGGTGGGCCTGAGTAAATTTGTCGAACATGCAGATTAGTGGAGATATCTATGCAGATCTTGGAGTTGATTGAGAATTTGAGATAGGCTTCTGTCATAGTATGGTAAACTCTAGGCAGGGCTTAATTCTGTACAATGGAATTGATCTGTGAAGATAAGGACTAAAATAGGGGCGTATGGGGTGTGGATTGCAGGACAAAGGGTTGTTGTTTATGCCAGTCTGTTCACTGTGTTGGATGTAACATACAAAAAGTTTTGTTCTCAATAAAGTATCACTAATATCAGTTGAATCGTCTTTTCTCAGCAAGGCACATCTTTAAGCCCATATGTTTCATGTTTTAAAACTCATGTCTCCATGTTGATTGCACATTTCAAATGTGAAGGGGTGCGTTCTGATGTTGCACAATTAAATTGATACATCTTTTTTTTTTCTCTCAACAGGGAATGTGCGTAATATGTTTTGATCCCATGAAGTCAGGCCATGGACAAGCACTGTTCACTGCTGAATGTTCTCACATGTTTCACTTCCACTGCATCTCCTCCAGTGTGAAACAAGGAAATTATGTATGCCCAGTTTGTCGAGCGAAGTGGAAAGAGATACCCTTTAACCGCTCGTTATCTTCTATTGTACCTCGTGGTAGAAGTGGGTTGAATGTGAATCAAGCTGGATTACCCCAACAAGATACCTACATGGCTCTTCTACGCCAGGTTCCAAGTCGCCATCGAGAAGCTTCTGGTTCCCATACTTCTGAGCCAGTTGACTTCAATGACGATGAGCCTTTGCAGTTGATAGAGGCTGGTGACAGTCGTGATGCTAGATGCAGTAGAGCTGTGGAGATCAAGACATATCCTGAATTCTCAGACATTCCACAGTCATCATCTGAAGATGATTTCGCTGTTTTGATCCATCTAAAAGCCCCATGTGTTAACCCAGAACAGGTCACAGGCAGACCATTCAATGCCACCTCAATTGGATATCCTACATCTCGTGCTCCTGTTGATCTGATTACTGTGCTTGATGTTAGTGGCAGTATGGCAGGCACCAAACTAGCACTCCTAAAACGAGCCATGGGTTTTGTTATTCAACACCTTGGGCCTTTGGATCGCCTTTCAGTTATTGCTTTCTCGTCTACTGCCAGAAGGATGTTTCATCTCCGACGGATGTCTCACTCTGGCAGGCAACAGGCCTTGCAGGCTGTCAACTCACTTGGTGCTGGTGGTGGTACAAACATTGCTGATGCACTGAAGAAAGCTGCCAAGGTTATTGTGGATCGCAATTATAAGAATCCAGTCTGCAACATTATTCTGTTATCAGATGGTCAAGACACATACAATATTTCCTCAAATGTTAGGGGAACACGTCCAGATTATAGGTCACTTGTTCCATCTTCCATTCTGAATCATACCATCTGCACAGTGCCTATCCATGGCTTTGGTTTTGGTGCAGATCATGATTCAGATGCTCTGCACTCAATTGTTGAGTCCTCTGGTGGTACATTTTCCTTTATCGAGGATGAAAGCGTGATTCAGGATGCATTTGCTCAGTGTATTGGTGGGCTTCTTAGTGTTGTTGTTCAGGATATGCGACTAACTGTGGAATGTGTGCATCCTAGTGTTCAGCTTCATACCATCAAATCCGGTAGTTACTTGAGTAAGGTGGCTGGAGATGGACGAAATGGATCAATTGAAGTTGGTCATCTTTATGCTGATGAGGAGAGGGACTTCTTACTATCTTTGAGCTTCCCACAATCTCGTGAACAGACCATGCTTTTGAAGGTTGCATGTGCCTATAGAGATCCAGTAACGAATGAAGCCATCAAGATTCAAGCAGACGAGGTAAAGATCCTGAGGCCAAAGTCACCTACGTCTGAGCCAGTTTGCATGGAGGTTGATCGTGAGAGGAACCGTGTCCGTGCTGCTGAAGCTATTGAGGCTGCAAGGGCGGCAGCTGAGAGGGGTGCTCTTTCTGATGCAGTGGCTATTCTTGAGGATTGTCGGAGGATACTCTCGGAATCTTTTTCGAGAAAGAGTGGAGATCGCCTGTGCATCTCCCTTGATGCAGAGCTAAAGGAGATGCAGGATAGGATGGCTAGCCGGCAACGATATGAAGCTTCGGGGAGGGCATATATGCTGTCTGGACTGAGCTCACATTCTTGGCAGAGAGCTACAACGCGTGGTGACTCTACAGACAGTACCACGCTTGTTTACTCCTATCAAACACCATCCATGGTTCAGATGCTGCAGCGCTCACAGAACCAATGCTCTTCACCTCAGGGCCCAAGGCCGCAGCTCCGACAAACTAGGTCACTCTTGGAGAAACCCCATCCAAGGTAGAAGGCAGTTTGCCATTGTCTCTTGCGAAGCAAAGTGCAAAGATGATGGTGTAGACATTTCATTGGTGTCATTGCTTAGTAGGTCAATAGTGCAGTAGCTTAGCATTCATCCTTTGTTCTTCTGTTCAAGTCAAGGATGGCTGTATACCGGAAATGGCGAGGTGCGCTTGGAGGTAAATATGTTTTGGGGGTATACTGGAGAAAGTGAAGTGG